>OU466863.1:7015000-7415000 GCA_911865555.2 Thlaspi arvense | reverse complement strand
TCCATCAAAGGGGTCACTGGAATGGGTCGACATATGATTGATACTTCTGTTCTCAGTGATGATCTTTTTCCTCATTGTTATCTTTCTCTCTGTCGTGGGATGCCTCTTCTTACTCTGACATGTGTGGAAACTATAGTAACCACAATTACAAGTTATACAATAATTATGTTCGAAAATCAAAGATGCATTCTACTACGACCTAGAAGAAGATGAATCCATCCTCCTTATTAGCTTATACTAGACAATATGTAGACATCTTTCTCATAATGTCTTAAATTCTTAATTTGTTGGTGTTTAAATTAAACGAGTTTTTTTATTTTAATTTTTAATAAAAAAAACATTCTTGTATATGGTATTACAAGTGCTACTCATTCATCTTAACCTTCTTTCTCCATTAGGATTTATCTTTTTAATTTGCCATCGTTCTATGCATTTTCAATCCGTGGATCGGTAGAGGATCTTTTACTTAGCGCACGAATGCACATTGAGTTCATTTTAATATGTTTGGCATCCTCAGAGTCGGTAGACTTGTTAATTCTTGACTTTGATTTAAATTTGGCACTGTCATCGTCGCAAGTTACAAATGACACAAAAAAATATACAAATTCAAAAAATAATAATCTTGCTCCTATCGATTACTATATAAATTTCACAATCTCATTTAATCTTGGATCAATTTTTTAGTTAAAAGAATAGAAAATACAAATGATTTTTAAATTTTTAATTTTTGTATATTTTTTTTTAAACTATAACTTAGCCACTTATCTCAACCTTTTGTTACTATTTCAATTTCTTTCTTATTGTTTGATTTTTCTTTTCTGGATGTGACACTTATTCGTATCCAAAATAACATTGAGTTCATTTTAATATGTTTGGCATCCTCAGAGTCGGTAGACTTGTTAATTCTTGCAAGTCTGCCGCGTATTCATAACAAAACTTGGATAACTTGTGAAAGTAGCAGCGGTCACATTTCCAACGAATGATGACTTTTATGCATGGATCACTCTTCTCGTAAACGCTATTAATAATGAATTACATATCATTCCCCTCAATACCGGGTATGATAGACACACATACAAGTAATATCAAATTTGTAATCTAATGATTTATATTAATATAGACATCATATCAAGACTTTGATTTAAATCCTAATAAATATTAAAAATTAAAATAAATAAAAACTCGTTTAATTTAAACACCAGAAAATTAAGAATTCAAGGCATTATGAGAAAGATTTCTACATATTGTCTAGTATAAGCTAATAAGGAGGATGGATTCATCTTCTTCTATGTCGTATAGTAGAATGCATCTTTGATTTTCGAACATCATCATTGTATAACTTGTAATCGTGGTTACTATAGTTTCCACACATGCATCTTAAACAATATGCAGACCAAGATTTCATCGATATCTCGGTGATCGATGGATTCAAAATTCCAATGGAGTTCAGTTCTGCATCTGGACAGTTTAGCCGCAAAATTAGGTAAATTAAATCTAAGATTAATACATAAAAATTTAGCTAAAATATACTATAATGTGAGACAAACATTATCATATGCATTTTCAGGTGTACCGGAGATATCATAGCACAATGCCCTAGCCAGCTAAGGATGGACGGTGCTTGCAACGGACCGTGTCTGGTGTTGAAGACGGAGGAGCATTGTTGCAACTCCGGTAACTGTGGATTGACCCCACTGTCTATGTTTTTCAAGCAACGTTGTCCAGACGCCTATAGTTACCCTAAGGATGATCCAAGCAGCCCCTTCACTTGCCCTGCCGGAACCAACTACAATGTCATTTTCTGTCCGTGAGTGAAAATGATCATCAAGGGGCTATAATATCATAGGAGCAGTATAAAACCCAATAATAATCAATGTGGTGATAAATAATTATGATCTATACGTGTTGCTCTGAATAAAATCGACGTACGTTTCATCTAGAGGCTTACTAACATAAGATAATTATAAGTTATAAAGACCCATTTGAATAATTCAAACATCAGCACATTCATTTTATGTAATCCCGTCGATGGTTTCCTAGTCTAATTATGGGATAAATCAAATCATGGAATTTTGATACTTGATTCATATCTCTAAATCAAAACATATTAACACTCGATTCAAAATCGAATATCTAAATGGTATTTCCTGCATTTTTTGTAGTATTTTTCGATAGTCTAAACATACATACGTTCTTATATTTCTATAGGCTGTAGTTGTAGCAAGTTAATTAGTTTGGATTTCGAATGCTTACTTTTCTGAAACTTATAACTGTGCATGTTTTACATGGTCCAAGTGTCTAAATTCATTAAATTGGACATTTAGATACTTACGCAAGATACTTTTCCTTAGAGACGGCTTACTATGACTTTTCATTGCCACCACCATGTGGTCCTTTTTTGTTTTGGTCGAGACTTAGATACATGGTCATCTGTTTACGCAATTAGTATTTGTTTTTTTTTTTCCATTTTCTACGGACTAATGTTCTTCTTTCTTTGTCATCTCTCTATGCGTCTGTTTAAATAGACTATGCGTTATCCCGAATCGGAAGATCAACATACTAACTTTTACTACGGAGTGTAAATATTTTGGATAGCAGTCTAAAGAATTAAAAATTTTAAAAGAAGAAAAAAGCTCGAATTTGAATATCAGTGCTGATTGCCAAACGCTAAACCAGGGGACGATCATGTGAACACGATAGCTTTATCTGCAAGAAATCGATTAAAGATGGAAATATAATAGATAACCGTTCTCGGTGGGAAGAAGGTCTTAACCGGGTTGAATTCGAAGACTTCTTGAACTACTGCCAAATGCTCTACCGCCGAACTATGGATCCAATTCCACTCTATGTTAGAATTTAAATATTTTGTAGTTTTAATAGACAAGGATTATTAAAAAAACACAGAGTGTGTTTATCAAACCCTTTAACAACCTACTCACAAATTTAATATATTATTCCCTAATTACCATTTTTTTCCACACACAAAGAGGACAGTTTTATTTATATATCTTCATGCATTTCCACATAAGACCTTTGCTAGCGTTAGGACATCTTCTGCGACATGCTGCAAAGGACCATCTCTAAACATTGCCTTTAGGCCAGTGACTGGAACCTGTTGGCATCCAAGGAAAGTTGATTTAAAGGAGGATATAATATTGCACAGAAAAATAAGGTATTCTGCTCTCTGTTCCTAGTTTACTTGTGTCCTAAGAATTTCTCTTTCTTCAGAAGTCCAATCACATATCATATCAAGAACATTTTAGAGAGACTCCTCATCGTATAGCAAACCCTCCTGAGGTTCAAATACATTCGAATTAAGCAACAATATTGTGTATGTATATCTTTATAAGAGACAACATGTAGTTATCCAGAAAGCTGGTAGGGCACACAACATCCTCGAAGGGCCACCATCAGCACCTCTCATTTCCAAGTATCTCTTTAAGCGGACCTAATCGTTTTGTTACAGAACATAATCATAAGAAAAATGACTCTAAACCGCAGTAATTAAGAAACAGAGAATTTCAAACGAAAGGTGTTCTTGAAACCGAGTAGTCAACCTCTGGCCATATTGTTCCTATATGGGTTTCCCAATCGTTAATGGTGGCTTGTTCATGAGAGAAATGAGGGAGAAATGAGAAATTTTCCCGGACAAAAAATCCTGCAAAATTAAGAAATATGCTGGGATCATAAACCGGCCCAAACGAATAACAAAAGTTTTAACTTTTAATATTATTCCGTGACCAAGAAGTAGACCCGAAATGTCATTCCTCTGCAGTTAAGATAGCTTTTGTTTCGATGTAAAAGGCACATTGGAAGATCAAGTGCGTAGTCAACATACCTCTCAAACCTATATCAATACATTAAAGATTAACCACAGTGTTTAAAAAAAATCTTAGAATTGACAAAAAATCTCACAATTCCTCTCCAATTCACTATATATAGGATTGGTCTTGAAAGACTCAAAGGAGAAACGTCCGAGGAATTTTCCGAGACATCGATCGCTCCTGTGAGGGCAATCGTTGACGTACATCACATAAATGAAAACGACGACGTTCGCAATCACCACCATCGGAATCACTCACGATGTCCATCGTATTGAAGTTAAACTTGATTTTGGGTTAAACTTAATTTTGGGTTTATAAAATAATTATTAGTTATTAGATTATGTCCAAAATTAAGTCCAAGTTCTGGAATCTCTAGAAACATCATTAAAAATCATCGTTTTTCTTAAGTGTTATTAGTTAAATATCTAGATAATTCTAGATATTGTAGTTAAAAATTTAGATATTGTTGTAGAGAATTCTAGAGATTAGGAGAATGTTTGTAAGATATTTTGTAATAAGTGGAGCCTATAAATAGCCCACTACTCCATCATTTGTAAACAAGAGAAGTTGAACAAATAAAGAAAGAGTGTTCTTCATAAGTTCTCTTATTCTCTCTAAAGTTCTTTCAAGTTTTCTCTAAGTGTTCTTTCATCTTATTATTCATACTTAGAGGGTCTTTGTTTCTTTCGGGTCTCTCGGGTATTACGGTCTTGGGCTAGTGCTTGGCACTATTCGGTGTTTTCTTTACATGGTATCAGATTCTGATATGGTTCTTTTCAAGATCGGATTAATTGAGATCTCAGATTTATTCTAAGTATGGAGTCAATGGGTCGCATTGTTGGATTGGGAATGGAGATTCTAAACCAATTTAATTACCGGTTATAGAAGTCATGCATGGAGTCATACTTGGTGAGTGAGGACTTATGGGATGTCGTCGGCGGCAGTAGCACAACACCACCAAGGGGAGCTGCTGCAACAGCGGAAGCGACAAAAGAGTGGACACGGAAGAATGCCAAGGCGGAGTTTGCATTGAAGAGGTCAATATCCTCGGGAGTCTTTGAGCATGGCTCAAGTTGCACATCCGCTAGTTCCATTTGGCAGGCGTTAGATCAGTTGCTTCACGGTGGAGGCTGCATCTTCAGGTATATCCACAACTAAAAATCTTGGAAACGATTGGATTGTGGATTCGGGTTGTAGCCACCATATTACCGGAGACGAGAAGCTATTTTCTAGTCTTCAGCGCCATGACGGAAAAGAAGCCATAATTACTGTGGATAATTCAGTTCACCGGGTCGAGAAGGAAGGGACTGTTATCATTGAAGGAGATGATGGAAGCCCTATCACTCTCAAGAATGTATACCATGTCCCTAGAGTAAGGAAGAATCTTCTCTATGTGGTGAATGCAGTAGACTCAGGTAACTACGTTTTATTTGACCCAAGAGACGTCAAATTCTTGAAGAATATTAAAGAGTTAAAGGCGGATGTGGTTCACACCGGATCGCGGGTTAAGGATCTATATGTCTTATCTGCATCAAACTCATACATGGAGAAGATGAGTACAAACGACAATGCCTCTATATGGCATGCTCGACTTGGTCATATAAACATGACTAAGCTAAAGGTTATGGTGAATAAGGAGTTGGTAAATAGGCTTCCGAAGCTGAAGATCCAAGATGAAGGAAAGCTTTGTGAAGGTTGTCAATATGGAAAATCACATAGACTTCCATTTGACAATTCTACTTCACGGTGCAGTGCTCCGTTGGAGATGATCCATAGTGATTTGATGGGTCCTACAAGAACACCCTCATATTCTGAGTTTCGGTACATGCTATTGTTCATTGATGACTTCTCACGGCACACTTGGGTATACTTTGTGAAGGAAAAATCAAAAGTATTCTCCAAGTTTCAAGAATTCAAGGTTACAGTGGAAGGGGAGCTAGGTCGGAGAATCAAGACCTTAAGGACGGATAATGGAGGGGAGTTCATGTCCAAGGAGTTTCTCTCTTTTTGTCAAAAGCATGGAATAAAGAGAGAGTTTACTTGTCCGTATACACCTCAACAAAATGGAGTAGCGGAAAGGAAGATCCGACATCTAACTGAGACGTGCAGAAGCTGGCTATATGGGAAGGATCTGCCTAAGGCCTTGTGGGCGGAAGGCATGAGATGCGCAGCATACATTATAAATCGGATGCCACTCAGCCCAAATAACATGAAGTCTCCTTATGAGATGATTCATGGGAAGAAGCCGTCAGTGAAACATCTCAGGATATTTGGATCAGTCTGCTACGTCGATGTGTTCGATTCTCAAAGAACCAAGTTGGAGGCAAAGGCGAAGAAGTGCATCTTCGTTGGCTATGACGAACAAAGAAAAGGGTGGAGGTGTATGGATCCAGAGACACACAGGTACGTAGTGTCTCGAGATGTTGTTTTTGATGAAGTTTCCTCATTCTATGGGCCACCTCAAGTCTTAGTTGAGCAAGAAGGTGGGAGTTCCTCCCCGAGTGATAAACCAGCTCTGAGTAAAGACAGAGGTCCTGAAGAAGAGATGCAAGGTGAAAGGGGGAGCACTGATCAAGAAGAGGATGAGGAGGAACATCATGGTTCCACGGCTAGTCAAAGGCCTAAAATGGACATCATTAAACCTGCTCGGTTCAGAGATCCAAAGTTCGTTACTACCTTCTCGTGCTACTTTGCAGCTCCATTAGATGAAGATGAGCCAACATCTTATGATGAAGCAAAAGGTGTTGACGAGTGGGAAACCGCAATGAAGGAGGAGATGAATGCTCTCATGAAGAACGAAACTTGGGATTTGGTTCCAAAACCCAAGGATGCCCAACCTGTTTCTTGTAAATGGGTGTACCTGATCAAGCGCAAAACAGATGGAAGCGTTGATAGATACAAGGCAAGGTTGGTTGCTTGGGGATTCTCTCAAAAGTATGGAGAAGACTATGATGAGACCTTCAGCCCTGTAGCCAAGATGACTACGGTACACTCTCTCTTATCTTTGGCTGCAAGTTTTGGTTGGAAGTTATGGCAATTAGACGTGAAGAATTCTTTTCTATATGGAGAGCTTGACAAGGAAATCCTGATGGAGCAACCACTTGGTTTCATATCACGAGAGCATCCTGATTATGTGTGTAAGCTGAAGAAAGTCTTGTATGGGTTAAAACAAGCTCCACAATCCTGGTATGGAAAGCTTGCTCAGTTTCTTCAGTTCTGCGGTTATGTGGCATCAAACTCTGATCCGAGTCTATTCCTCAAGAAGAATGGAGGAGTCCACATGGTAGTTCTCCTTTACGTGGATGATATGATAATTACCGGGAATGATGATGCATAAATTACTCGTTTACAAGAGGATATGTCGATAAGGTTTGAGATGAAGAAGTTGGGAGAGCTCAACAACTTTCTCGGTTTGGAGGTGGAAAGGGTAAAGGGTGGAATATTCATCGGCCAACAAAGCTATGCAAGAAGAATTGTTGAGAAGTTTGGAGTACACAAAGGAAAGACACGCTCTAGTCCAATGGACGTCAACATAAAGCTTAAACGCGATGAAGGGTCCTTGCTACCTGATCCTCGGCCTTATCGCTCTCTTGTAGGAAGTCTTTTATACTTAACCATTACAAGACTTGACATTGCCTTCGCGTTAGGTCTTGTAAGTCGATTTATACAGGCACCAAGGAAGCCACATCTCGAAGCGGCAAAGAAGATATTGAAGTATGTGAAGACAACTCTTGGCATGGGTCTGGTGTACAAGTATAATGCCAAGGTCTCTCTTTATGGCTTCACGGATGCTGACTTTGGTGGAGATCTTGATGATCGGAAATCAACTTCAGGCTATGTGTTCCTATGTGGGGACACAAGTGTCTCATGGTGCAGTAAGAAGCAAGCAACGGTGTCGTTATCTACAACTGAAGCAGAGTATAAAGCTTCAACTCTAGCAGCTCAAGAGTGTATTTGGCTTCGGAGACTCCTTGAAGATCTGTTCGAGCCAATCAATAAGCCGGTTGCAATTTATGGAGATAATCAAAGTGCGATCAAACTGGCCAATAATCCAGTATTCCATGGGAGGACTAAACACATTCAGTTAGAGCATCACTTCATAAGGGAGAAGGTGCTTGATGGGACAATTGAAGCTTTGGAAGTTCGAAGCGAGGACAACGTTGCAGATATCTTCACCAAGTCATTACCAAAAGGTCAGTTCGAGTTACTTCGCTCGAAGCTCGGGATGGCTGACAAAATCAAGTTTATGGGGGAGTATTGAAGTTAAACTTGATTTTGGGTTAAACATAATTTTGGGTTTGTAAAATAATTATTAGTTATTAGATTATGCCCAAAATTAAGCCCAAGTTCTAGAATCTCTAGAAACATCATTAAAAATCATCATCTTTCTTAAGTGTTCTAGAGAATTCTATTAGTTAAATATCTAGATAATTGTATAAATAATTCTAGATATTGTAGTTAAAAATCTAGATATTGTTGTAGAGAATTCTAGAGATTATGAGAATGTTTGTAAGATATTTTGTAATAAGTGGGGCCTATAAATAGCCCACTACTCCATCATTTGTAAACAAGATATTTGAACAAATAAAGAAAGAGTGTTCTTCATAAGTTCTCTTATTCTCTCTAAAGTTCTTTGAAGTTTTCTCTAAGTGTTCTTTCATCTTATTATTCATACTTAGAGGGTCTTTCTTTCTTTCGGGTCTCTCGGGTATTACGGTATTGGGCTAGTGCTTGGCACTATTCGGTGTTTTCTTTACACATCGCACGTCGAGGGTAGTCGCGCCGCCATTGCCGTCTCTTCGCTCTATTCCTCCTTCAGGATCCTCCTCCTCAGCCGCGGAAACCATCTCTCTCACACACACACACTCTTTAGCTGTAGCTCAATGAAACTCTCTGATTTTTTCTCTCTTTGGTATCAGGAGGATTTCTAAACACTTTCATTTTGAATCTTTTTGATTGAGGCACAATTTTGAAAATTTAAACGTTGGCTTTTTAAAAAAGAAACGAAAACAAACCGCTTGAGACATGTAACTGTGAACAGGGAAAATTTGCTGTCAAAGAGTTAAATTGAAACGAGTCAAAGGCCAATTCTCATGATTCTTTTTTCGGAAAAATTTAGTTTTTGTGTGTTTCATATATATGCATGTAAGTGAACGTACTATGGTAATCCAAACATTTGTATCGATTCCATACCATGAATTTGAATACGCGACCTCTCTTCATGCATGACGACGCTGTTAGCTATAGAAATTTTCCACATAATGATGACATTGACACCAGCGAATGAATGGTTTTATTTTTTAATCTCTGGGGAATTAAAATTTGCTTTTACAAGTCAAATTGATATTGACATTAAGGCAGTGAAATAAAACTAGTGACATTAGCGCAATCAAATAAAACTAGTGACATTGACAATTTGACATATAGGCTAGTTGGAAAATTATTAAATACTAGCTCACTTAAGAGTTTTAAGATATATTCTGGTTGGTAAAACCACTAAGTAACTTTTTTTTATAAAAAAAAGCCATGATGGAGTTTCTTTTGTTTGTCTCAGCTGAAATGTTCTCCTCTCTGGGATCGGTCTTCACCGTGGAAGTTCTCGACGGTGGAAAGAGAGCGAGAGTACATTCTGATGATTTGGAGAATCAAAGAACAGAAACAAAAGAATAAGACCAATACGAGCAAGAAAATCAATATCAGGTAACTATTGTAGTTCTGATCATTCGTTTCAAATTCCTGTGAATATGTTATGAATGAGAAAATCACTGCAAGTGAGAAGATCATGGAGATGACAAATCAGGTTTGTAACGTTAGAATTTCTATTTTTACTCAATTGCTAAATATTATTTGGAAGTCACTAATCACTGTATCTTATTTCAGAAAGTTATTGATGCTCTGAAGTATAAGCTGGAAGACATGAAAAAAATAATTAACTGATATGCAAAAAATCATCGATTTAAAAGAAGAGATTTGTAATAGCTAGAAACTCATCAACTTTCACATTGACTGTTAAACAATGTTTGAAAATTGTAAAAAATGTTTATTGTTTAAGAAAGTTGATGATGCTCTGAAGAAGGTGGAAGAGCTGAATGAGCAAGTAGATGATAGAGAGTGTCATCAAGAAGAAAGAACAGGTTCGTAATGTATAAAATATCTATTATATACGATTGTTAAAAATCATTAGGAAGTTGTTAATCACTGTATCTTTGTTTCAAGAGGTTGATAATGCTTTGAAGAAGGTGGACAGCTGAATGAGCAAGTAGCTGATAAAGAGAATGTTATCAAGAGGAAAGAACAAGTTCGTAATAATTAGAATATCTATTTTATATGATTGTTAGAAATTGTTAATCACTGTATCTTGTTTCAAGAGGTTGATGATGCTCCGAAGAAGGTGGAAGAGCTGAATAAGCAAGTAGCTGGTAGAGACAATGTCATCAAGTCGAAAGAACAGGTTGGTAGTAGTTAGAATATATATTTTATATGATTTAAAAATCATTAGGAAGTTGGTAGAGAATTGTAGTGTTTTCTATTGCAAACCTAGTTGGTTCAAGTCTTGGGCAAAAATGTAACGCAATTACTCATATTTCTCAAACGAAATGTGAATATATTGATTTTTTAAATGGTCCTACTTACTAAAAAGATCCAATGAATATGTTTCTATTTGTCATTTTATTCGATCATTTCTATTTTGCAAAAGATGGTGGATAAGCTTTCCGATTGGTTCCAAAAGATAATCGCTCCTAGAGGAGGAATCACTGGAGCTGAGCTTGGGACATTGATGGGAGCTTTTGTGGCAAGTGTGGCATATGTGGTGTCTCTTGGAAACAAGCAGATGAAGATCACCTTCTTTGGGGGATTGATAAGCTTGCTAGGGATAATAACATCGTCACCCACTTTTCAATGGTAAGTATACTATTACAGTTAATTTGATATTATCTTGGGTATGCAGTAATTTTATCTTATTTGATCAGGCACAACATGCACATTTGAAATATACTTTTCTTCAATCGGCCACATCTGTACCTTGGGTCCTTTTTGGAGGTTTAGTCCCCCTTTTGATTGGAGGGTTTATTCAGCCATGGGCCTTAGAGCTATCATCACAGGAAGTGCATCTTTGGTATTGAAGATGGTCTTTGCCTTCTTATGGACTATCATCTACAAGATCCCATGGAGGCAACATTGTTCTCATAGTTGTGGGTGGTATAGGTCTAGCAGCAGGTGCTCCATCACTCATCCAGTTGGTAGGGAAGAAGATTTAATATTAGTTCTAAGTAGAAGTAGAAGAATTTCAAGACATTTTTGAACGATGTTTCCTATCAGAAAACGTTGACCTGTGCAACAAGCTTCATATAAAGGGATCACTCTAGTTTGTTTCCATCTTGCTTAGAAACTTAGATGTTATGTCTCACTCATTTTCATAGTAGCTTCAATTCCTTTGACACATAGACTCATTATTAACATATATACAAGATATTGCAGTATCATAATGATTAAAGAGTTGTAGCATTGTGTATTACAATATTATACCAAATCAGAAACACATACAAGAAAAGCTAATATCCTAAGCCAAAAGAATGGTTTTTTTTTATCACAAAACTCAAGAACAATGTACAAAAGCTAATTCCATAAGCCAAAAGATTGGTTTTGCTTTTTTTTTTTTGTCACTTTCATAGTTTTAGCAAAAAACGATATTTCACAATTTTGATAGAAAAAGCAACTTCAGGGTTTTGGCAAGAAAATGTTTATTCTCAATATTTCACACTTTCTCCTCACTTTTTCTTTACCAGGATTTGTTTTGTTTTTAAACAAAATCCCATTAATAAATGTTTTTTTCACAAAAAAACGAGATAAACATGATTTTTAGTGTGAGTAAACATGAATTTCAATTACTTTTCTTTCGGTTAATAATTTCAACTACTTATGATAAATCTTTATTCTTACAAACTAATTTCCATGAGAAAACTCTCTTGCAAAAAAAAATAAAACTAATTTCCATTATATTATAAGATTTTAGCCATAAGATAATTAATTAAAGAATATATAATAATCTTTTTCTTGTTAGGAATAAAACTTGTACTGGATCGATCATGATCCAATCAGTTTTTTTTTTTTCTTTTTGGGTCAAACCAGAGGCTATATATATTAATAGATAATTATCGTTGGGATGCAGCTGATTACAATAATTTTATTTTTTCTTTTTTTTGCTAATTTTTCTTGTTGTTGCATAATTAAATACACGTAGATGGAGTATCCATCAAAGGGGTCACTGGAATGGATCGACATACGATTGATACTTCTGTTCTCGGTGATGATCTTCTTCCTCATTGTTATCTTTCTCTCTCTCGTGGGATGCTTCTTCGTACTCCGACATGTGGGGAACTATAGTAACCACGATTACAACTTATACAATGATTATGTTCGAAGATCAAAGATGCAATCTACTACGACCTAGACGAAGATGAATCCATCCTCCTTAGCTTATACTAGAGAATATATATGACATCTTTCTCAAATTGTTTTGGATTCTTAATTTGTTGGTCTTTAAATTAAACGAGATTTGTTTCTGTTCTTTAAAAAAAAACATTCCTGTCTGTGGTTTTACAATATTGCTACTCATTCATCTTAACCTTCTTTCTCAATTAAGAAGATCAAACGAATTATTTCTCAATAATCTGGAATTCTTAATTTTAATTGACGATCATCGATTAATCATTGAGATAAATTGTGTCAATTAACTCTGACAGGCGATTTGAAGAGGGTATAAATTTCTACATGCTTCACCCAAAGCATTCATCCTCAACTCATGATTAGCAACACTACTTCTCATTCCCTCAGGATTAGGGTTTGTATTATATTCCAATTGTTCATCTTTCTTCATTAAATGGGAACCGGTTTGTAAAAAGTAGTAGAAAGCAACCATTAATTTTCAGTTACATGAATATTTATGCCTTTAACCTTTGATAAAATTCATGTACGTGGAGAGAGCAGAACATAAATAAGCAGAATTCCATTGGAAGTAAATTATATCTCTTGTATAATAAATAAAGACACAGAGTCTAAAACCTCAATAGAAGCAAAACATAATTAAGTAGTTAATTCCATTGCTCGTCGATGACTAGAGTTATCTTATAAAGTAAATTATATAAATTTTTCTTACACCCCAAAAAAAAAAAAAAAAAAAAAAATTCACAAATCGATCTTACAGAAATATCTTCAAGCTCGATTGATGATGCTGGATTCGTGGTCCTGATTCTGCTCGTCGATCTTCTCGTCGGTTATTAGAATAGTATTATGAGGGTTTATCAAGAGATAGCCACTCACGAAACGAAATGTATCCAATTATTCCCAACGATATAAAGAAAACGAATATGCCTCCAGCCAAGAAATATCCAATTGTTGATAACGATTCTTCTATGGAATCGCCATGATCATCCATGGTCAAGCGATCGACAAAGGGTCCAACTTTATTTGTGATAATATTTAATAAAGGTTTTCAAGAAGCAATTATATAAGTTGGTAAGCCTAGTTCTGGTTGTAATCAAATTAGAAAAATATAATTTGTTAAAAATACTTGATTTAACTTTTTTATTTGTTAAGATAAATATCTTCGGAAGATCAATACAATTTACTAACATAGGAGTATGCATATATATTAACAAAATAAAAAATAATTAGAAAACTAGATTAGATAATGTCCTATCTTTTAAAAAAAAAAAATAGGATTCCTAATGTGAATTGAATTACTCGTCGACTTATATATTATACAAAAGTGTCGTAATTTTACATATGCTCAATTATCAATAATGGAACATATGGGACCTCCTCCGTTTTCATCTACTTCTGCAACGTTCCACGCACGGCGCGATGATATAATAGAGCTTGCAACCCTGTTTTTCTTCTTAATCTTTTACTTTGCCGGCTTCTATGTGATCATGTCCATGGCAGTATTGGATTGGTTGATTAGTAAAGAAAAGACTAAAAAGGAATATTTTCGCTTACGCGATGTCGAACTCGGAAGGCTGCCGGCTGGAGAGCTCATCCAAGAGTAATCAGATGGAGAGGAAAGCTGATTTCTGAAGACAATGATCTCAGAGATTATTTATTATTAAAAGCTATGCTCTTTTTGTTAGGGTTTATATACTTGCTTAATTACCGTTTTTAGTATTATGATTTGCTAGTCAGTTAAGGGCTTCTGTTCAATTGCTATTATTTTGACTTTCAATGGGATTCCTTTATTGTTCTTTTTAGATTGACCCACAAATTTTCTAATATTACAAAATTGTCTAACATCACAAACCTTGGTGGACATATTTTTCTTCAACTAGAAAGAAGAAATGACATTTTGTTTGGTTCTAAATATATACGTAGATGATGTAGAGTCAAACCAGTCTAGCTATCGTCATAAATCGTAAGCTTGGAGAGCAAACTGGAGGAGCTTCAATAGGGTTTTAGGTTAGAAAGAAGAAAAAACAACGCAACAAATCACTTTGAATGGTTGAAGAAAATCGGTTTGGTCCAAATGATTGGATGGTTAGGAATAAACCTGAAAAGAAGATTGGCCGATCACTTTAGCAACAATATAATGACAAGTTCACAACCAATCCTCTTTTATTCAATACTTTATTTTTTTTTCAATTTCTGCAACTAAGGGCTTTGGATGATTGAAGAAAACCGGTTTGGTTAAGTGATTGGATTATTGGATGGTTAGGAGTAAATCTGAAAAGAAGATTGGGGTTTCGATTGCTATGGCTTTCGATTTTCTTTAACGACAGAGAGAAAGCCTTTTTTTTTTTTTATTCCTTCTCGAGAAGAAGATTAGGGTTTCTTTAATTACTCTACGTTAATCGATTTTCTGTCTTTTTTCTAGAGTTTGTAAACATTTTTTTTGATAACTTTTTCATTAAAAATAAGTCTAACGTAATATTTACAAAAACATAAAAAAATCTACCATCATTCAAAATGTAAACGCCACTCGCAAAAACATCAATGGCAAACTTTGTTTTTAAATTTTATTTTTTTATTAATAACTTTTTTTAATTATTAAACATTAAAATAAAACCGGCAAACTATGGATCCATTTCCACTCTATGTTAGAATAAAATATTTGTAGATTTAATAGATATGCTACACCTACTATACGTGGATTATTAAAAAGTGTGAGTTTATCAAACCCTTTTACAAGCTACTCACAACATTCTTATTCCCTAATTACCATTTTTCCACACACCAACGATAAAAGTTTAATAAGAGGACAGTTTTATTTATACATCTTCTTAGTATTTCAGTTCCTGAAATAGAGGATCAACGCTTTGTCCCCAGTCTCCATTGTACAACTCCAAGAGCTTCTCTGCAGGCGTAACCCCTGATTTTTCCAAGAAAATTAGAACTGAAATATACACTAATACTACCAAAACTCTAAGCTAAATAGGATAAACAAAACATTACCTGTTTTAACCACCACGGCGATCGCGTTTAAGAAACCGGTTTCCTTGTACCCTCGACGCTCCAAACCATCCTAAGCAATAACAACAACAAAAACTTTAGTACGTTAACATATATTACAAGGAGAACACAAGCAGACATATGAGACCTTTGCTAGCTTTAGGACATCTTCTGCGACATGCTGCAAAGGACCATCTCTAAACATTGTCTTTAGGCCAGTGATTGGAACCTGTTGAAATCCAAGGAAAATTGATTTAAACGAGGATACAATATTGCACAGAAAAATAAGGTCTTTTGCTCTCTGTTCCAAGTTTACTTGTGTCCTAAGCATTTCTCTTTCTTCAGGAGTCCAATCAGATATCATATCAAGAACAGTTTGGAGAGACTCCTCATCGTATAGCAAACCCACCTGAGATTCAAATACATTCGAAATAGTTCCACGAAACCATAGTCTGTATATCTTTATACAATAGACGATGTGTAATTACTAATAATTACCCAGAAAGCTGGTAGGGCACACAACATCCTGCAAGGACCTCCATCAGCACCTCTCATTTCCAAGTATCTCTTTAAACGGACCTAATTATTTTGTTACAGAACATAATCATAGGATAAGAGAAATAACTCTAAACAGAAAATTTTAAAGGAATGGTGTACAGTAAGAAACAGAGAATTTCAAACGAATGGTGTTCTTGAAACCGAGTAGTCAACCTCTGGCCATATTGTTCCTATATGGTTTTCCCAATCGTTAATAGTGGCTTGTTCATGAGAGAGATGAGAAATCTTCCCGGCCAAGAAATCCTGCAAAATTAAAAAATATGCTGGGATCATAAACACGGCTCAAACGAAGATCAAAAGTTTAAACTTTTAATATTATTCCGTGACTAAGAAGTAGACCCGAAATATCATTCCTCTGCAGTTGAGATAGCTTTTGTTACGATATAAGAAGCACATTGGAAGATCAAGTGCGTAGTCAACATACTTTTCAAACCTATATCAATACTAAAAAGATTAACCATAGTGTTTAAGAAAAATATCAGAGTTAGACAAATCGTTTTTGATACTCACCCGAATGAGTCATGGAACACAAAAGGTATCATTCCTGTGCGGTTCTTATCGGTATCTATCCATAAATGGCTGTCAAAACGTGTCAAGAAGATGAGAAACTAATACTAACAAACGGAATGCGCGCTTAAGAGAGAGAGAGAGAGAGAGAGAGAGAGAGAGAGAGAGAGAGAGGAAAAACCCCAAAGGAATGTGGAAACCAAACCTCCTCATGCTTAGAAAACCATTTGGTTTTCCATAACTGAAAGGGGAATTTGCGAATAGAGCTGTCGCCATCTGTGTAATTAGGATTTTTATATTAAAAAGGCGAGATAAATGATGTTTTATGTCAGAAAGTAGAAAAAGAAAACAAAGAGCTTCGAGAGCTCAAAGTTCTCACAGGTTGCAAAGCTAGACTAGCTCGAAACTTCCTGATCATATCGGTTTCTGAGCTATAGTCTAAATTGACTTGTACAGTACATGTTCTTAGCATCATGTCGGGCCCTGATGAGCCAACTCTCACTAAGTGGTCTCTTATAAAGTCATACCTTCTCTGCATGCACATACAAAACCCTTGACCCATCAGACGAATAGCTGGAGTAAGCCATGTTAACTATACCAGAATACTATGCTTGTGGAGTAAGGAACCTTGGGCACGGTAGCTACATTATCGAGACTAGATTTAGGTTCATAGCCGATTCCTAAGAAACCAATTCCCAACTCCTCAGCAACAGTTTTCACCTGATGTATATGTGAATGGAGCTCATCACAAGTTTGGTGCAAAGTCTCTAATGGTGCTCCACTTAGCTCTAGTTGGCCTCCCGGTTCTAATGATATGCTTTGCATTCCCTGAAAATACAAAAAAGAAATGCCAAAGAATATCAAATGAAATTATGTCATCATTGTTGGGTATTAAATAGAAGAGAACTTGAGTGCTTTACCTGTTTCAGACCAATGATTCTCCCATTCTCCATTATTTTATCCCAATCAAATCTCTCAGCAATACTATTAAGCAGTGCAGTTGTTTGTTCATATTTCACAGGGCGCAAGGTCTTGACCTCGAAACCAAATTTCTCGTGTTCTGTACCTATTCTGAATACCCAAGACATATAAAAATGCACACATGAGGTCTGGAAAAATAAGGACTTTGATAGAGTAAAATGGATGAGTTAGAACAAATAAGGATTTTGATAGAGCAGAATGTAATGGAAGATGATGATTATAGTGGCACCTCCACATCTCCTTTGGTTTGCATCCAGAAGCAAAATAGGCAATGAGATCTTCTTTAGTGAGTGGCTCAGTCGCGACTGCAGCGGAAGCACTTGCGGTTGCCTTAATCCGTTGATTGCTTGCAACTATCTTGCTTCCTTTACAAGTAAGAGATTGCTTGGGCGAAAAGCTAACATAGGTTTTCAAAGCACCAACCTCACAAGAAGAGAGCAAGAGCACCATGGTATAGTTCCTGCAGCAACTATTATAAGTTTATAACCCATACAAAACCGGCCCCAGTTGCCTAGAAGCTTTGGCTTTAGTATAACTTTTTTTTTATTATTTTAGTGGGCGTTATCGTATCAGAATATATAATAGCTCTATGGTAGTTGGATGTACTATTAGTTGTAGTAGTTGCGTTTTGTAATATCATATATATAAATTATGCCAATTATTTTTCCTACTTGGAAGTGGAATCATCAAATTTTCAAGGCGGGCTATGGTTATATATCACTTCAGATGAATCAAGCCACAATAAAGTACCATTTTAGAGACAAATCTTTGCTGACCAGCTATATATGTAGTCGCAAAGTTTCCGATTTTTTCAGGTATCTGATGTTATGAGAATTTAGGAGATAAATCTTTCAATTATAGCAAAATAGTGGGGAAGAAAAAGCAACGGATCTATAGCATATATATATTTGTAAATATCCAGCATATATTTTGATATGTAAATGAAACCTTAGGATAACTATATTATTATCACAACAACGTAAAGAACAAAAAGAACTATTCCTTTACAAGTATGTGAAGATGGTCAGCAGCAATAGTGAAAACATAAATGAAGAGCTAAGGAGACGAAAACAATATTAAGACAATAAGTGTATTACTATATATATTACAGAAATTCTGTTATCTATAGAAATCACCTGAAGTTGTCAAAGTTAGTGCTGAAGAAGAAGGGGAGCTAAAGCACGAAAGCTTGCAGGGTTAGTATAAGTAGCGGTTCATATATCTATAATACAAGTCGAATGAATGGACACTTTACACTCATATATATGATACTAACCAGAGCTAATTATCACACTAACTCTGATTACCTAACCATATATATAACCCATTCTGATTTGTTAAAAAAAAATAAAAAATAATAACCCATTCTGATGATTTTGCCGAACCACGTGAATCATGGGAAAACTGTTCTTTTTCATTGTTTACTATTAAGACAAAGTGATTGGACGCTTTGAACAAAAAAAAGAAGTGATTTGACACATTTTTAAATTAAAATGAGAACGGCAAAAAAACAGTTAGCTTGTTTACAAAAAAAATTAATATATCTGGTCAAAAATGGTTTTTTTTTAGATGGCGACAAAAGCAAAAAAAAAAAAAAAAACGTGCATGGAAGGAAGAGAAGTGAACGAGGCTAGGAAAGTGGGTATATTCATAGTGCAGTGGAAGTATATTCGTTTCCGAGTAGATGCTTCTCAGTGTTCTACTATAATACTGTCGGTAGTAACCTATGTGTCATTATCTCCGAGTTCCATCTAACTACTGACACCGATCAGTTGGACTTGATGATCCCCTCTTTAAAATCGTCATCTTCTTCTATAATTAAGTACATATATATCGTTAAAACCTAGAAATGAATAGTGGATCGAGGGAGAAATGCATGGTAAATCAGAAGTGTAATAAAACAATGAATATGTATCATCACTCATCAGTTAACTTGTAAGACGTGGATTAATTATTCAAAGTTACTAAATTATACAACTATAATTATGTGTGTATTTTATGGAGTTCATTCATCAAGATTTAAGACGATGAATACACTTATACACACATCTTCATCTCCTCACGAGCTATTTCTTCTTCTTTTTCTTTCTATATTTGTAATTTTTGTCGTTTGCTGATTACCATACCCTAAACCAATTGGAAGAGCATGTGAATAAGACGTCAAGCACGATAGCTTTATCTGCAAGAAATCGATCAAACATGAGAAACCGAAGACAACCGGAGGGGAGAGAAGTGTTTAACCGGATTGGAAGCGAAGATGTCGCCAACTGATCCAATTCCACTCTACGTTAGAATTTATATATTTTGCAGATTTAATAGACATGCTACATCTAGACGAGGATTATAAAAAAAAAAACATATGAACTGTGTGACATCAAACCCCTTTACGAGCTACTCACAACATTCATATATTATTCTCTAATTACCATTTTTTTCCCACACACCAACGACAAAGTTTTAACAAGGAGACAGTTTTATTTATATGTCTTCATGTCCAAAAGATTTTTGCAAACGTTCTTCATTTTGTATACGCGATCATATTACATCTTCTTAATACTTCATTTCCTGAAATAGAGGATCAACGCTTTGTCCCCAGTCTCCATTGTACAACTCCAAGAGCTTCTCTGCAGGCGTAACCCCTGAATTTTCCAAGAAAATTAGAACTGAAATATACACTAATACTACCAAAACTTAAAGCTAATGGGAAAAACAAAACATTACCTGTTTTAACCACCTCGGCGATAGCGTTTAAGAAACCGGTTTCATTGTACCCTCGACGCTCCAAACCATCCTAAGCAATAACAACAACAGAACTTTAGTACGTTAATATATATTACAAGGAGAACACAAGCAGACATGAGACCTTTGCTAGCTTTAGGACATCTTCTGCGACATGTTGCAAAGAACCATATCTAAAATTTGTCTTTAGGCCAGTGATTGGAACCTGTTTAAATACAACGAAAATTGATTTAAACGTGGATATAATATTGCACAGAAAAATAAGGTCTTGTGTTCTCAGTTCCAAGTTTACTTGTGTCCTAAGCATTTCTCTTTCTTCAGGAGTCCAATCAGATATCATATCAAGAACAGTTTGGAGAGACTCCTCATCGTATAGCAAACCCACCTGAGACTCAAATACATTCGAAATAATTCCACGAAAAAATAGTGTGTATATCTTTATAAGAGACAATGTGTAATTACCCAAAAAGCTGGTAGGGCACACAACATCCTGCAAGGACCTCCATCAGCACCTCTCATTTCCAAGTATCTCTTTAAACGGACCTAATTTTTTTTGTTACAGAACATAATCATAAATAAATTGACTCCAAACCACAGTAATAAAAAAACAGTGGATTTCAAACGATATGGTGTTCTTGAAACCGAGTAATCAACCTCTGGCCATGCTGTTCCTATATGATTTTGCCAATCGTTAATAGTGGCTTGTTCATGAGAGAGATGAGAAATCTTCCCGGACAAGAAATCCTGAAAAGGTAAGAAATATGTTGGGATCATAAGCTGGCTCAAAGTTAAGAAATATGTTTGTGATTATTCTGTGACCAAGAAGTAGACCCGAAATGTCATTCCTCTGCAGTTGAGATAGCTTTTGTTACGATGTAAGAAGCACATTGGAAGATCAAGTGCGTAGTCAACATATCTCTCAAACCTATATCAATACTAAAAATATTAACCATAGTGTTCAAGAAAAATATCGGAGTTACAAAAACCGTTTTTATACTCACCCGAATGAGTCATGGAACACAAAAGGTATCATTCCTGTGCGGTTTTTAATGGCATCTATCCATAAATGGCTGTCAAAACATATATATAAGAAACATGTCAATACTAAAAACGGAATGTGCACAAGAGAGAGTGAGAGGAAAAACACCTCCTCATACTTAGAAACCCATTTGGCTTTCCATTACTAAAAGGGGAATTTGCGAATAGAGCTGTCGCCATCTGTGTAATTAGGATTTTTTTATAAAAAAAGGTGAGACAAATGTTGTTTTGAGCCAGAAAGAAAAAAAAAGCAAGCAAAGACCTTTGCTCAAGATTCTCACAGGTTGCAAAGCTAGACTAGCGCGAAACTTCCTGATCATATCGGTTTCTGAGCTATAGTCTAAATTGACCTGGACAGTACACGTTCTTCGCATCACGTCGTCGGGATCTGATGAGACAAATCTCACTAAGTAGTCTCTTATTATGTCAAACCTTCTCTGCATGAACACAAAACTTTTAACCCATCAGACAAAGACTTGGAGTAAGCCATGTTAACTATATGTATATATACCAATAATATGCTTGTGGAGGAAGGAACCTTGGGCGCAGTAGCTACAGCATCGAGGCTAGATTTAGGTTCATAACCGATTCCTAAGAAACCAATTCCTAATTCCTCAGCAACAGTTTTCACTTGATATATATGTGAATGGAGCTCATCACAAGTTTGGTGCAAAGTTTTTAATGGTGCTCCACTTAGCTCTAGTTGGCCTCCTGGTTCTAATGATATGATTTGCCTTCCCTGAAATATAATAAGAAAGGCCTAATAAATTTAATCATATGAAATAATGTCATCATTTTTAGGTATCAAAAGAGAAGAGAACGGAGTGGTTTACCTGTTTCAGACCAATAGTTCTCCCATTCTCCGTTACCTTATCCCAATCAAATCTCTCAGCAATACTATTCAGCAATGCAGTTATTTGTTCATATTTCATAGGACGCAACGTCTTGACCTCAAAACCAAATTTCTCGTGTTCTGTACCTATTCTGAATACCCAAGAAATATAGAAATATAACAATAAACACATGAGGTCTGAACAAATAAGGACCTTTCTAGAGCAAAATGGAGGAGTTCGAACAAATATCATGACTTTAATAGAGCATAATGGAAGGTGATGATCATATAGAGTGGTACCTCCACATTTCCTTTGGTTTGCATCCAGAAGCAAAATAGGCCATGAGATCTTCTTTAGTCAGTGGCTCAGTCGCCGCGACTGCAGCGGAAGCGCTTGCGGTTGCCTTAATCCCTTGATTGCTTACAGCTATATTGCTTCTTTTACAAGTAAGATATTTCTTGGGTGAGAAGCCAACGTAGGTTTTCAAAGCACTCAAGTTTATAACAGCACCGGCCCCACAAGATGAGAGTGAGAGCACCATGGTATAGTTCCTGCAGCAACTATTTAAGCTAATTATAACCCATACATTAGTCGTAGACAGAGCCTGCCCTAGCTAGCTAGAAGGTAGGCAAGCTTGGGCTTCTAGCCTTTAGTATGTTTATTAATTTTAGTGGTCGATACTTTATCAGAATATCGAATAGCTCTTATGGTTGTGGGCTGTAATGGTGATTAGAGAGACGGTGAGGGATTCTCAAACTCCATTTTGTAGGGGTTGTGTTATGTAATATTAGAGATAAAATGATGCCAATATTTTATTTTCCTACTTGGAACCATCAATTTTCCAAGGCGGGATCTGGTTATGATGACTTCACGTCTTCAAGTGAATTAAGCCACTGCAACAAGTCACCATTGTAAAGACAAAATTTTGCTGAAATATTTGTAGTCGAAAAGTTTGATATTTTGAGATTAATTTTGGAGATAAATCTTTCAATTGTAGCAAAAGCGTCGGGAAAAAAAAAATCTCACATACTATATAAGTGTTCTTTTTATATATAAGAAATCAGCAACGGATCTCTACGTTATAGCATATGTGTATTCAGCATATGTTTTGTAATTTCGATGAAAAAAACATCACTTTAGAAATCTATATTATTATCACAACGAAAATAACAAATATGTGAAGATGGTGGAGCAGCAAGTCAGCAACAAAGAAAACATAGATGAAGAT
Source organism: Thlaspi arvense (assembly GCA_911865555.2). Lineage (NCBI taxonomy): Eukaryota > Viridiplantae > Streptophyta > Magnoliopsida > Brassicales > Brassicaceae > Thlaspi > Thlaspi arvense. Next base: position 7,391,850 of record OU466863.1, on the reverse strand, counting down.
CCCAGAAGACGAAAAAAAATATAAAAGAGAAAGACAATAAGTGTATTGAAGACTCTTTTGTAATTACTGTGTAAACCTACGGGTATTACAGAAATAGAAATCACCTAAAGTTGTCAAATAAGAAGGAGAGCAAGAGCACGAAGGCTTACAGGGTTAGTAGAATTAATTAGTGTGATACTTAATATTTGGAGTTACCTTGAGAAATAAGATGTGTGTCTTACGTACTAAGTATTTTGAGCTGTGAAGATGTTCATAAACAATAACTCCTGGCGAGTCGGCGACAACAAAAAAACAAAAGAAAAACGACACGTAGTTTTCTTCTCACTCAGTGTGGAGGAGGAAAGGGGTGTGAATGAGGCGAGAAAAGCGGGTATATTCATAGTTGCAGGGCATTTATACTCGTTGTCGAGTAGATTCTTCTCACTCAGTGTCGCACTAACATCTGTCGGAAGTAACCTTAACTCGTTGTCGAGATTCTTCTCACTCAGTGTCGTACTAACACCTGTCGGAAGTAACCTATGTGTCACTATCTCCGAGTTCCATCTAACCTAGGATTGTTTGGACTTGACTTTAAAATCGTCGTCATCTTATTCTAAAATTAAATACGAATATACGGTTAAAACTTAGAAATGAGTTATGATCGAGAAGGAGATGGTAAATAGGACAACACACTATTACATTACTAATTAAAGACAAAAAAATTCCTAAAGCAGAAGTTCGAATAAAGCAATATACAGTAAGTTATCAAATTGGTTTTGAGTTAGAAATATATAATTTATAAAATATTGTTTTTTTTGTTTGATTTGTTTTTTTCTATCCGTATTGCTACGGCGGATCAAGACTTGAAAAAGGATAAGCAGACAAATTTGCAACAAGAAAAATGGGGTAATTTATTCAAAGGATCCAAACACAGGAAACTCCCAAACGATTTCACACACCGAAATCGATTTGTACAAAAGAGATAATCTTCTTCTGGCTTTTTCAATGCTTCGAATTTCGAAAACAAAAACTGTTTGCAAATCCGATTACAACAACAAATAAACCTTATTCCCCCCCAGAATTGAATTCTTCTACAGATAGCATAAACTCACACCCCAAAGGCTTTATAGACACCCCTTTCTTGTTCTCAGTAGAGCAGTTCCTGGAACACAGGATCCACGCTTTGTCCCCACTCTCCATTGTACATTTCTAAAAGGTTCTCCGCCGGCGTCACCCCTGCCATTTTCCAAATACCAAATTTCATTACCAATCTAAAAAAACCAGAACGTCGGTACCCGATTCGGTTATACATTGGGATCCTGTTATTTACCTGTTCGGACCACTTCAGCGACTGCGTTCAAGAAACCGGCTTCCTTGTAGCCTCTACGCTCCAAACCATCCTGAGGCAAGCCAAGTGTATATTTATAGTTAGGCACTGGTCCAGAACACAGATAGAAAGCTGGTTTGAGGTTTTCTACGAGGGTGCAAATGAACACACCTTTGCGAGTTTCAGGACATCTTCAGCGACATGCTTTAACAAACCATCTCTAAACGGTGTCTTTAAGCCAGTTACAGGAACCTGTTGCAAATGAAGTATAGGTTTTAAACGAGGATGTTTTCTAGCGGTGGAATAAGAGAGGATGTAAAAGTGGTTTGTCTCGTAATTACTTTGTTCCTTAGCATCTCTCTTTCTGCTGGAGTCCAGTCAGCTGTCAGATCCAGGATGCCTTGGAGTGTATCTTCATCATATAACAAACCCACCTGAGATTTGCAGAGAAGATCAAAACCACGGTGTTAGAACATCAGTGTTTCACCATGAAACCAAATCAAGAAGCAAGAGTATGTATATGAGCTAATAAATGTATTACCCAGAAGGCTGGTAGGGCGCACAACCTCCTCCAGGGACCTCCATCAGCACCTCTCATCTCCAAGTATCTCTTCAACCGAACCTGTTAATGTTATGGAATGTCGTCAAGCTTCAACGTAAGACAGGGAACTGAAAGTCAAATAGGCTAATTAAAGGACTCTTTGAGGCAGATGATAAACCTCTGGGAATATTGTTGTCAGATGATTTTCCCAATCATTGTACGTAGGCAGTTCACCCGGGAGACAAGGAAGCTTTCCAGCCAAAAATTGCTGCAGCATGAAGAGAACAATGGGATTACAAATGGCTCAAGAAGATTCTTGGGTTTCTAATTGTCCATTCACTTTTCCTACAACATAGTAGAAGAATGTAACAGAAAAGACAAAGGATAGATTTTGACCCGAAACGTCATTCCAGTACAGTCGACGTATTTGTTGTTTCGATAGGCAAAGTACATAGGGACATCGAGTGCGTAGTCAACATACTGCTCAAACCTATACCAGATAAAGAACAAAAGACAAAGATAGTATTTCAACTGAGATTCATGAACAGGAAAACGATTCATACTTCTTTGAACACATACATATGCCAAGAAAATCCGTAGAATAGCACATTAACTTTTCCATTACTCATCAAGAATGCAAAACAGAGTCACTATGACTTGATACTCACCCAAAAGAGTCATCGAAAACGAACGGTAACATTCCTGTGCGGTCCTTGTCAGTGTCCGTCCATATATGGCTGCCGAAACGTACCAGAGTTATAACGTGGAAGGGAAACAATAACTAGAATTTAATTAGGGATAATAACAACTGGATCTACAAACCTTCTCATGCTGAGGAACCCGTTTGGCTTTCCTTCGGTAAAAGGAGAATTCGCAAATAGAGCCGTTGCTATCTGTTGTATTTAAAGAAATTGAGACAATGGTTAGTGATAATCGTTAATAGAAGTTTCTGGTTATGCCACAAAGAGCTCGAGTTACTCACAGGTTGCAAAGCAAGACCAGCACGAAACTTCCTGATCATATCAGCTTCTGAGCTAAAATCCAGATTAACCTGTCAAAAATGAATGTTAAAGCAGTTTCTATAAGCTTCAACATAGGGTAACTGATGGGAGCTCGAAGTTTAGTTGAAGGAAATTCTGAAGAGACGCAAAGTCAGAATAATCATCTAACCTGAACAGTACACGTTCTGAGCATCATATCAAGTCCAAGGGTTCCAACTTTCGGCATGTAGTTTCTCATAATGTCGTATCTCCCCTGCACAGAACACATTATGTCAAATCTTACTGCCAGACCCATCAAAGTTAAAAAAAACATGATCAGACATGATACTAGTAAAACCTATACAAACAGAAATAAAATGCAGAAAACATCTGCCATGTAGAAACAGATAATCTTATCAGAAATAGCAACAAAAAAATGGGAACTTTTCATACCTTTGGCATGATGGGTATATCCTCCCGACGCCATTTGGGCTGAAACCCGATTCCTAAGAAACCAATTCCCATTTCCTCAGCGACAGCTTTTACCTATTAACATCCATATAAAGTTGGTTGCTTGTCGCACTGAAGGGTAAGAGTGTTGCTAATAATCATCTTTTTAAAATTACCTGATAAAGGTGTGAATTGACTTCAGCACATGTTTGATGCAAAGTCTCAAGAGGTGCACCACTTAGCTCAAATTGACCACCAGGTTCCAGTGAAATGCTTTGCTTTCCCTGATCAACAAAATGACCGAAAAAATTATCAACCGATAACCCAAAAAGGGAAAAAGAAATCCTTAATATCAAAAGCTAACATGTTATACAGGCCAGAAAAGTATTTTATAAAAAAGAGCAGCTCAAACGCTGAAACAAAGGGGACCGTTTACCTGCTTCAGGCCAATGATCTTGTCACCTTCCATTACTTTCTCCCATTCAAACCTTTCAGCGATACTATTAAGCAGCTCCGCTATTTGATCATACTTCATAGGCCGCAAAGTATTGACCTCAAAACCAAATTTCTCATGTTCTGTACCGATTCTGTAAACCCAAAAATGTTAAGTTAGCAAAATGGAATATTGCTCCAACTAAGAAATAGAGTTACTAGCAAATTGGTGGCATTTTAACAGAATATATTTATATTAGAATCAAACTATACCTCCATTTATCCTTTGATTTGCATCCAGAGGCAAGATAGGCAATGAGATCCTCTCTCGTCAGCGGCTCAGTTGCAACTACAGCCTCTTCTGTGGGAGGGCTCGCCGCAACAATCAGCTGATGCCCTCTCTTGCTCCTCTTAACAGAATGATTCGAATGTAGGGGCATTGATTTGGTAGATAGACTCCTAGAGTAGGAGCTAACATAAGCTTCTTTCATCCTCAACACATCCAGATTTCTCACACCACCAGAAACTGCTTTAGTTCCATTCTTTGAGCACACAGGTCCAGAAGGGACAGTGTATGATCCTGCTGCCTGAGACAAGAGCGCCATGGTATAGTCCTGCAACTATTGCCATTCATCATAAGCCATGAGATCTAAGTCCCATCACAATGGGATGAATCAGAGGAATCTACTACTAATCAATCGCTTTCCCACTTCTTACTTAGTTATGATTAAGGCTCCATGTTCCAACACTAATAGTGAAAGCTAAATTAATTTTTATCTAACGTTTTATCATCTCTTCACGTAACCAGATATCACAAACATCTGCATTTTCCCCCTTCCAAAGAAATCATTTCCTTTACAATTTTGTTCTATGAAGCAGAAATAAAGTTTTCACTTGACTGAGAGACTACGCATGTCGCCTGATTTGAATCAGCAGCTTCCACACAGTCAAACTATCTACCATAATCATCTGGGTTTAAATTACAAATCAAAATTCATCAATCATGTGGATCACAAAATCAGAAACAATAACGACAGCTAAATCAGAGCTAAAATCTGCGGAAAACTCGACTCTAGCCAAACTATACGAACAAAATGAAAACAATAATCAAAACCACAACTATTCAGTACTGAAAAAATCTGAAATCATGGGGAAAACGACCAAGGATTCAACAACAAAAAAAAAAAAAAAAAGACAAATCAATCACGGACCGAGAAAATTCCAGAAGTCTAAAAAAGCAAAGATTCAGAACCTAAGAGACGAGAAGAAGAGGAAGACGAAGAACCACACCTGAATTCGTCAACCGTGGCGGCGATTGAAACCAGAAGAAAAGAGCTAAAGCGAGACGAAAGCTCTTCAGCAGGTACGCATCGGCGTCTTCCTTATATATCCGACTGAGAAATGAGGAAGGAGATGATGTAAATATATATTAAAGAAAATGAAAATGGAAAAGAAAAAAAAAACTGTTATTACTAAAAGAGCACGAGGCCGATCAGTGGAGCTGAGCTGTCAACGAAGAAAGCGATAAATTGAAAAACAAAAAATGATTGAAAAAAAGATTCTTTGCCATTTTGCTTCCTACTTCTCAGTTATTTATAGAATTGACCTCTTTAGTTATAACTGTAAATTTTCTCACTCATAAAATATAAGATTAACATGTATATTTGGTTGCAATGGCAAAAACAATTTCAGAATGTTCAAAACATTTGCTATTGTTGAAGGTGAATTTTATTCCCCAAATATCATATACCCAGCTTGCGACACATTAAAATCAAATCCATGAGTCTTTTTGATGACCGACTTCTCGTATTAGTCGTATTTTATCCACATTTTTTTTCAAAAAAAAAAAAATCAAAGCAGATAATGCTCATCCCAACTATATAAGCATGACAAACATGTAAAACTATTTAGTTAAATATAAACATATAAACATATAAACTCTAAATAATTTCAATATAATACATATACTTGTAAAAGTAAACTTTGTAAATGGTATTAATTATTATCGAATTCATGAGCTAATATAAAAGAATGTCAGCACAATTGAAAAGTTAAAAAGAATATAATTTAAACTCGAAAAATTAAAAGTTCAAAAAATGTAATTTAGTCAATAGAACAATTAAGTAGTAGTAAATAGTAATTAAATGGTTGAAAATCACTTAAACTTTTTCATGATAGAGTTCGAGTCTTTGTACTATGAATTTAATTATTTTATATACCACTTGTAAAAAAAAACTGAATTTTTATGAGATTTTGCATAAACTAGTAGTGTAGGTCCAGGTTGTAAAATTAAAGTAATCGTAAACTCAGATATATTAATTTAATTATATATGATGATTTCTCTATTATTCTCCTTTGATTTTTATATTCTGTACACTAAAATACTTTATAAAACGTCGCACACCTATTTCCAAATACTTAGTTAAAACAAAAAAAATAATGAAAAGAATGTCTCACTAACCACATGACCTCAAATAAAATAATCTGGAACAAATAACCATGGTATATGAAAAATACTCTAGAAAGGTACTTTTATCATACCGCTATTGTGTCAAGTGTCGCCGACAAAAGATTTTAATTTGATGGTCCAAAATTTGGCGTGATATCTTAATATGACATACTTCGTGGTAGGTGGGATCAAAACATACTCTCTTCACTCTCTATAATCAACAAATGAATTAAAGAACAAAACATGTGAATGGTAGATGGGTCCACCCTCAAATTCTATGATATAATTCGTAATGAATTAAAAAATATCACAACAATAAGAATTACTAAAAAAACCATTTAGAAATGTGAAATGAAATCATCCTATTATAGCAATAACAAATATTACAAAGATCAATTAAAAGTATGAGGTACGTTCTGTAGTACCAATATCTATCTTTGGTTTAATTACTGATGCAGTAGACGTTGCACTACTTACTCTTCAAACGAAAAAAACATGGTTACAAGAACCTCGGCCTTATACCGTTTCTCTAAGAAACTTAAAGGACTTAAGTCGAGATTGAGAGAGCTTCGCAAGGAGAAAATGGGGAACATTACTCAGACAGTTAATGAAAGGTATGATATCCTATGTCAAAAACAGAAGGAAAACTTGTCTAACCCATCGGCGATAGCTATGGTGGAGGAAAAACGTGCATATGAACTATGGACACACGCAGCGGATATAGAGGAAGTCTTTTTGAAGCAGCAATCAAAGCTGCACTGGCTACAAATGGGAGATTAAAATAATAAGACATATCATCGAGCAGCAACAACAAGGAAGTCTAAAAACTCTATAAGAGAAATCCATAGTCAAAACGGAGCAGTTCTCAGAACCAGCGATGAAATCAAACAAGAAGCGGAGTCTTTCTTTAGGGAGTTCCTTAACTACGTTCCTCAGGACTTTGAGGGCTCTACGGTAGAGGGATTGGCAGAGCTTCTAGACTTCCGATGCCCAGAAAGGGATTGTGCTAAGCTGATACAAGACATCTCTGCAGAGGAAGTTCGAAAAGTACTGTTTGCAATGCCGAATAATAAGTCTCCTGGTCCAGATGGTTACACTGCAGAGTTCTATAAATCAGCCTAGGGAGTCATTGGTGATGACTTTACTACTGCCATTCAATCCTTCTTTGAAAAGGGTTTCCTTCCTAAGAGCATCAATTCAACAATTTTGGCTTTGATCCCAAAGAAAGATGAGGCTAAAGAAATGAAAGACTACAGACCGATATCATGTTGCAATGTTCTGTATAAGGTAATATCAAAACTCCTCGCAAACAGACTCAAGGCAATCTTACCATCTTTCATTACGCCGAATCAATCAGCTTTTATCAAAAGACGCCTACTTGTGGAGAATGTCCTCTTGGCAAGTGAGCTAGTAAAGGACTATCATAAGCCAACGCTTTCACCTCGTTGTGCAATGAAGATAGATATCTCTAAAGCTTTTGATTCGGTGCAGTGGAGATTTTTGTGCAACGTGTTAACAGCTATGGGCATTCCTAACCGGTTTATCCATTGGATTATGCTCTGTATCACAACACCGTCCTTCTCGGTTCAAGTGAATGGGGAATTAGCAGGCTACTTTCAGAGTAAAAGAGGCCTAAGACAGGGATGCTCCCTCTCACCGTATCTTTTTGTACTCAGTATGCATATCCTCTCGCTGTCTCTCAACAAAGCTGCACGGGAACACAAGTTTGGGTATCATGCTAAGTGTAAGAATCTACAGCGCACTCACCTATGCTTCGCTGACGATATTATTGTCTTTACAGATGGTACTTTACGCTCGTTGGAAGGCATTATAACCGTTTTCAATGATTTTGCTAAGACTTCCGGTTTAAAAATAAGCCTGGAGAAATCCACTCTATACCTAGCAGGCATAAAAGAGAATGAGAAAACGGCGATCATAGCCCGTTTCCCGTTTGCAACTGGATCACTTCCTGTCAGATATCTTGGTCTTCCCTTATTGACAAAGAGAATGGGAAAAGCAGGCTATGCTCCCCTGATCGAGAAAATTAGAATGCGCATTGGAACTTGGACAACACGTTTCCTCACATATGCAGAGAGACTGCAACTTATAAGTTCAGTTATTGCCAACATCACCAATTTTTGGATGGCATCGTTCAGACTTCCAAAGGCTTGTATTAAAGAGGTGGAGAGCTTGTGTTCTGCTTTTCTTTGGTCAGGACCGCACTTGAATCCTAGAAAATCGAAGATTGCGTGGGCGGATGTCTATCGTCCCAAGGATGAGGGAGGGTTGGGACTTAGACTTCTCAACGACGTTAATCTGGTTTGCAATATGAAACTGATTTGGCGTATTCTCTCAACAAAGGATTCGTTCTGGGTAAACTGGGTCAATGAATATCTTATCCAGCAAAACTCCTTCTGGTCTGTGCACTTTAGACAATCCTCAGGCTCGTGGATGTGGAGGAAGCTCCTGAAACTCAGAGAACTTGCTCAACCGTTCCATATTATTGAGGTTCAAAATGGAGAAGCCACATCTTTCTGGTATGATATATGGTCTCCGCTGGGCAAGCTGATTGACATCACTGGTACACGGGGAGTTCTCGACTTGGGGATCTCAATAAATGCAGCGGTGGCGTCGGTATTTGAAAACCATAGGCCTCGTAATCATAGGAATGATACACTCAACTCTATTGAGGGAACAATTCTGGATCAGAAAGGTAAATGAGTTCCTGGTGGTCGGGACAAGGCTATGTGGCGTCGAAAGAATGGTATGTTCTGTACTAAATTTCGGGCAAAGGATGTTTGGGAACAGCTACGTTCAGTACACCACTCGACTTCTTGGCATAATGGTGTTTGGTTTCAACATTCTACCCCTAAGTTCTCATTCATGGCTTGGCTTGCTATCCACAATCGGTTGTTAACTGGTGCGCGAATGGTACAATGGAATATGGGGATTTCAGGGGTCTGCAATCTATGCGCGGAGGAAACAGAATCGAGAGATCATCTGTTCTTCTCATGTACATACACTAGGAAAATTTAGGAATCTTTGGTATCTGGTCTACTACGCCAAAGGTATGTTCACGAATGGGACTTAATCATCCAACTTCTATCTGACTTCACAACTCCTAAAGTGGAGGTTTTCCTCTTTCGATACGCTTTTCAAGCCACAATCACCTATATCTGGCAAGAACGAAACAGAAGAAGACATGGTGAAGCACTTTTTCCAAGTAATCGGATAGTTCTTCTAATTGATAAGGCAGTTCGAAACAGGATATTATCAATAAAAAGATTTCATCCGAACTATGAGGAGGCTCTCTCTAAATGGTTCGAAATGCGTGGCTAAACTGTATAGATTCATTCTTTTAATCCCCGCTCATGATAGCAAAACAGTTTTTGGTTTGAATAAATTTAACATTCATTTCAAAAAGAAAAAAACATGGTTAATGATCAACTAAACTATTTGAATGTTTATAACCTCAAATATGTAAAACTTTTCCTGCTTTCAATTAAACTAAACAATGCAATGCAAACCTTGTATGAATCTATATATATATTTTAGAGCTTTTCCTTTTAGGTTTAGAGAAAAACCCAAAACTCAATAGTGTTTTATTCTTCCCCAATTAAAATACGAAATATATATGTATATATATATATATTAAAATCGTTTTCCTAATTTATCAAAACAATCAAATTCTTATGTTTTGGAATATATGAAAAAAATCGGATGCGAGTAGAAGAAAAACACAAAGCAAAAGCTACAGCCATTCAAGTGACGAAGTTTTTTTGTTACAGTGAAGCTCAAAGTAAGAGACAGCTATCAATTTATACAGTATTGAATATTAGAGTAAAGCTTGTAATCGATATTGTAATGAATATAGAACATGTGGCGTTATTACGTAATTGTAATTTATATGGTAGATATCAATTATGGCTGCCAATGAAGACGCAAGTAGCGGCAGAACTGCTTGCGTGTGCATATACGTAAGTAATCTCTATAGTAAATGCTCACTTCTGTGTTATATAATTAAATTAAGACAAATATCATTTGGTGATAATATTTTATCGCACATGATTGAATATGATATAAGAAGTTATAGTATAATAATAACACACAGATGCAAAGTAGGTGGACACGTGACTCAAATATGGCGGCCCTGACCTACACTCCACATACCAAGCCGTAAACGGAACCCACCTCTACAGTTTCTTGCTATTCCTATCGAAATTCGTCACATCGTTTCACTAAACTAATCTTAAAATTAACACTTACCATAATCTAAAATCTAAAAAGAAATATAGAGATAGCCCGCAAAGAGTGAAGTCAGAAATACTAAAACGATAACGGAATATCGAGTGTGTTTTACTGACTCTTTCAATTGATTTCTTCTTTTATATTATAGCCTTCAATATTCACGAGCAACCCCGTAATAAACATTTAATTTGACATTAAACTACCCAAGTCTAGGCATAATGTAATGCACCACTACCAAGAGATGATATGATGATCACACATAGAGTAGTTAATTGCAGTATTATGAGTTGTTGTTACCAAAAGATTGTCTCCCTAGGGATTGAAGCTAAGTACAAGTGATGTCGGGTTGGTTGTTTAACAAAATCATTTGAAAATTTGAATAGCCAAAACACTCGAAAAATGAGAATAGAGAGAACTAGAATATGTTATGAAGGAGATTCGATTTAAGACAAATATGGGCCCGTGTAAGTGACATACACAAGCCTAACTCATATGTCTCAACGAAGCCCAACTAAACCGAATTCAGTTTAACACAAGCGCGTGTGTGTGTAACCTTGAAGAAGCGCATGAAAGGGTAAATAGAATCAAGATTCAAGACCGTTAGAGCTATATACATTTTGTAGCGATATATGGTAATTGGTAATGGTGCAAGTGAAAACAGAAAAAGTTTGGGATAATTGGTATATGGTAACCCATACAAAAATATTGTAAAACAGCCTGCGCATACAAGATAATGATGAATCAATTAGCTGTTGGGATAAGTTACCCTAAAATTAAAATTGGACAAATGTGTCTGGTCATAATCATAATCTCATAGAAGCATAAAAAGGAAAAATAAGTTTTGATTATTTTGAGAATGTTATTTTTGTAAATTGTGAAAAAGGAATATTCTCAAGAATAAAAATGTAAGAGATCTTGAAATGTATTGGACATAATAAGATACATAAACATTTAGCTTTGTAAATTAATTTGTATTATGTTTGAATCAAAATAAAAATGGAAAATATCATATCCAGCAACATTTAGCAAAAACCCATCTATGATAATCTTTTTTTTCTATATTATATATAGAGAAATATTATTTTCTATAGATCACGTCTAATAGTGTTATCAAACAAATCATATACGGAATTTTTTTTTCTATATTATATATAAATCATATCCAATAACATTTACTAAAAATCATGCATGCAAAAGTTTTTTCTATATTATATATATAGAAATCTTATTTTCTATATTTTAAAAGTTTAATCTTATCATATACATTTAATGACAAATTTTTAAATGTTTTTAGTAATTTTATCATAAATATTTTCAGATCTCTTTTATCCCTCTTGTTTATATGTCTATTTTCAATACCTATCTATTATTTAGACGGATTTTTTCCCTTTTTAGTTTAGACCTAACAAAATTTTGAATGATTTGTGACTTCTGCTATTGTTATCGTTATATCACCATCCGATTTCATATATATATGTATGATGCATATCGTAAAAAACAAACATTAATCTAATCTGTACTTTATCTCTCTTACTCTCTCTAGCTCTTTCATCTTATTCATTTTTTTGATCTTTCAATATTCAAAGATCAATGAGTGATAAATCTCAGCCCCCCAAAAAAATTCCCTACAAGGCTGCTTGTATGAGAGTTAAAGCACCTGACCCGTCTGATGAAGATTCAGAGGATAGTGATTCAACCAGTTCACAAGAGGTAGCTGTGAGAAAAACCACCTATAAGGCTGCTGTGAGAAAAACCCCCTACAAGGCTGTTTGTATGAGAGTTAAACCACCTGACCCAGCTGAAGAGGATTCAGAAGAGAGTGATTCTGATTCAACCAGTTCAGAAGAGGTAGCTGTGAGAAAAAACTCCTACAAGGCTGCTTGTATGAGAGTTAAAGCACCTGACCCAGCCGAGGAGGATTCAGAGGAGAGTGATTCTGATTCAACCAGTTCAGAAGAGGTAGCTGTGAGAAAAACCCCCTACAAGGCTGCTTGTATGAGAGTTAAAGCACCTGACCCAGCTGAGGAGGATTCAGAGGAGAGTGATTCTGATTCAACCAGTTCAGAAGTAGCTGTGAGAAAAACCCCCTACAAGGCTGCTTGTATGAGAGTTAAAGCACCTGACCCAGCTGAGGAGGATTCAGAGGATAGTGATTCTGATTCAACCAGTTCACAAGAGGTAGAAGTGAAGTCAAGGAAGTATAGTGATGAGGGAGAAGAGCCAAACAGCAAGAGAAGAAGGACAAGGAAGAGCTATACCCCTAGAAGATTAGTTCCCGAGGAGCCAGAAGTTAAGGATACAGTTGCAAATCCGTGCAACAATGGAGGATCAAAGAAGAACAATTCCGATAAGGTATAATGTTATAAGAACCAGAAGCGAATACATGCATCAGCGGAAGAACATGGTTTCTGCTTTGTCATACTGATGGTTCGTCGTCTTATTGTTTTTATTTTCATTCTTCTCTTCTTTGTTGGCTCTTTTCTGGCACCATTATTGTTTAATGTCTTTACCCGAACCAGCTGAGGAGAATTTCATTTTCGAGAATGTTTTCAGTAATCTGTTTTTTTAAATTGTAATCTGCATGTTGAAATTTCATCCAATGTTTCATTTGAACTTCAATCTTTTTAATTTCCGACTGTTATCAATAATTCACTGAGATTGGTGTTTATGCTCTGGCTTGTATTTTCAAAAACTTCTATAGACAAATGATGAGTATTATAAGGGAAACAACAAAGCAAAAAAAAAACAAAAAAAGGTAAGGTATCAATGTATGTAAGATTGAATTTGATGATTACAGTGGAACTTTTGATAAGTTGAGAATAAATGTATTGAAGGGAGAATCATTTATAGTTTGGTAGATGGGTTTTATGATTAAAAAGGCCATTTTGATAAGTCGAATTAGTCATTTGTTTAGTTTTGTCTTTAATTGATCACTTAATACTGATATAAAAAAAAGTCATTACTCAAACATCACTTGGAAGATTTGCTGGAACTGAATTAAACGAGGCTATATCTATGAACTGCGAGAGTTGATTTCATACATTTCAGTGAACCTATCGAACATGAGCGTGACATTACGTATTTAGCTTTTCTATTTGCTGCCAGAGCAGATCTAGGATTACTAGGTTAAATTAAGTTAATTCTCGCAATTAGGTTGTATACAGAAGGTTGAAAAGCTATGTGCTGCTTTTCTATGGTCGGGGCCTGAACTCAAGAAAGCAAAGATCTCTTGGCGACATATGTAGACCTAAGCAAGAGGGAGGTTTAGGACTCAAATCAATCAATAATGCAAACAAAGTATGCTGGCGAACAGTTTAGAAGCAGCCATCTCTGTGGGTTGATTGGATTGAAGTAGGGTATTGTTGTCGTTGTTTTGTTCGATTATCCATAGGGGATAGGATCAGAAATTGGGGCTCCGGGCAAAGAATGAATTGTATTTTCTGTGGACATACTGAAGAAACAAGAGATGATCTATTTTTCTCTTATAGATACCTATCGGACGTTTGGCACATTCTCATGAAAAATCTACTAAAGCACGGCTACTCAACAAGCTGGGATAATCTCTCCTCATTATCCACAACTCAAATGCTGATCAACTCAATTTATTTCTAACTCAATGTGGATCCCAGTCAGCTCTATACCACATCTCACGAGAGAGAAACAACAGACGTCAAGGGAGAACACAATCCGCTCATCGACAAAAATGTCCAGAACCGAATCAGCACAATCCGCTCTGCAGGTGATCAAACTTATGCTGACAGACTCATTAAGTGGTTTGCCACACGGTAGAAAAGCTATAGCTCTCTTCTTTTTCTTAATAGCTTATCTTTTCTAAGTTCAAAATTCAGTTAGTAAAATTCCGAAAAACACAAGTAATCTTTGTAAATGAGGTTTTTTTTGTTTTAATAAATCTAAGATATTGATTCGAAAAAAAGAAATTAGGATGAAAAGAAGATGTCAATTGCCTCTCGCAAGTGGAATCTCAATAGTCTAACCAGAGCCATGTTTACAGTTTTTATGCCTTAAGCCAAAAATAATAATAGTGTAGTGTTAAACATTTTATAATAAATATATTACAAAATCTGAAGAAAAATATTATTTATTAATAAATCGTTAACAAATTACTACAAAACATATAAACAAATATAAAGAAAGAAAGATTGAAAATTTTAGATGAAATATAGTTAAAATTTTGGTTTTTGGTATATATTATTAAAAAAGACAAATTCATATCATATAAAAAAGGTATTTGAAAGTACGCCTCCATATAATATCAGATGCCCTAAACCATTTTTATTATTATTATTAAATAGCCACGGTCCTGAATCTAGCTCATGAACCCTTAAAATTTTTCAGAATTCCCAAAGTTTTAATCATATATTCCATCCGTTTTATAAAAAGTGTTGTTTTAACACATTCCACACAAATTAAGAAAATCATTAAAAGTTATGTTTTACCTTTTGTTCACACATAAAATAATATTTTTTCTAATTAAAATGTTAAATTAGTAAAATCAAAACTGGATTTTTGTTTTAAATTTTGCATTGAAAATGTAGAATGATAGTCTTTATGAAACAAAAATTAAACCTTAAAATAACACTCTTTTTTTTACAGAGGAAATACTTTTTTTTATACGGTGGAAATACTAGTTTACAATATTTATCTTATATTCTATAGATCTTTATATTTGTAAAGCACAAGTCAGTTGGTAATTGTGAGATTGACAAGTGTCCCTTTTTAATGTTTTAAACTAATTTATTTTTTATTTTTTTATCACAGCAATTTATGTTTTTTTTTAAAAAAATCTCACATTTATTGCATAACTATCCATAATCTTCAATTTAACTTCCCATTTTTCACAGCATATCATCGCCACCCTCATCATATATATATACATATTGTATATCAGAAATGTTTAACCCATATAATCTCTTAAGAATTTGTAAAAAAAAAAAAAGCAGTTACTATAAGTATTCTATTAATTTTTTGATTTTTGGGTTTTAATCTAGATATTAGTGTGATTATTTACAAAATAAAATAACTACCAGAGACACACCATTATGAAAATGGCAAGATGCAAATTTTATTATTCCTACAAAAATTTTCTAGATTCTACTTAATGATGATAACATTTATAGATCAAATATATTGGGATGATATATATTTTTTCTTTTTCTGTGATTTATCTTTCTGAGTTTGAAAAAAGAAGTCAAAAGGATAAAATAATATGCAAAGTAGACATTTATTTTTAATTTTTTACTTATTATTCTTTTAATAGATATTTTGTCGTGAGAAAGTTAAGTAACAAACCAAAATCATTTAGTACATATTTAATTATCTATATACCAAACACTAAAATATATTATTATTATTATTATTATTCTATATTTAATTGACATTTATATATTTATTTAAACTAATTAATGGATATTTTTAAATTTATAAAATATATAAGCTTACTACTATTGGATAAGTATGTTTACTTTGTCTTTCTATTATCCAATTCTCAAATTTAAGGTATTTCAATAGTAAAAATGTTAAACTGTTTTAATTTCAAACATGTTATTTTCTATCAATTTTATAAATAAAAGAGTTATTACTTAAATACCATATCAAACTGTTTTGATTTTAAACTTATTATCTTTTATGTTAATTTTATCTAAATTTTATTAATTAAATACAAATTCCCCTGCATAGCAGGGGGCAAAATTCTAGTTAGACATAAAATACCACAATTGATTGTTGTTCATTTACAACCATTTTAGTGTCATTGTTTTTAGGTAAAACTTCATAGCACATCACTTCCAAATCATTTTCTATGAGTATAAATGTTTATAACTGAAAATGTATGAGAGAAAAAGTGTTGATAAAGAGACATGACTCTCTAGAGCAATTTCTTGAATTAGTACTGTTAAAAAAAGAAGATGCACAAAGATGAAAAAACATTACGTTCCAAATAATTTTCTAGAATTATTAAAATTGGTTATAAGTGAAAACATGTAAATGAATGATAAAAAGATAAATCCATTCGAAGCATTTTCTGTGTTTCTTATATATTAACGTTATAGTAGTTGAAAGATTTGACTTGTTATCTTAATCATGAGGAAAGTTATTTACAAACAAAATTGTAGAAAATTTAGTACGAACTTAATGAGTTAAGTATGTTTTAAAATTTAATGAACAAGATAAATAAAAAAAGTTAAAAGCTAGGAAACCTAGTGCGAAGCTCGCCAAATTCATCTGCATGACTAGGAAAACAGGCCACTCCTCTTTAGATATAGTGATGTTAACTAGCTCTAAATAATCTGTCTCAAATACCTGTCATTTTATGCTTTTTATTTAAGATCTTCAGCATTGTCCACAGTAAAATTTTCAGTTCTGAGTGTAGTGGCCGGAGACATACACATACTTTGTTTTAGTGCCGAGAAGTATTATAAGCTCACTCAATGCAAATCTAACTCAAATCTAAATTCGGATATGACTTTTATTTTTGACATCTTATAATCTGAGGTCGAAGATCAAAGATTAATGGGTGTCGACTTGAGAAGTTGTTATAAAAATATATGCTTTCTTTCACGCTGAAAATTCAAAATTAACAAAAGATAAGATATATAAAAGTTACAATTAGTAGCTAGTGAAAATATTAGAAAAAGAAAGATAAAAAACATGCTATCTTTGAAAATATTTTTCAAAAAATTAAAAGCAACTAAAAAACTATGTAACAAGAAATTATAATAGATAGATGCGAATTTTTACAATATTTTCCAATATGAATATTTTTATTAAAGCATTAAATTTAACTAACAAATATGAATACAGTCATGCATATATATTATTAAATTAAAAGGAAATAAATAAAACATGATTTCATGATTATCCAAATGTTAGACACTAATTTTATAGAGGTCAATTTCATTGCAAAATCATATATTCCACATTCACATGACTCACAAAATGGCTGACCCATAGCTCGAATGCCTTATAATTACTTTTTTTTTTATATTGCTATTAGGGAAATAGTTGGAATTTAGTAGAAATATTATTTATTGGATTTCAAAACTGCATTTTCCTTTTTTTGGTCATTTTTACCACCTAATTCCTTATAATCTGTATAAAAGTATAAATTATAAAACACATTAATTGCATGAGCTGTTTTTTATATTTATATTACATAATAATAATTAGTTGTAAATAAAATCTAGTATAAAACAATGCAAAGATATATGATTACTAAATATTTAAATGATATAAAGGTTCACAGAAAAGTTGCAGAAAACATATTTTAAAAACAATTCTCAATAAAAGTTTACCAAAGAGATATTGAATGAACTAATGAATCAAGTGTTGATTAACAAAGATGGAGACAATGTAACAAAGATGAGCACCAAAGAAACAGAGAGGAAAGAGAGAAAGCAAAAACAAATGAAAATATTGAAGAAATGCCGATAAAAAAAGAAAGTTATAGTGGAAACCAGAGAATTGCGTACAACTAATTAGTAAATTTATTAACTGTACTGGTGAAGGAGGAAGGAAAAAATACCATCATGACAAAAAATATGGACTGATGAGTTTTATTTTGCTTTAAAATTTTATTAGATTCAAAGTTTTGATTGATTACAACATGTTTTCTAGTGTTTAATCTTTGTTTACAAAAATAAAATAAAAATAAATAAATACAAGACCAATTTGGAAAAACATATTAAAAAGTGTTTAGCAAAACATAATCCAAAAATGAAAAACAAGTGACCAAAAATATATTTTGAAAATTACATTAAAACATAATACATATATATTTCTATCAGTTTTATTATATTACCATTTACATTAAATTATTTTTTAATTTGGCGTAGGAGGATTCAATGTTATTGACTCCAGAGAATGCAATCCAAAAGTCTTATGTTCCAATTCATTAAGGTTGGAAAGAAGAAGAAATAGATTGATCATACTTTTAAGTTTTTGTATAATCATAGGTAAACTTTTTTTTTGCTAGGATATTTATGTATGAGGCAAAGAATAATATATGAAAATTGAGGTGTAATGGTTTTTATCGTCTTGAAGATGTAGAAAAAAAATATCTCAGAGATTGGGAATCTAAAAATAGAAGGAACTTATTCTATAGTTTCTTTCACGATGATGTATCTGCTGAATCTCTGAAGCACAATTGCCTTGAATATTTCGTGCCAGAAAGTAAGCAAATTCCAGATCGCAAAAAAGCACCTAGGCTTTGTTGTGCAAAATGTTTACAATACCGTTAAGAAGAAACTCTGGAAGTTCACTCATACTAATTTCAACAAGCAGCAAAAAGATGAGATTAGTCTTCTTGTGGCAAAGACGATCTCGAAAGTTAACGATCTTCCTGACATTGCGAAGGAGCAAAAAACATTAAAGTCAATGTGTCAAAAATCTGTTTCGAAGAGGTTTATCATGGAAGTTAAAAGAATGAATCTTGAAATCAGCGCTGTCTTTAATACACCAGATTATAGGTCAATCTTGGAAAAGTTTGATATGTTAATTTGGATCGTGACAAAAGATTGGAAGAGCTTATGGAAGCAGTTAAGCACAAATGTCGTTTTACTGAGAAGAAGAAAGCTAGTGATTATGATTATTTCTGGCCAAATGATGTTCTTCCTGTGTTGCGAACTCTCGAGAAGGCTTTTTAGGACTGTGGCGAAAGATGTATCAAAATATAATCACAAGTTGGAGGTGCTAATTGATAAACTCAAGGTTAGTTTAATTTATTTTTCTCCTTCACTTTCTTTTTGGTTGATGTGTTCCTGCATGTGCTACTTACAAACGCTAGAATTGGTAACATTTCATTATATAGTAGTATGTATTAGTATGAAATATTATTGGTTTTGGTGATAAAAAGGATATATATGTAAATTATCGATGAAACAAAATAAATGTGTGAAATGCATTGATATAAATAAACTTCACATTATTTTTGATTGGTAATCTTCAAAATTTAGGGATTTTTGTATCAATAATAATAAATATTACCCTTTACAAAAATAATCAATTAAGAAATTTAGTACTAATTATGTTTTTATCAATTATTCCTGCCGTTTCATGAAGAATGTCACTTAAAAATTATTTTTTCTCCTTGTTCACACACAAAATATCATTCTTTTTCTAATTAAAACAATAAATTTTAAAGGTTAAAAATGGATATTTATTCAAAATTATGCATTGAAAATGTAAAGTGATATTTTTTGTGAAACAAAAAAAAACTTTAGAATGATACTTATTTTGAAACGGAGGGAGATATATAATTTACTCATGTATTACACCATCCCTTGAAAAATAGATAATATCTTATTGAATTTGCAAAATTAAATTTTACTTGGTTTATAAAAATATCGTATCAAAAGATAAAACAAGATCTTTTCTTTTTTTCCTAAAAGATAAATGAGCAATTCTCATATTTACCATTAAAACAAGTTTTCAGGCCAAAAGTAACAGGAAAACTAAAATTCTTCCACCTTTGATATTTTTTATTTGCTCTCTTCCAATTTTACCATTTAGAAAGCATCTTTTTATTTTCAGACGGTCCTCATAAATATTTATAATTATTTTTTAAATATTTCATAAATGTATATTATCGTTTACTAGACACTTTTGACTATTTAGGAAAGTCTTCCTATATATTTATGAAAGCCTTCATAGATGTGTATGATCATTTTCTAATCTTCCTAAATAATATGAAACATTTCATTCCAAAATAGTATGAAACGTTCTTACACATTTATGATAACCTTCATAAATTTTTAAATAGTATGAAATGTTTAGGAAACGAATATACTATTTAGGAAGACCTTCCTTAATAATTGGAAAAGCTTCTCTCCCAAAAACCCTATTCGTTTATATGGCCACCGCCGCCTCACTCCTCCAACATGCCATACACGCTGGAGCATTTATTGTCTTTCACTTTCTATCCATTTTTTCCCATCTACCTTGTTTTTCTCTCTTCTTGTCTTTTACCCCTTCTTCTAGAAATCTAAAATCCGCAGATCTTCAGTCATAGCATTCAGATCTGGTATTGTCAAGGCCAAATATGCATTCGTTTCCGATCTCAGCCATACTCTTCAATATATGCTGTCATTTTCAATCTCACACTCGTTTTTAATCTCAAACTCGTTTTCAATCTCACACTTGTGATTGATGAAAAATCTAATTGTTTGAAAATACTTATTGGGTTGATGAATCGGAGAAGATGAATAGAGTAGATCGATTGATGAAGATGTTTATCGAGGCGGATTGATGCCGAGATTGATGAAGTTCAGAATAAACTAGAAATTATAAATCTGTTTGTTATTTGAATGAGGGTAATATACTCAGTTTATATAAATAAGGTTATGGTGTAGAAATTCTCTTAGTGTATTTTAATTTTGGAACCAAAACTAGTTTTCATGTTATTGAAAGAAATTTCTCAAAATAAATTAAAACAAGTTTTTAAAATATATAATAACACTCCAAAGAGACAAGAAACACCATAAATGCATATTAGGAGCTATGATAATTGTAAGATTGGCATTTTAATCAATTATTAAAATGCAGCGTCAAGTGTAAATAATATTCTAAAAATACATATAAAAACTTAAATAAATAGATTATCGAAACAAATTTAATATCTAATATATCTTAATATATTGTTTTGATTAACATTGATTTGCTGTAAAACAAAAAAGAATAACATGAGCCATGTAAATTCTATAGTTAGAAATTACTCACTCTGTTTTCTTAAGTATGTCGTTATAGTTTTTTTGTTTGTAAAAAATTGACATTATACTTTATAATCACTGCTTCTTTTATTTTTCAAGAAAAATAGTCGAAAACATTTATTATTCTTGTTCTGATATCTATGTAGTAGTAGTATTTATATTTTTCCAAATGCCAAGTACTTCGAGTATAATTAATATATGACTGAAAAGTCAAAAAAAATATTTAAAAAATAAAAGGAAACAGTTACAAAAAGTGTCTTAATATGTGTATTATCACTACAACAACATATTTAAGAAAACAGAAAGAGTATTATCTATATTGCAAAAAGTTGAATATATTTATTCTCTATTTGCTGAAAATATTAACTTAGTTATTTTTTTTGCATAAATAATAATCTTTCATTATTTATTAACAGAACTCGCGGGTGCTAGCTGCATGCCTTTCTCAAAGGCGAATTAAAACCTGAACAAATTATAACGATGGACTGCTATGAACTAACGGTAATATTTCATATTTATAAATATTAAATTTTATTTTGGTTGTCATTAAAGTGTGATATTTATTACTGATTTTGTTTTGTCAAACAAATATTTTTACTGGTTAAGGTAGTAATAGTAAACCTAAATTCTTTTATTTTAATTTTATATTTAAAATTGTGATTTTACATGTTAAAATGGCTAAGATTAATTTCTTTTTTCTTGGATCAGAGCGGCCATATTTTTGATGAAATATCAATGAAGATAGATGATTCAGCTACCTAGACACAAAATGTTCTGGACAATAAATAAAACACAAAAATTATAATGGTATCTTGATCTTCTTTGTTATCTAAATCTCTATAAAGATGTTTCATTTTTTTCCTTTCTTTCAAGGTTTGATGCAAATTATGACTTCTTATCTAAAATTTCAACTATTATAGTTTACTAGGTATTTACCCGCGTTCTGCTGCAGGATATTTTTTTAAATTTTATATATATTTTTAATATAATAAAATTATTTTTATAATGTAAATGAGTATTATATTTATTTTATTAGCTTAAGTTATGTATTTATATGTTCTAAACCTGAATAAACATTATATTTTTTTATTTTTTAAAATTATAATTTGCTATTTAATTTAGTTAGCTAACTAATTATAAATATATATAGGAATAAAATATATAAAAATAAAGCAATACATCTTTAGTACCTTCATGCTAATGGCAAATGTAATATATTTTTTCCAATAAATTGCCACATGATCCGCCTTTGTAATTATATAAAGCAAAATGTCATTTAAAAAAAAGATTTATTAATTAATATGATTATTTTGAATTATAAAATTTATTTATTTATCAAATATTTTATTATAACATATGTTTCTAAAACTACCAAACTATAATCAATAAGATTCATATCAAAACAATTGCCATTGCTTTAGAACTAAATATAAAATTATGTTTGAACTCTTAAAATACCGTTTTAGTTAAAGTTAAATAATTAAATTTTGGTTACTGTAAACATACTTTAACTTGGAAATTTAGTACATAGAAATTTCATCTTCTTACAAAAATCGAAAAATCACATTTCCCGTCAAAACAAAAAAAAACTTCATTTCCCATTAAACTGAGAAATCGGCTATTTTCGCCAATACCAAAAAATTCATTTTCTCGTCAAACCTAAAACCTAAAATTTCATTTTTCCGCGAGAACCTGTGTTTTTCCACCAAAGCCGAGAAATTACGTTTTTCACAAAAACCAAAAAATTTCATCTTTCTGCAAAAACCAAAAAAAAAAAAATGTATTTTCCCGCCAAAATCAAAAAATTTATCTTTCCTGCAAAAACTGAGAAATCGTCTATTCCTGCAAAAAAAAAAACATTTTCTTGTCAAGCCCAGAATCACGCTTTTCTACAAAAACAAATAAGCTACAATTTCCCGTGAAAACAAAAAATTGCATTATCTTCCGTGAAATTGTGTTTTCCTGCAAAAACTAAGAAATTGTTATGTTTTTATCGGTTCAAAATTTTGGTGATGTGTGAGCTTCTTATAACATAATGCTTTTTGTGTTGTTGTCACGGAAGCATAGTTAATGCCGAGCCTACACTTTTTCAATCATATACGTCTATGTCAAATAAACAGATAGCTAGATTTTTTTTATTATTTATTTGTTGTTATTTATTATTTGGATTTGGTGTTGGCAAAAAAAAAGAAAACTATGATTTATTTATTTTATTTGTTTTTTATTTATTGTTTAGATTTGGTAAAAAATAAAATAATATTTTTTATTTGCTGTTATTAGTTATTTAGGCTTGGGTTTGGTAAAAAATTAATAGAAAAAATATTTGGATTTTTAGTGGGTTTAAGTTTAAAAATTAAAATAAATAGATGAGATGTATTAATAAAATATTTTGATTGGTGATTATTTTTGCTGATGTGTCATGTTTATAAAGCTTAAAAAAGCTGAGGTGTTAAGCCATGGAGAAACTTTAGTGTTATTGTTGTGTTGATATGCTTTTTAGACTGCCATTGATTAATTATATTTTGGTTGGAGTTATTCGTAACATGTATTAGTATGTATTCAATTTATTTTTTTATGAATCAAAGTTATATTTATTTGAATGGGATAATTTGTTTTCTGTTAATACAAATGAAAAAGCTTGTAGCCACTCATTGGCAGATCTAAGAAAAATGTGCCAGCTTTGTGTTTTCCTTGACAATCAAATTTACGTAATTTTATAAATAATATTATTATTAATTAAAACATACATGCATATGTGTATATATTAAAGGGCTTATATTTGTTAGATAGCCTTATTCTAGACATTATTTTCACACGTAATCTAACCAAATGGCATGGATCATGTATAAATTACATGTCATATTACAATATAACATAATAAAAAAAAATTGTCTTAACGGGAATTTTGAAAAGAAAAAAAGTTATGCAGCTTTTCAAAGTTATCAATCGTATCGAAATTATGTAAATTCTTACACAAAAAGTTACATCAACCAAAATATTAGAACTAAAACAAAGTAAAATCGATTCACTATGCTAGCTGGGTTTTGGCATTATGCTTACCTATCTTCATGGGACCTCAGCCCAAGATCAAAAGTCTTTTGCATTCTTGCTGATAAAAGTGAATGGATTCATGTCTTTTTCTACCCATCAAATTCTTTTCCTTTTTGGTGTGATGAAATCTGAATATATATATATATTTTTTTTTGGCTTTTTTGATTAAATCTATGCTCAACGTTGATGGTTCAGTTGAGTTACCGAGTGGATCTATGCTCAACGTTGAAACTGGTTATACCAAAGATAAAAATTGTGAAACAGTCTTTACATTTGTGTTATAGCGTCTTCGATAGTGGGCTGCTCTGGCTTTCTCTATACTGACTTCGTCTCGTTGCTTTTGTTTTTTTTTTGTTTTTGTTCCAAATGTAACATGTTCTTTTGGCTGTCATATAATTGCAACAATCCACGGTTGACTCAATAAAAGTCTTGACACGAGTCAACCCAAGAAACATTGATGGGACCTGGTTGTAATTTTGAATATACAAATATTAATTGTATGCAGACTTTTCAAACTAGGGACCAAGTGGATTACAAAATTAGAATATACAATATCATTGGATGGATTGCTAAAGGAATTATTTATCCTCGTCAAAATTATACACCGTGACCTCAAAAAAAGTAACATTTTCCTATAATCTGATATGAACGCAAAATTTGTTTATCTTGGAATTGTCACGTTTTTTTTTTTTGTTTGTAAGACAAGTTTGTCTTTAACGAGGATCTACAGAAGTAATCGGCACACTATCAATGGAACATAGAGCAGACTTATCAATTGATGAACATGCTTGTTCTTGCTTACTTCGGAAGAAAAATCCAGGTGGTCGAGGAGCGGCGAGGGCGATTGAGCTAGTAGTTAGCATTTGGACGATCGCTGACATCGTTGGACGATCTTCAGGATCTTCTTGGACACATAATAAGGCGATATGTATGCATCTACTTATTTCATTTCTTTGATAATTCTCTTGAAACGATGAGTCCACGAGCACTAGTGGCGACCCACTGTTCCATAGCCTCCATGTCTATTGAACATTTTAAGACTTAAAAATCTTTGTGACTATAAAAAAAAAACAGAAATTTGTTTGCAGATTTGAAGTGGAATACTCACATATGTAACCAAGTTTCCGAAACTACCATCCATGTCATAGAGGCTGCTGTTCTTCTTCCCGCTTATAATCTCAAGAACTAAGACTCCGAAACTGTAGACATCCGATTTCATTGAGAACTGGCCGTACATCGCATACTCAGGGGACATGTAACCACTGAAACAAGTCAATATTATGTTGAGTTAAGAGAAGCATAATAATGCATGTACATCCAACACATGGCAAGAGCAAAACTTACTAGGTTCCAACTATTATTCTCGTATTTGCTTCGGTTTGGTCCATCTCGAAAATTCTTGCCATTCCAAAATCTGCAACTTTAGGGTTCATATCAGCGTCTAAGAGAATGTTACCCGCTTTGAGGTCACGATGTATAATTGTGAGTCTTGAATCCTGATGAAGGTAAAGAATCCCTCTAGCAATTCCTCCAATAATCTTGTACCTTGTTGTCCAATCAAGCTTGCTCTGCATCGTAGAGTCTTCACATCCATAGTTAGAATGTCAAAACAATATTGGTTCAAAAATGAAATTTTTTTAGCTAGGAATTGGTTTATCTTACCAAACAAGAAATAATCAAGGCTTTTGTTAGGAACAAACTCGTAGACAAGTATCTTCTCTTCTCTTTCCAAACAAAACCCTAGGAGCTTGACTAGATTTCTATGCTGAAGCTTTGCCACAAGAACGACCTCATTCTTGAACTCTTTTCCACCTTGTCCGGAAGTTTTTGAAAGTCTCTTTACCGCAACTTGTAGCCCATTAGGAAGTGTCCCCTGAAAAGATTTTGAAGTAAACAGAGTTATAATCATCACCTTATTTAAAGTGATGAAGCTTGATGACTTTGCATAATACCTTGTAGACTTTTCCGAATCCACCTTGACCGAGTTTGTTACTTATCGAAAACTTATCTGTGGCAGCTTCAATAACCTTAAAATCAAACTGCAGTGAGCCTGCAGTTGTTATATCATCCCCTTCTGCAAAAACAGAGTGACTCTGTTTTAAGATTTCAGCTCCATAAAACTTTAACCAGCACACACAAATATATATATATATATCTGAATCCTTACCATCATCTCCATCTTCTGAATCATTAGTCTTCTTCACTCTATTTGTTACACGGAAGCTAAAAACAGCCGCAAGAAAAAAAACAGAGGCAGTGACCGGCACACTAATTGCTAGAATTTTTCTCACCTTGGACTTTCCTTTTTTTCCTGCAAAGTAATGATTTTCCCAAATCTTGAATGTCTCAACCCAAAAGTAAATGAAAGGAAAAGGTACAGAGGGGCTTTTACCAGGAGGCAATGGAGGAGCTGAAACCGGCGGCGATGGAGGCAGAGTCGTCACAAGGGTTTCATTGAAGAAAGGGTAAAGCTCGTACCTTGAGTTACAACTGGGGAAAACAACTCTTCCTCCAACTCTGTTGAAATTAAACTCCTTGATGGATTGTTGCAGACAGCTTAAGCAATTTTCATACAACATATAAGGATTGCACTGAACAGATGCATAAAGCGTCCGGGACGAAGTGAAATCCGACTTGTTAACCGCGAACTTCTTTGTTGTTGTGCTACTAGCTGCTTCCGCTGCAGTCTTGTCAATTAGAGAAACCACTGCATCTTTGAATCGATCCGATAGGTCCGCACTAACATTCTGAGTGTTCCAAGTGACTATTCTCGTTGTGGTTACAGCATCGATGAAGATGTTCCGGTCTGCGTATCCAAGCATGCACTCATCGTACTGAATCAAGAACTCTTTCCCTCCTGGACAGCGAGACAGAGCATCTTTCGCAGCAAAGACGACGCAGTCACGGCAAGGTTCAGGCAAGAGATCTCCTCTGCAGAGATAGAGTCCGAATACCATGTCAGCGTCTTGATCCTTTGTGATTGTGAGGCTGTTAGATCCCATTTGGAAGAAAGCAGCGTTGGAAGACAGGGAGGACAAAAGGGTTCGGAGATTGGAGAAGTATGTTGTGTTTCTTGATATCCTGTTAGTACAAACCTGGCCGACGTAGGTCGGGTCTTGTGATTGTGCAGAAGCTCTCAAGCTTGCAATGAAGAAGGTGAGAAGGAAAACAGAGATTAGTGAAGTAAACGCAGACATTATCCAATCTCTTCTCCTTTCTCTCTCTCTCTCTCTCTTCTTTTGTTCATTATTGGTTTATGAGAGTACTAATGAATGGATGTGAAACCAGCCAGCCACAGTCTAAGTCGACGCCTTTTTTGTTTGTAAAACAATACAAGTTTCATGCAAGTCAAAGTCAACTCCACGAATAACATCAACTTTTATTGGTTAATTATTTTTTTAGAAAAGTGACTCAGCTAATTATTTTTTTAGAATAATATGTGAATGAGAGAAATCCAGAGAAAATAAAGTTAACAAATGAAAGTTGTTATGAGTTGCATAATATTTTGATAAGAGATATTTGATAATTGAGTTGATGACTATTCTGCGAGGCGCGGAGACTTTGGGTGAATGTGACAGCAGCGTTTTACTTCCTTACTAGACAAGTAACAAATGAAAGGTTAAAAACTTAAAACAGTAATTTTCACAATTCAAATTCATCCAGTTCTATAGTCTTCATTGCTTTAGAACCAATCAATACTCTAGGTGTAGTGTTGAGTGTTGACTTCACAAAATAGTCGTTGACTTCCTAAATTATTGTACTTTACTTTGTTAATTTTACAAGTCCAGAGCCAAACTGTGAAGAATGGACCGGTTGTAATTTTTTTTATACATTTATATGCAGACCTTTCAAAACTAGGGACCACGTGGATAACAAAATAGACAATGTCATTTGGACTGAAGAAATTTCTTATCCTTATCAAGATTCATGGTTTATGATTATATACACAGTGACCTGAAAAGAAAGTAATATTCACCTATATTTTGATATGAACCCAAGAAATTGTATATTTTGGTTTATGAGATGAGTTTGTCTTTAACAAGGCGTTACATAAGTAATCGATGCATCATCAATGGAACAGAGAGCATACTTATCCATTGACAAACCTGCTTCTTCATGCTTACTTCGGAAGAAAAATTCAGGTGGCTGAGGAGCCGCCAGGGCGATCGAGCTAGTATGAAGCATTTCGACGATCGCTGACATTGTTGGACGATCTTTAATATCTTCTTGGACACACAATAAAGCGATATGGATGCATCTACATATTTCGTTTCTTTGATAATTCTCTCGAAAGGATGAATCCACGAGCTCTAGTGGCCACCCATTGTTCCATAGCCTCCAAGTCTATGAAACATTTTAAGACTTCTATATTATTTACTATACAGTTAATATAATAGATCTCAAGAACTAAAACTTCGAAACTGTAGACATCTGATTTCATTGAGAAATGGCCGTTCATCGCATACTCGGGGGACATGTAACCCCTGAAACAATAGTGTATGTTGAGTTAGTAAAAGAAAAACACAGTTGATCCAATACATGGCAAAAGCAAAACTTACTAGGTTCCAACAACTCTTCTCGTGTTTGCTTCGGTTTGGTCCATCTCGAAAATTCTAGCCATTCCAAAACTGCAACTTTAGGGTTCATATCAGCGTCCAAGAGGATGTTACCCGCTTTGAGGTCACAATATATGATTGTAAGTCGTGAATCTTGATGAAGGCATAGAATCCCTCTAGCAATCCCACCAATGATCTTGTACCTTGTTGTCCAATCCAGATGGCTATGCAACGTAGAGTCTGCACACAGCCATAGTTCGAATCTAAAAAAAACATGAAACTGAAACTTTTTTGGCTAGGAATTGGTTAATCTTACCAAACAAGAAATAATCAAGGCTTTT
Organism: Thlaspi arvense; assembly: GCA_911865555.2. Classification (NCBI taxonomy): domain Eukaryota; kingdom Viridiplantae; phylum Streptophyta; class Magnoliopsida; order Brassicales; family Brassicaceae; genus Thlaspi; species Thlaspi arvense. The sequence goes on along the minus strand of OU466863.1, from coordinate 7,362,775 downwards.
GTTAGGAACGAACTCGTAGACAAGTATCATCTCTTCTCCTTCCAAACAAAACCCTAGGAGCTTGACTAGATTTCTGTGTTGAAGCTTTGCCACAAGAAGGATCTCATTCTTGAACTCTTTTCCACCTTGTCCAGAGGTTTTAGAAAGTCTCTTCACAGCAACTTGTAACCCATTAGGAAGTGTCCCGTGGAAAGATTGTGAAGTAAACACAATTATCATCATCACCTTATTTGAATCTCTCTTATGCAAAATCGTAATGAACCTTGTAGACTTTTCCGAATCCACCTTGACCGCGTTTGTTACGTATAGAAAACTTATCTGTGGCAGCTTCAATAACCTTAAAATCAAACGGCAGTGAGCCCGCAGTTGTAATATCATCCCCTTCTGCAAAAAGAGAATGACTCTGTTTTAAGGATTTAGCTTCATACAACTTTAAGCAGCAGCACATATATATATATGGATCCTTACCATCATCTCCATCTTATGGATCTTCAGACATGACACATATATTTCAGTTCGTTTTGGTTTCGAATTTGTTTAAAAAAAAAAAAAAAAATTCGGTTCGGTTCGGATAACCAAATGGTCCAAATCAGAATTTAAACCTGACCGATCAAAACTGAAAACCGATAAATTTGGTTTGATTCGGTTCGGTTACTTCGGTTTGGATAAAAATCCCAGGACTAGTAAATAGAATCAAGATTCAAGACCGTTAGAGCTATACACCTTTGTAGCGATATATGGTACTGTAATTGGTAGTGGTATAAGTGAAAACAGGAAAAGTTTGGGATAATTGGTATATGGTAACCCATACAAAAATATTGTAAAACAGCCTGCGCATACAAGATAATGATGAATCAATTAGCTGTTGGGATAAGTTATTCTAAAACAAAAACTGGAGAAATGTGTCTAGTCATAATCATAATCTCATAGAAGCATAAAAAAGGAAAAATAAGTTTTAATTATCTTGGGAATGTTATTTTTGTAAACTGTGAAAAAGGAATATTCTCAAGAATAAAAATGTAAGAGATCTTGAAATGTATTGGACATCATAAGATACATAAACATTTAGCTTTGTAAAGTAATTTGTATTATGTTTGAATTAAAATAAAAATGGAAAATATCATATCCAGCAACATTTAGCAAAAACACCATCTATGATAATCTTTTTTTTTTCTATATTATATATAGAGAAATATTATTTTCTAAAAATCACAGCTAATAATGTTACCAAACAAATCATATATGGAAATTTTTTTCTATAATATATATAAATCATATCTAATACCATTTACTAAAAATCATGTATAGAAATGTTTTTTCTATATTATATATATAGAAATCTTATTTTCTATATTTTTAAAGTTTAATCTTATCATATACATTTAATGACAATTTTTAAAAAATGTTTTAGTAATTTTCAAAAATACTGTGTATACATATATTTTCATATCTCTTTTATCCTTCTTGTTTATATGTATACTATCAATATCTGTCTATTGTTTACACAGATTTGTTTCCCTTTTTAGTTTAGACCCAACAAAACTTTGAATGATTTGTGACTTCTGCTATTGTTATCGTTATTCACCATTCGATTTCATATATATATATATGATACATATTGCAAAAAACAAACATTAATCTAATCTATTCTTTATCTCTCTCACTCTCTCTAGCTCTATCATCTTATTCATTCTTTTGATCTTTCAATATTGAAAGATCAATGAGTGATAAATCTCAGCCCCCCAAAAAAACACCATATGCGGCTATGAACAAAGCCCCGTACAAGGCTGCTTGTATGAGGGTTAAAGCACTTGACCCAGTTAAGGAGGATTCAGAAGATACTGATTCAACCAGTTCACAAGAGGTAGCTGTGAGAAGAACCCCCTACAAGGCTGCTTGTATGAGAATTAAAGCACCTGACCAAGCTGAAGAGGATTCAGAGGATGCTGAATCAACCAGTTCACAAGAGGTAGCTGTGAGAAGAACCCCCTACAAGGCTGTTTGTATGAGAGTTAAAAAACCTGACCCAGCTGAGGAGGATTCAGAGGATACTGATTCAACCAGTTCACAAGAGATAGCTGTGAGAAGAACCCCCTACAAGGCTGCTTGTATGAGAGTTAAAGCACCTGACCCAGCTGAGGAGGATTCAGAGGATAGTGAATCTGATTCAACCAGTCCACAAGAGGTAGCTGTGAGAAAACCCCCCTACATGGCTGCTTGCATGAGAGTTAAAGCACCTGACCCAACTGAGGAGGATTTAGAGGATAGTGATTCTGATTCAACCAGTTCACAAGAGGTAGCTGTGAGAAGAACCCCCTACAAGGCTGCTTGTATGAGAGTTAAAGCACCTGACCCAGCTGAGGAGGATTCAGAGGATGCTGATTCAACCAGTTCACAAGAGGTAGCTGTGAGAAGAACCCCCTACAAGGCTGCTTGTATGAGAGTTAAAGCACCTGACCCAGCTGAGGAGGATTCAGAGGATGCCGATTCAACCAGTTCACAAGAGGTAACTGTGAGAAGAACCCCTTACAAGGCTGCTTGTATGAGAGTTAAAGCACCTGACCCAGCTGAGGAGGCTTCAGAGGATACTGATTCAACCAGTTCACAAGAGATAGCTGTGAGAAGAACTCCCTACAAGGCTGCTTGTATGAGAGTTAAAGCACCTGACCCAGCTGAGGAGGATTCAGAGGATAGTGATTCTGATTCAGCCAGTTCACAAGAGGTAGCTGTTAGAAAAATCCCCTACAAAGCTGCTTGTATGAGAGTTAAAGCACCTGACCCAGCTGAGGACGATTCAGAGGATAGTGATTCAACCAGTTCATAAGAGGTAGCTGTGAGAAAAACCCCCTACAAGGCTGCTTGTATGAGAGTTAAAGCACCTGACCCAGCTGAGGATGATTCAGAGGATAGTGATTCATCCAGCTCACAAGAGGTATCTGTGAGAAAACCCCCTACAAGGCTGCTTGTATGAGAGTTAAAGCACCTGACCCAGCTGAAGAGGATTCAGAGGATAGTGATTCTGATTCAACCAGTTCACAAGAGGTAGCTGTAAGAAAAACCCCCTACAAGGCTGCTTGTATGAGAGTTAAAGCACCTGACCCAGCTGAGGAGGATTCAGAGGATAGTGATTCTGATTCAACCAGTTCTCAAGAGGTCGCTGTGAGAAAAACCCCCTACAAAGCTGCTTGTATGAGAGTTAAAGAACCTGACCTAGCTGAGGAGGATTCAGAGGATAGTGATTCTGATTCAACCAGTTCACAAGAGGTAGAAGTGAAGTCAAGGAAGAATAGTGATGAGAGAGAAGAGCCAAACAGCAAGAGAAGAAGGACAAGTAAGAGCTATACCCCTAGAAGATTTGATCCCGATGAGCCAGAAGTTAATGATACAGTTGCAAATCTGTGCAACAATGGAGGATCAAAGAAGAACAATTCCGATAAGGTATAATGTTATAAGAACCAGAAGCAAAGACATCAGAAGAACATGGTTTCTGCTTCGTCTGATGGTTCACCGTCTTATTGTTTTTATCTTCATTCTTCTCTTCTTTGTTGGCTCTTTTCTGGCACCAGTGGCTTTACCCGAACCAGCTGAAGAGAATTTAATTTTCGAGAATGTTTTTAGTAATCTGTTTTTTTTTTTTTTTTTTAAATGTAATCTGCATGTTGAACTTTTATCCAATGTTTCATTTGAACTTTAATCTTTTTAATTTCCTACTGTTATCAATAAATTACTGAGATTGGTGTTTATGCTATGGCTTGTATTTTCAAAAACTTAAAAAAAGGTAAGGTATCATGTTTGTAAGATTGAATCTGATGATCTATATAAATTTTATGACTACAGTGGCACTTTTGATAAGTTGGGAATAAAGTTTTTGAAGGGAAAATCATTTATAGATTGGTAGATAGGTTTTATGATTAGAGGGGCCATTTTGATAAGTTGAATTAGTCATTCTTTTAGTTTTGTCTTTAATACATGTGGCTAAATTGATCACTTAATACTGATATAAAAAAGTCATTACTCAAACATCACTTGGAAGAATTGCTGTATAAACTGCGAGAGTTGATTTCATACATTTCAGTGAAACTATCGAACATGAGCGTGACATTACTTATTTAGCTTTTCTATTTGCTGCCAGAGCAGATCTAGGACCACTAGGTTAAATTAAGTTAATTCTCAGTCACGAGGGTGGATTAACAAATATTAGTGTTGCAAGTTTTAGGTTGAAAAGAAGAGATGTTAATTGCCTCTAGGAAATAGGATCTGAATAGTCTAACCAAAGTCGTGTTTACAGTTTTTTTATGTCTTAAGCCAAAAAAAAAACAATAGTGTAGTGTTAAATATATTATAATAAATATATTACAAAATCTTATGAAAAAATTATTTATTAATAAATCGGTAGCAAAATTACTACAAAACATATAAACAAATATAAAGAAAGAAAGATTGAAAATTTTAGAAGAAATTAAGTTGAAAATTTGGTTTTTGGTATATATTTGTAAAAAAACAAATTCATATCATATAAAAAGAAATATTTATTTTTATTAAATAGACACGGCCTTGAATCTATCTCACGAGCCCTTAAAAATTTCCGGAATGCCCAAATCTTTACAACATTTATCTTGTATTCTGTAGATTAGACATAAAATACTACTACAATTGATTGTTGTTCATATATAACCATTCTAGTGTCATTGTTTTTAGGTAAAACTTCATAGCACACACAATTTCCAAATCATTTTGTATGAGTATAAATGTTTATAACTGAAAATGTATGAGAGAAAAGGTGTTGATAAAGAGACATGACTATCCAGAGCAATTTCTTGAATTAGTACTGTTAAAAAAGAAGTTGTACAAAGATGAAAAAATATTACGTTCTTAAAATTGGTTATAAGTGAAAACATGCAAATCAATGATAAAAACTGGTTATAAGTAAAAACATGTAAACCAGCAATAAATACATATTAGGAGCTATGATAGTTGACATTTCAATTAATTGTTAAAATGCAGTGTGTCGAATGTCAATAATATTGTAAAAATAGATATAAAACCTGAACAAATTATAACGATGGACTGCTATGAACTAACGGCAATATTTCATATTTATATATGTACTTCTGTATATTAAATTTTATTTTGGTTTTCATAAAAGTATAATATTTATTACTGATTTTGTTTTGTCAAACAAATATTTTTACTGGTTAAGGTAGTAATAGTAAACCTAAATTCTTTTATTTTAATTTTAGATTTAAAATTGTTGATATTCTGTTACTGCAATTGTGGCCGACGTAAGTAGGGTCTGGTATTTGTGCAGAAGCTTTCAAGCTTGTAGTGAAAAAGCTGAGAAGGAAGAGGTAGTTTAATGAGGTATAAGCAGACATTATCCAACGTGAAACCAGCCAGTCAGTTTTCCCTCTCCTTTCCTCTCTGTTTAGACTGTTTTTCCTTTTCTTTCTTTTTTTCTTTAATAGATTATATGAGTACTAGTGAATCAATGTGAAACCAGCCAGTCAGTGCGATTTTTCTGTGAAATAATACAATTTCTTGCCAGTGAAAGTCACTCCACGAGTAACGTCAACTTTAATCGTTAATTAAATGAATAATAATAATCATCAATCAACTGTTAGTGAATGAGAAAACTAAAGAAAAATAAAGTTACCAATCATCTTTTTTGGGACGTCTATCAATCTATTTCCGAGTAAAAATCAACAAACTGGAGACCGTGTGAATAAGACATCACCGTTTTTACTACCTTACCGGACAATTAACCAAAAAAAAATCCTGTTCAAATTTTAAACAGTGATTCCACCACAATCGTAAGTGGTCCTATTCTAGCCTTCATTGCTGCAGAACCAATCGACACTCTCAGTCGAAGTGTTGACTTCACAAGATAAGCCATTGACTTCCTAAATTATTATAAATAAAACTATAAATAAGATTATCTTTTACTTACTTGCGGTACAGTTACACTATAGGAAAATGAACAAATATGGAAGCATTTTAACTACGACATATCTTTCTTCTTTGTCGATGACAATTAGGGTTTGTGAACCGTTTTTTGTCTTCAGCGTGGAGTTACTTGAGTAATGGAAGCATCATCGATGGAACAGACAGCAGACGAATCCATGGATAGGCCTGCTCCTCCTACTTGTTCATGTTTACATTTGAAGGAAAATCCAGGTTTTCTAGGAGTTGCGAGAGGGATTGAGCTAGTAGTGAGCATCTGGAGGATCACTGACATAGTTGGACGATCTTCAGCCTCTTCTTGAACACAGAGTAAAGCAATATGGATGCATCTGCTAATCTCGTTTGTTTGATAGTTATCCTCAAAGGACGGATCCACGAGCCCTAATGGCGACCCGTTGCTCCACAGTCTCCAAGTCTATTGAACATTATAATAATTAAAACTTTGCTCACTTTTATTTGAAGCAAAACAATATTTGGAATTTTTAAAGAGGGGTATACTCACATATGTAACCAAATTGCCTGAACTGCCATCCATTTGGTAGAGGGTGCTGTTCTTTTTCCCGCTTATAATTTCAAGAACTAAGACCCCAAAGCTATAGACATCTGATTTTGTGGAGAATTGGCCATACATTGCATACTCTGGAGACATATAACCACTGTGACAAATCTCAAAGCTTGAGTTGATAGAAGCATGTTACATGTCTAAAGGTAATATGTGATAAAATAGAAAACTTACTAGGTTCCAACTACTCTCTTTGTATTGGCTTCTGTTTGGTCCATTCCAAAAATTCTTGCCATCCCAAAATCTGCAACTTTTGGGTTCATATTAGCATCCAAGAGGACGTTACTGGCTTTGAGATCACGATGGATGATTGTGAGTCTTGAATCTTGATGAAGATATAGAATTCCTCTGGCAATTCCTCCAATGATCTTGTACCTTTTTGTCCAGTCCAACCGAGTCTTTAGTATAGAGTCTGCACCATCCGAAGTTCCGAACGGTGGTCTAATGATTGGGCATGAATAATTTTGTAAAAAAATGCAGTAAGATATTGTGTTAACTTACCAAACAAGAAATAATCAAGGCTTTTGTTAGGCACAAACTCGTAGATAAGTATTTTCTCTTCTCTTTCAAGACAAAATCCGAGAAGCTTGACTAGATTCCTGTGCTGAAGCTTTGCCACAACAATAACCTCATTCTTAAACTCTTTTTCACCTTGTCCTGACGTTTTCGATAGTCTCTTCACCGCAACTTGTAATCCATTAGGAAATGTGCCCTAAAAATAATATATATGAGTTTAAACCAAAACCACTACTCTGTTTGTGGAACTAATTTCGAAGCTCAATGAACTGGTAAATAATACCTTGTAAACTTGTCCGAATCCACCTTGACCGATTTTGTTACTTGCCGAAAACTTATTCGTTGCAGCTTCAACAGCTTTTAAATCAAACTGCAGTGACCCGGCAGTTGTAATATCATCCCCATCTACAAAATCAAATGCTCTTAAGTGTTCATATATCCATAAACATTTGAAGTAGCATGGTATATAAGTTTTTTACCATCATCTGCAGCTGCTGTCTCGTATGTCTTCTTTCCTCTCTTGGGCCTCTTTGCGTGGAAACAATAACATGATATGAAAAGCAGAACAGAGACAGCTAGCAGCACAACAATTGCTATGATTATCACTGTTGAGTTTCTGCCTTTTCCTGTGTAAAAGACATTTCCAAAGTCTTGAATCAATCTCCCAATCCAACAAAATCTTATAGAGAGAGAGAGAGACAAGAGAGCTCTTACCAGGCTGACGAGGAGAAGGAGGAAGAGCTTGACGTGGCGGCAACAGAAGAGTTGCGTTGAGGCTTTGATTGTAGAAAAGGTAAAGCTCGTACCTTAAGGTACAACTCGGCCAAAGAAGTCTTCCTCCGATTCTGTCAGGAGTCAGTTGCATTTGATCGATGCTTCGTTGCAGACAGCTTGAGCAGCTCTCTTCTGTCAGATCAGGCGTGCACTGAGCCATTGCATAAACCGTTTGAGACGATGTGAAGTTCTCCTTCTTAGCCGCAAACTTTCTTGGAATAGCAGCAGCCTCCTCTGCAGCATTTTTCAACAAAGAGAAGAGTACCTTACTGAACCTATCTGATTGGTTTGCCGCAACATGCAGATCGTTCATTAATAACCTTCCAGTAGTATTGGTGATAGGATTCGAGAGAATATCCCGGTCGGAGTATCGAAGCATGCAGTCGGAGTAATAAATCAAAGCCTCTTTCCCATTTGGACACTGACTCAGAGTGTCATTGACGGCAAAACTGACGCAGCCGCCGCAGTTTTTCGGCGACAAGTCTCCGCGGCAGAGGAAAACTCCGAAAACCGTGTCTGAGCTATTACCCTTGTTTAGGCTTTGAAATCCATTGGAGAATGACAGATGGTTGGAAGAAAGAGATAACAAAACGTCTCTGAGATTGGATGAGTATGTGCTGTTTTTGAGGTAAGTTCTCGACGAACAATTAAAACCGATGTATTCAGGTCTTTGTAATTGTTGCTGTACTGAAAGTCTCAGGCTTGTAAGGAAGGTAAAAAGGAAGAGGAAACCATAGGCAGACATTTTTTCCAACACTTCTCCAGTAATTCATTTGTGTGTTTTCTTTCTTCTTTTTATTTGATGGTCTGATGCCAATCAAGAGAGATGTTCTGTAAAACTATACAGTTTTCTTGCAAGTCCACGTCAACGCTTAAAACCAAAAAAAAAAGCACTTGACAAGTAACATGTCAACTTTTTGTTTGTTTTTGACGTCGGTCGAATTCTTTCTTTACTTATTTAATTGAAAAACATTTTTTTTGTTTGTTTTTGACGACGGTCGATTTTTTTTTAATGCAAACCGTTTAAAACTATATCAAAACTTCAAAAGTAGTAGTAACTAAACAGTTAAAAGATGAAAACTACTTGACAACCCTAGCTGGGTTTTTGCCACAGAAAAAAACCCTAGCTGGCTCAGTTCTATTATTACGCTACCATTTTCCTCTTGTTTTCTTTATAATTTGGTTATTTTCCTCGTAGGCCTTTTTTGTTTTCTCCAAAATCCAAATGTGTATCATCTCTGCCAAGGAGATGTGATGACATGTTCTTCTTGTTGCTACATTTTTTTTGTGTGTCGTTGCTACATTTAATTACAGCAATCTTTAGGTTGACTCAACAACTATTGTACACGAGTCAACAGCAATAGAGATTGATTGCGCTATGGAACCAATAAGAACCAGCTAAGGGCCCAAAGGAAGATACTACAAGAAATCTGGGATCTAAGCACGTACATAATTTTTCTTGGTTAATTAATCCTTAGTTTTAGCCACAGCTACTAATTTTATGTGGCTCAATTTACTGCTACTTAATGAAACTTAATTATTGCTACGAATTAGCTATAGAAACTGCAATAAATCACTTCTCACGGATTTATTACATCATTTCCGTGGCTAACACTTGCAACGGTCTTGCCACTAGAATATAATATTTCTAATCGTTGACCTCATAAATTTAGCCACCATACTTTTGTAGCTTGTATATCCAATTTAATTAACTAGTTTTTTATTTAAAAAGTTAAATAGGAAAAATTTAGTGAATAAAATAAAAAAATAACTAAAATTTATTTTTAATAGTATTTATGAAAACTAACAAAAAAAGATCAAAGTTGGCTGTTTTCACGCGAGTCGTATAGACTCGTAATAGTCTTCAACGTTGAGGTATATAGGTGATGGCTATGTTGCTGAGGCTCTGGTGGTTGTCGTTGTGGTTGTGGCTGATGTCCATGCGGTCCCGGTAAGTGTCCGGACGTAGAGGTTCACATACTTTCAAAATAGAAGTCTCCTTCAGCTTCAGGTCCGCCCAACTCTGTCTTCACATGAATGTGAAGCCAACCACAGCCAATCAATGTTTATAAAATAATATAATTTCTTGCTAGTCAAAGTCAACTATACTATTAACATCAACTTTTTTTATTGATAATGATATGAAGAAAAATCGATCAAAAATATAAGTTTTTGAATAATCATGTAAATGAGAGAACCAGAGAAATAAAATTATGAATCTATTTTGCTAATTAAATTAAGACAGCACCGTTTTTATTTTCTTCAAATGAAATGATAAAAAGTTACAAACAGTAAATCAGTCACAATCCTAGTTGATCCAGCTGTAGGACCAGTGCTAGCCTTCATTGCTTGAGAACCAATCAAAACTCTCAATGGAAGGTTGACTTCTTGAGAGTGTTGTTGACTACTTGACTTCCTAAATTATTGTACTTAACTGTGTTTACTATATGTATATGGGACTTGGGAGAGTCTTGCCAAACTCAGAACTGAAAACTATACTAAGAGGAACACAACGAACGAAAACATGCCTACTTGCATCATATTCATTTCTCTTTTCCTCATAAACTCCATAGTTTCTGCACAAGACCGTACTTGCCTAAGAAGAAAACTATAAATAAGATATATTTTAGTTACTTGCGGCACACTTAAAGAAAATGAACAAAAATGGAAGTATTTTAATTAAGACAAATCTTCCTTCTTTCTCGATGATTATTGGTGTTTGTAAAACGTTTTTTTGTCTTCAACGAGGAGCTACTTGAGTAATGGAAGCATCATCAATGGAACAGAAAGCAGACGAATCCATCGATGGGCCTGCTCCTTCTACTTGTTCATGTTTACTCTTGAAGAAAAATCCAGGTTTTTTAGGAGCGGCGAGAGGGATTGAGCTAGTAGTGAGCATCTGAAGGATCGCTGACATAGTTGGACGATCTTCAGCCTCTTCTTGAACACATAGTAAAGCGATATGGATGCACCTGATAATGTCGTTTGTTTGATAGTCATCCTGAAAGGATGGATCCACGAGCCCTAATGGCGACCCGTTGCTCCATAGTCTCCAACTCTATTAAATTTTTTAATAATTAAAAAAAATTGAAGCAAAAAAAAAAATTGGAATTTATAAAGAGGGGTATACTCACATATGTAACCAAATTGCCAGAATTACCATCCATTTGATAGAGGGTGCTGTTCTTTTTGCCGCTTATAATTTCAAGAACTAAGACCCCAAAGCTATAGGCATCTGATTTTGTGGAGAATTGGCCATACATCGCATACTCTGGAGACATATAACCACTGTGACAAAACTCACATGTTAGAAGCATATTAAATGTCAAAAGGCAATATGTGGAGATGGAAAACTTACTAAGTTCCAACTACTCTCTTTGTATTGGCTTCTGTTTGGTCCGTTCCAAAAATTCTTGCCATTCCAAAATCTGCAACTTTTGGGTTCATATTAGCATCCAAGAGGATGTTACTGGCTTTGAGATCACGATGGATGATTGTGAGTCGTGAATCTTGATGGAGATATAAAATCCCTCTGGCAATTCCTCCAATGATCTTGTACCTTTTTGTCCAGTCCAACTGAGTCTTTAATATAGAGTCTGCACCATCCGAACGGTGGTCTAAAGATTGAGCATGAATAATGTAAAAAAAAATTTCAGTAAAAGATTGTATTAACTTACCAAAGAGGAAGTAATCAAGGCTTTTGTTAGGCATAAACTCGTAGACAAGTATTTTCTCATCTCTTTCAAGACAAAATCCGAGAAGTTTGACCAGATTCCTGTGCTGAAGCTTTGCCACAACAATAACCTCATTCTTAAACTCTTTTTCACCTTGTCCTGACGTTTTCGATAGTCTCTTCACAGCAACTTGTAATCCATTAGGAAATGTGCCCTAGAAAGAATATATATGAATTTAAACCAAAACTACTCTGTTTGGATCTGTTGTGGAACTAGTTACGAAGCTCAGTAAATTATACCTTGTAAACTTCTCCGAAACCACCTTGACCAAGTTTGTTACTTGACGAGAACTTATCCGTTGCAGCTTCAATAGCTTTCAAATCAAACTGCAGTGAGCCGGCGGTTGAAATATCATCCCCATCTACAAAAATCAAATGTACTTAAGTATTTATATTTACATAAACATTTGAATATAGTTTGGAATCTCTTACCATCATCGGCAGCTGCTGTTTCATAAGTCTTCTTCACTCTCTTTGCTCTCTTTGCGCGGAAACAATAACATGATATGAAAAGCAGAACAGAGACAGCAAGCGTCACAGCAATTGCTATGGTAATCACTGTGAAATTTCTGACTTTTCCTGTGTAAATCTTAGATCAGAGATGACAAATCTGGAATCCAACAAACTATTACAGAGAGAGATAAAAGAGCTCTTACCAGGCTGCCGAGGAGGAGGAGGAAGAGCTTGACCTGGTGGCAATGGAAGAGTTGCGTTGGGTCCTTCATTGTAGAAAAGGTTAGGCTCATATCTTAAAGTACAACTCGGCCAAAGAAGTCTTGCTCCGATTCTGTCACGAGGCAATTGACTGATGCTTCGTTGCAGACACCTTGAGCAGTTCTCTTCAGTCAGATCAGGCGTGCACTGAGCCATTACGTAAACCGTTTGAGACGATGTGAAGTTCGTCTTCTTAGTCGCAAACTTTCTTGGACTAGAAGCAGCCTCCTCTGAAGCATTGTTCAGCAAAGAGAAGAGTACCTTACTGAACCGATCGGATTGGTTCGCCGGGATATGTTGAAAGTTCGTCATCAACTTCCCACTACTGATGATAGGATTCGAGAGAATATCCCGGTCGGAGTATCGAAGCATACAGTCGGAGTAATAAATCAAAGCCTCTTTCCCATTCGGACACTGATTCAGAGTGTCGTTGACGGCAAACCTGACGCAGTCGCCGCACATTTCCAGGGACAAGTCGCCGCGGCAGAGGAAAACTGCGAAGACAGTGTCTGAGTTATGCCCCTTATTAAGGCCTTGAAATCCGTTGGAGAAATACTGATCGTTAGAAGAAAGATTGAACAAAAGGGTTTTGAGATTGGAAGAGTATGTGCTGTTTTTAAGGTAAGTTCTCGTTGAGCAATTAAAACCGACGTATTCAGGTCTTTGTAATTGTTGCTGTACTGAAAATCTCAAGCTTGTAAGGAAAGTGAGAAGGAAGAGGAAACCATAAGCAGACATTTTTCCAACACTTCTCCAGTAATTCCTTTGTGTTTTTTCTTTCTTCTTTTTATTGATGGTCTGTAAAACCATACAATTTCTTGCAAGTCCACGTCAACGCTTAAAAACAAAAAGCTACTTGACGAGTTACGTCAACTTTCTCTCTAGTGTTTTATCAACAACAAAAAAAACTATTGATTTGGATTGCCATTTTTGTTTGTTTGTTTTTGACGTCGGTCGAATTCTTTCTTAACTTATTTAATTGAAGAACCTTTTTTTTTCTTTTAGTCAATAACCAAATTTTATTTATTGTCTATATATAGATTAGAAGAATTAATACAAAGGACTACAACATAGGGTTCCTTATATCTAAATTCATTAAAGGGTATAATACAACTAGACTCTCAAATTCTCAATGAATGTGAGTTAAAAAGGCTCACCACAAAGACGAGAGTAAAAAGCTCACCACAAAGATATGGATGAAAGAAGCTCAACACTTTCTACAAACGACTCTTACCAACGTAATATAATTTCCCAGATCGATAATTAGTTATAATTTATAACCGAAAAATCCTGGTTAAAAGTTAAAACCAGCAAATGTTTAAAACCTTCAATCAATAAATTTATATTGAAAAAACACAAGAATAAGTATTGGTTCCAAAAATACCATCAATAAAATTTTTGTTACAAAAACAGTACTAAAATAATATTTTTTAAAAAATACTTTTAAACTAAATTTTAGAAATTCAAAATTAAACTTTAAACTACAAATCCTAAAACTAAATGCTAGACCCAGAATACTAAACCAAAACCCAAATATATAAATTAGAAACCTTTACACTCATTTTTATTGATTAAATGTTATTTAGTATTGTAGTATTGTCAGAACAAAAAAATATATTAGTGGTATTTTAGGATATTTTTATAAATAAAAAATGATGAAAGCCAGTTCCCATTTGAGACTGCCTTGCCGAAAAAGTAACAAAAAAAAACAGTTCTAGCATTCATTGCTTCAGAACCAATCAACACTCTCAGTGGAAAGTTGACATCACTAGATAGTCGCTTACGTCCTAAATTATTATATTTTATTCTGTAAAACTTTATAACCGTGTATATACTAAGAGGAAAATAAGAACGGAAACATGTCTAGTTGCATCATTTTCATCCCATAGCTTATGCACAAGACCGTACTTGTCTGGTTGTCTAACACATCTCTGTTTCAAGTTTCAACAAAACAAACTTACTGTCAAAGAATTAGAACTTCAACGAGGAGCTACATGAGTAATGGAAGCATCATCGATGGAACATAAAGCAGACAAATCCATCGGTGGGCCTGCTCCTTCTACTTGTTCATCTCTACTCTTGAAGAAAAATCCAGGTTTTCGAGGAGCTGCAAGAGCGATGGAGCTAGTAGTGAGCATCTGGAGGATCGCTGACATGGTTGGACGATCTTCAACTTCTTCTTGAACACATAGTAAAGCGATATGGATACATCTGCTAATTTTGTTTACTTCATAATTATCTTGAAAGGATGGATCCACGAGCTCTAATGGCGACCCGTTGCTCCATAGTCTCCAAGTCTATCAAACATTTTAAAAAAAAAAATCAAAACGTTGGTCATTGTTAAATGAGGGATAAAAATTGGAAGTTTTAAAGGAAGTAGACTCACATATGTAACCAAATTGCCACAATTACCATCCATTTGATAGAGACTGCTGTTCTTTTTACCGCTTATAATTTCAAGAACTAAGACCCCGAAGCTATAGACATCTGATTTTGTGGAGAATTGGCCATACATCGCATACTCAGGAGACATGTAGCCACTGTGACAAAACTCACATGTTAGAAGCATGTTACATGTCTAAAGGCAATATGTGGAAATGGAAAACTTACTAAGTTCCAACTACTCTCTTTGTATTGGCTTCTGTTTGGTCCGTTCCAAAAATTCTTGCCATTCCAAAATCAGCAACTTTTGGGTTCATATTAGCACCCAAGAGGATGTTACTTGATTTGAGATCACGATGGATGATTGTGAGTCTTGAATCTTGATGAAGATAGAGAATCCCTCTAGCAATTCCTCCAATGATCTTGTACCGTCTAGTCCAGTCCAGCTGTCCTTTTAAAGTAGGGTCTGCACCGTCCGTATTTACAATGTCAGAAACAGTGGTCTAAAGATTGAAATGAATAATGTAAAAAAATGGGGTAAAATGTTGTATTGACTTACTAAAGAGGAAGTAATCAAGGCTTTTGTTAGGAACAAACTCGTAGACAAGTATTTTCTCTTCTCTTTCTAAACAAAATCCAAGAAGCCTAACCAGATTTCTGTGCTGAAGCTTTGCCACAACAATAACCTCATTCTTGAACTCTCTTTCACCTTGTCCTGACGTTTTCGATAGTCTCTTCACCGCAACTTGTAGTCCATTAGGAAATGTGCCCTAAGAGTATATGTATGATTTTTTAACCCAAAACTATTACACTGTTTTGATATTTTGTGGAACTAATTTCGAAGCTCTGTAATACCTTGTAAACTTCTCCGAAACCACCTTGACCGATTTTGTTACTTGTGGAAAACTTATCCGTTGCAGCTTCAACAGCTTTTAAATCAAACTCCAGTGAGCCGGCAGTTGTAATATCATCCCCATCTACAAAATCAAATGTTTTCCAAGTTTTCATCATACATCTGAAGAAGCAAACACTAGCATGGTATGTAATCTTTTACCATCATCTGCAGCTGCTGTCTCGTATGTCTTCTTCACTCTCTTTGCTCTCTTTGCGCGGAAACAATAACAAGCTATGAAAAGCAGAACAGAGACGACAGCAAGAGGCACAGAAATTGCCATGATTATCACTGTGGGATTTCTTCCTTTTCCTGTGTAAATCTTTATATCTGACATGGCACATAATTTCCCAAGTCTTGAATCAATCTCCTAATTCCTAAACAAAATCTCACAGATTGAGGCAAAAAGAGCTCTTACCAGGCTGCCTAGGAGGAGGAAGAGCTTGACGTGGTGGCAGCGCCGGAGTTGCATTGGAGTTTTCATTGTAGAAAAGGTAAAGCTCGTACCTTAATGTACAGCGCGGCCGAAGAAATCTTCCTTCGATCCTGTCAAGAGGCATTTGATTGATGTTTTGTTGCAGACAGCTTGAGCAGTTCTCTTTAGTCAGATCAGGCGTGCACTGAGCCACTGCATAAACCGTTTGCGACAATGTATAGTTCGCCTTCTTAGCCGCGAACTTTCTTGGACTAGAAGCAGCCTTCTCTGAAGCATTGTTCAACAAAGAGAAGAGTACCTTACTGAACCGATCTGATTGGTTTGCCGCAATATGCTGATCGTTCACCATGAACCTTCCATCACTAGTTGTGGGATTCCGGAAAAGATCACGGTCAGAGTATTGAAACACGCCTTCGTTGTAATAAACCAAAGCCTCTTTCGCATTTGGACACTGATTCAGAATGTCATCAACGGCTACCTTGACGCAGTCACGGCAGGTTTCCGACGACAAGTCTCCGCGGCAGAGGAATTGTCCAAAAACCATGTCTGGGTATAGTCCCATTGCAAGGGATTGAAATCCAAAGGAGAAATACTGATCGTGGAAAAAGAGAGAGAACAAAAGGGATTTGAGATTGGAAGAGTATGCGCTGTTTTCAGGGTAAGTTCTCGTTGAGCAATTAAAACCGACGTATTCAGGTCTTTGTTGCTGTACTGAGAGTCTCAGGCTTGCAAGGAAAGTGAGAAGGAAGAGGAAACTATAAGAAGACATTGTTCCAACACTTCTCCAGTAATTCCTATGTGTGTTTTTTCTTCTTTTTGGTTCATGGTCTGAAGCCAATCAAGAGTGCTGCTCTGTAGAGTCTGTACAACAATACAGTTTCTTGCAAGTCCACGTCAACGCTCAAAACCAAAAGAAAAAGAAAACACTTATCCTTCACGAGTAAAATCAACTTTCTATTTAGTGTTTAACTAAAAAAAAAACATTTGTCTATATTTGGAATACTTTCTTTTTTGTTTGTTACTGACGTCGGTCGATTTCTTTTTTTCTTAGTTATCTAATTGAAAATTAAAACAACTTGGAATGCCTTAAACCTCGTTAGAGGGTAATACCGTAATATAACTACACTTTCAACAAGTGAGTAGCAACTAGCTGCTCATCACAATCAAATGCTTTCAACTGGAAAAAGTATTTAAGACAAAATTTAAAGTCACATCAAGTGACAGAATTATACATTATATTATATATCCTAGTTTCATATTTTTAAAAATTACAGTTTTGGCCAAACAAATTTTAGCAGTAAAAAAAGTAAAAAATTCACCACAAGGAGAAAGAGATAATTTTTCTTTATATTTGTGTAGGGTCTTTTCATCGTAGGACTTTTTTTTTCTCCAAAATAATGTGCATCATCTGCCTCGGGGATTTGATGATGTGTTCTTTTTGTTGCCACATAAATGCAACTATCTTAAGGTTGACTCAACAAATATTGTAAATATGGTCAACGTGATCGAGATTGATAACTACGCTCTGGAAATGGTGGGTTGTAAATTATCGAGGCCTAGAGAAACCAAGACGAACCAGCAAAGGACCAAAAGTGGCCCATAAACTAGAAAAAATCTGCGATTTAAGTACGTACAGAAATTTATTGGTTAATAATCCATATAAATTAGCCACGTAAATTCGTAACCGTTGGTCCTTACAAATTTTAGGCAATGCACTAAATCTAAATGAATTAACCAAGTAAAATGTTTATTTAAAATTTTAATTGAACAAATTACTGAATAAAAAAAAAAATATAACTAAAATTATTTTTTTTAGAAATATGAGACTGTTGGAAAAAAAAAAACTAAAATTAAATGTAAAGCCAGCCACAGCCAGTCAATGCTTATCTTTGCTGTTGTAAAATAATCAAATGAAGAACAGTCAATCAAGAGTATTATACGTTTTTGAATGATCATGTAAATGAGAGAGAACCAGAGAAAATAAGTTATGAGTATATTTTCCATAAGAGAAACAAAAAAACAAACATATATTGGAGTTGATTTTTTTATAGGTTCGTGATTATTTATGCTAGGCGCTTGTGCCACGGAGACTGTGGGTGAATAACACAGCATCTTTTTTATTTTCTTACCTGACAAAGTGACAAGTAACATATGAATTGTTAAAAGTTACATAAAGTAATTCGATAAGCCTAGTTGATCCAGTACTACCCGTCATTGCTTGAGAACCAATCAACACTCTCAATGGGAAGGTTGACTTTTCAGATAGTCGTTGACTTCCTAAATTATAGTATACTTTACTCGTTAACGTTAGTCTTTTACAATTACAACATGTGTATTAGATTTACAGAGTCATACGAGGACTTGCCAAACAGAGGAACTGGAACATGCATGCCTTACTTACATCATATCCGTCTCTCTCTTTTTCTTTAAAAACACCATGCATAGATTGTCAAAGATCCAAGAAATAAACTACAAACAAGAGTGTTTTACTTACTTGCCGTGCATTTAAAGAAAGTGAACACCAAAGGAACCAGTTTAACTAATAAGACAAAACTTTCTTCTTTGTAGATGCTTATTAGTCTTTAATGAAACGTTTTGTCTTCAACGAGGATTTACACGAGTAATGGAAGCATCGTCGACAGAATAGAGAGCAATCGAATCCGTTGACGGACCTGCTTCTCTTACTTCTTCATGTTTCTTCCGGAAGAAAAATCCAGGTGGTTGAGGAACGGCGAGAGCAATGGAGCTACTAGTGAGCATCTGGACGATTTCTGACATGTTTGGACGATCTTCAGCCTCTTCTTGAACACATAGTAAAGCTATATGGATGCATCTGGTAATGTCGTCTCCTTGATACTTCTCTTGAAATGATGAATCCACAAGCTCCAATGGCGACCCACTTCTCCATAGTCTCCAAGTCTAATTTTAGCATTTTAATAATATATACAATGTTGGAATTTTATATGGTTTGTATGGAAATTTATCTGATCACTGTTAAATGAAGCTTAAAATTGGAAGTTTTATGGAAGTGTATACTCACATATGTAACCAAATTGCCAACACCAGCATCCATTTGATAGACACTGCTGTTCTTTTTGCCGCTTATAATTTCAAGAACCAAGACCCCAAAGCTATATACATCTGATTTCATGGAGAACTGGCCGTACATCGCATACTCGGGAGACATATAGCCACTGTGACAAAACTTAAAGCTTGAGTTGATGGAAGCATGTTTATACATGTCTAAAGGCAATATGTGTTGAAATGGAAAACTTACTAGGTTCCGACTACTCTTCTCGTGTTGGCTTCTGTTTGGTCTACTCCAAAAATTCTAGCCATTCCAAAATCTGCAATTTTAGGGTTCATAGCAGCGTCTAAGAGGATGTTACTTGCTTTGAGATCACGGTGAATGATTGTGAGTCGTGAATCTTGATGAAGATATAGAATCCCTCTAGCAATTCCTCCAATGATATTGTACCTTCTAGTCCAGTCTAAATGCCTTTTCAATGTAGAATCTGAACCAATTTTGTTTTTTTTACAGACAGTGGTATGAAGAATGGAGTTGAATAATAAAACTTTGGGCTAAAATATTGTATTAACTGACCAAAGAGGAAGTAATCGAGGCTTTTGTTAGGTACAAACTCATAGATGAGTATTTTCTCTTCTCTTTCAAAACAAAATCCAAGAAGTCTGACCAGATTTCTGTGCTGAAGCTTTGCCACAACAATAACCTCATTCTTGAACTCTCTTTCACCTTGTCCTGACGTTTTCGATAGTTTCTTCACCCCAACTTGTAATCCATTAGGAAATGTTCCCTACAAAGAATATGCATGAATTTAAACCAAAATCATGATACCATCACCTATGTTTGGATCTATTATGAAGCTCAGTGAACTAGTATATATACCTTGTAAACTTCTCCAAATCCACCTTGACCTAGTTTGTTGCTTTCCGAAAACCTATTTGTTGCAGCTTCAACAGCTTTAAAATCAAACTGCAATGAGCCAGCAGTTGTAATATCATCCCCATCTGCAAAACCATATAATCATTATTAAAACTTTATAAGTTCCAATACTAGTGTATTTTGAATCTTTTACCATCATCTGCAGTTGCTGTCTCATAAGTCTTCTTCAGTCTCGATGAGACTTGGAAGCTAGACACAACTAAAAACAGAAGAACATAGACAGCTAGCGGCACAACAATTGCTATGATTATCACTATGGAAGTTCTTCTTTTTCCTGACAAAGTATTAGATCAGATATGACACATGAAATCCCAAATCTTGAATGACTTAACCAAAAATAAAACTTATATACATATAGAGAGAGAGGGAGATCTCTTACCAGGCTGCGTCAATGGAAGAGTTGCATTGAATGTTTCATTGTAGAAAAGTTTAAGCTCGTACCTTAAGGTACAACTCGGCCACAGAATTCTTGCTCCAATTTTGTCACGAGGCAGTTTCTTGATGGTTTCTTGCAGACAGCTTGAGCAGTTCTCTGTTGTCAGATCAGGCACGCACTGAAGCAATACATAAACCGCTTGGGATGATGTGTAGTTCCCCTTTTTAAACGCAAACTTTCTTGGATTGGAAGCAGCCTCCACTGCAGCATCGGTCATCAAAGAAAGGAGCACCTTATTGAACTGATCAGATTGGTTTGCCGTAACATTTTGTTGGGTTACAATCAACTGTCCAGTTTTGGCTATAGGATCCAAGAGAATATTTCGGTCAGCGTATCCAAGCATGCATTCGTCATAGTAAATCAAAGCTTCCTTTCCATTAGGACACTGTTTGAGAGTGTTGTTGACGCCGAAACTGACACAATCACGGCAGATTTCCGGCGGTATGTCTCCGCGGCAGAGGAATAGTCCGAAAACCGTGTCAGGGTTTTGTCCCTCTGTAAGGCTTTGGTATCCAGAGGAGAAAGAAGGACTGTAACTGGAAGAAAAAGAGGACAAGAGGGTATTGAGATTGGAAGAGTATGTACTGTTTTTAAGGTAAGCTATCCCTGGCGGACAAACATGACTGACGTATGTCGGTCTGTGTTGCTGTAAAGAAGGTCTCAGGCTTGTAAGGAAAGTAAGAAAGAAGAGGAAACCATAAGCAGACATTGTTCCAACACTTCTCGGGTATGTGTTTTTATTTATTTTTCAATTACTATTGATCGTCTTATATAATCTTAAGCCAACCCAAGTGTGTTGCTCTCTAAAAGCATTACAGTTTATTGCAAGTCCACCACGTCAACGCTTACAACCAAAAGAGGCTTCTACTTGACGAGTAAACATCAGCGTTCTATTTGATGTTTAAACAAACAAAAAAAGGAACTTTCTTATTGGTGGAATGCTTTGATTTTTCTCGTAGGTTGATAATACATTACTGTATTTAATAGGTAACTGCTTTGGCTGACGACTTACCACAACAATCGCTAGGCGAGGGAAAAGAGAGAGGTTAATGATCAATCATTCAATCTGTTAGGGGCTGGAGTCTCTTTGGGTGTATAAGACAGAATTGTGGTGTCCTTTCTTGCAAGATAAGTTATAAGATAAAACCAAAAAAGATAAGTTATAAGAGTCCAGTTCTATTACGTTACCATGTTCCTGTTGTTTTTTTATATGTATTTTGTCTTTTTCCCTCGCAGACCTTTTTTTATTTGGTTTGTTCCCAGTGGGCATCATCTCCACATAGGAGATTCTGTAACGTGTTCTTCTTGGTGCCATATAATTGCAACAATCTTACGGTAGGAAATTGTAAAAAACGAAAATTTACAAAAAAAAGTTACCAGATTTCTAAGAAATCAAATGATTGAGAAAGGGGCAATCGATCGGAAAAGATCTAGTAGTTGTAAAACCATGATAGGCAGCTGATAGTATATATCACAGATTAATAAAGTTGAATCTTCTTCACCGAGAAATCACGGCGGAAGTCTCATATACCATTGACTTACGGAGCAACCTACATCTATGACTATAATTTGATATCTATAATAATTTTCTCTGCTTTCTTCAGTTATTGGTTTCTCTGTTGAAAAATTCTGTGTGCTGTTGAGGACGAATTCTTCCTGGCAATCATGGTAAAAACGTAGATAGGTTCTTGTTGCTGTGCAAAAGATATTAAGCTTGCGAGGATTGGGAGCAGGAAGAGAGAAACAGAACCAGAGACATTCTTCCAATTATTCTCAATTCCTTTCTGTGTCTTTGTTTAGTTTGTTTGAGTCCTAATTAGCAATGTGAAGCCAGACAATGCTGAATACAGTTTCTTGCACATGTAATAAATGCACTATTTCACTTACTTCTCGGACACGTAATAAATGAACAGAAAAAATGGTGGACAATCCTAACGGACTCTGATCTCTTACCGCTTTTAATTCTTATGAGCAGTCCTTAACCAATCATGGGCTTCTTTTCAAACTTATTAAATAAATTACGAACAAAGCTAAAACATTATGTTTGGTTCACTATTTCTTAATTAGAAGAGTGTAGGTTTCTAGTTTCAATGAAGTAATGGTTTGCACACACACACAACAACAAAAAAAGAAGTAATTATGGAATCATGAATAGAGTCATACTGGTGCTAGTTTTGGAACTAAAATTTAAAATGTGCTATTTTACAGAATTGACTCTCTTTTTTTTTTTTCAGTTCTCCTTATCTTTTCATTATGTGAGTTCTTTAACAATTTCTCTCGTTTGCGAATTCTCTGTTTTTGCTTAACTCAGCTATTTGGAGTTTGGGTTTAACATTTAGTTCTAACGGCGCTCTATAATTTACTAGATTGCTAGATTCGTTATGCTCTTATTGATGCGTTGGACATCGTTAATCATTTGAAGTTAGGTTTTAATTTTTCCATGTAGGATTCATTGATTGCTGCTGTAGCCCCTCTATTACCTTGCAGATTGCTATGCGTTAATATTGGTTTCCTCGAAATTGCTCACTATTTGTCATCTATAATTTGGAGGCAATGCGATACCAAAAGAAGGAGACTTGGCTTAAAAAAATACCAATAATACAGTAATTGTGAAGCAGCTAATAAGTCTTTGTATTTTATCTTTACTTCGTCTTTGATAGTGTCTCTCTGCTTTTTCTAATTACTAGGAATGTTTCCGTTTATAATTATTTAATTATTATTTTAATTTTAAATATAATATTTGATTTTTAATATTATTTTGATGTGGTTATACATCAAAAATTTACTATGATTTAATTTAAGATTTTACTAACTTGATATAAGTAAAAATTAATTGTTAGTCTAAAACTTATTATCTTTATATAAACTCATTGTTGTTCACTAATTTTTTAAATATTATAAAAATTATTTTGTTTTAATTAAATTTAATATATAATTTGAACTCAACAACTATAAGTTTTTTTTTATTTAATTTAAAATATTTTTTTTCATTTTAAATAAAAAGAAAATAACTTATCAAATATATTAGTATAACTAAAGCATCTGATTATTGTGTTTGTATTGTGTTTTTATTTCATTAATAATCACAAATACAAAATAACAATCAATATTCCAAATTCTTATAATTCCGTAAAAGAACTACTATTCATATAAATAAAAACAACATTTACATAGTATAAAAAATCACTATCATATTGACAAACTGCAATTTTGATTTGGTCTCTAAAACATCTATAAACTATAGAAGTGTAGATGAATAAAGCAAGTAAAACATATACAAATACATTTTCATACTAACTCATTCTTTTAAACAAAGTATGTTGAGTTTCTAAAAACTCAAAAAGTTTAAAAGGTTCGTTTGCATTTAACTTGTAATTTAACTTACATATTTTTCTTACACTACACATATATGAGCTTTTAAAATTAAATTAATAATATATATTATATAAATAAAAATAATACTTACATAGTATAAAAAATCAATATCATTTTAATAAACTATAATTTTGATTTGGTCTCTGAAGCATCTGTAAACTATAGAAGTGTAGATGAATAAAGCAAGTAAAACATGTACAAATACAATTTCATACTAACTCATTCTTTTAAACAAAGTATATTAAGTTTCTAAAAACTCAAAAGATTTAAAAGGTTCATTTGCATTTGACTTGTAATTTAACTTATATATTTTTCTTACATTACACATATATTTTGATGAACCTTTATAATTAAATTAATAATATATATTATATTAATTTTAAAGAGTTTCTTAACCAAAAAGAAAATCATTTTGATGTGGATGGTCAGAGATATTTTCTGACATTTTTTTACATAAAAATGTGTATGCTATATTTTAAATATAAAATATAATATATTAATGTTTAAAATAGAGTTATGGTAGTCTATTTTTCTGTAAATGTATTGTATAAATTTTTATAATAAGTAATGTATTCATAAAGTCGTATAAGCTTATCTTTGTAGAGACAATATACAATTTTGTATCCATGTATGTGAAATACAGCAATGTTAATTTCAAAATTTTATTTATTTATTTGGTATGTATATAATCTTTATGTTTATAATAGATGAATGTTTTAGATTTTTCTAAATTGTGAATTTTTAAATTATTATTTTGTAACCTTCAATCTAATAGCTATTATTTAAGTTTTTTGGAGCAATTTTTTTTTCAAAATATTCATTATATTAGAAAAATAAATTATATATTAATGCTATAGATTTAAATAATATTTATTTTACTGATTCAAAATCATTTAATTTTATTTAGTTTTATTAATTAATTATAATAGTTTTTGTGGTTCTATTTAATTATTTTATGTGTGTTTAAAAAAAACTAAAGTGAATTTTTTTATTAATGTTTTCTTGCTGATGTGGCAAAAGAAAAATATAGTTTTAAAAATTTGATGTGGATGACTTTAGAAACCCCAAACAATTGCTTTTATTTAGTATAGATTGAGAAATTTGATTTCGTTACATTTTTTCCTTATGCTTTTTTTATGTTGTTGCCCTTTCTCAGCACGAATCCTATATTGTTTTTTTCGAAGATTTTTTTATTTTATTTGTTCCAGATGTGAAATGTGTAAATGTGAACTATCTCTGCGTAGGAGATTCTATATCGTGTTTTATGGGTACCATCTTTGCAGGAAAAATACGTTATAGAATTATCGAAGTCAAGACAAACCAGCGAAGGATTCACTACAAAACATCTATGGATTCTTTTTCGTGGTTTGATTAAGCCCTAAAATTTATGGCTAAATCACTCTTAGCTACGGATAATCATGTCAACGGATTTACATCAAAATTAAGTGGTCGTTTAGCCATGAACTGGCGATAAAAAACTGCAATGACTAATTTGCTATGGAGCCCGCCTCGTCCTTGCCGTGGCTCACAATAGCAATGGTTTAGCCATTTATAAATCTGTGGCTAAAAAAGCCACATTAGACACGGAAAAGTGGTTGCCAGTTTTAGAAGACATGAGGATGATAATTACAAAAAACTTTATTAAGTTTTGGATCAAGTTCCGGATTAGGTCCGACAAATGATAATGATAACATGTGACATTAACCCAATAATTAAACTTGATCCAAAACCAAGTTAATATTCCAATATGAAATTGACTTTGATTGACTTATCGTCGTCTCCACAAGCCCACAAACCATCTCCTCTGCTTCACAGAGAGAAGATTTTATAAATAGGAAACTTCATGATATGAAACCCAAATCAAGGAACTCGAACCATGTCTTCTTGCGCCTCTGTCATCTTCCTTTTCCTTTTTTCCTACCTCATTAGTTTCAGAGCTTCAGCTCAAAACCCTTCTTTTCTATCCGGTTTTTGTCCAAATACGACAACCTATTCAAGGAACAGCACTTACTTCACCAATCTTAGAACCCTTTTGTCCTCTCTCTCTTCCCGAAACGCCTCCTACTCCACCGGATTCCAGAACGCTACGGTCGGACAAGCCCCCGACAAGGTCACCGGACTTTTCCTCTGCCGTGGAGACCTCTCTCCAGAAGTCTGCCGTAACTGTGTCGCCTTTTCTGTCAACCAAACCTTAATTAGGTGTCCGAATCGGAAACAAGTCGTGTTTTTTTACGACGAGTGCATCCTCAGATACTCTCACGAGAATATTCTATCGACCGTTACATACAATGTAGACAGCTTAAACAGTCGCGTCTACATGATGAACTTCAAAAATATTCCATCTAATCAAGAAGACCGGTTCGTTGATCTGGTGTCGTCCACGATGAACCAAGCTGCCCTTGAAGCAGCGAGCAGTTCTAGAAAGTTCGCTACGATAAAGACCAATTGGACTGCAAGCCAGAGTCTGTACGGCCTGCTTCAGTGCACTCCTGATCTTAGAAGACGAGACTGCTTGAGCTGTCTACATCGATCCATCTATGAACTCCCTCTTAACAGCCTTGGGGGAAGACTTTTGCGGCCAAGCTGTACTTCAAGGTACGAACTTTACGCGTTCTACAACGAAACCGCCGTTGAAACACCACCACGACAACATGCACCACCACCACTGCCTCTGCCCGTCCCTACTTCTCCGGGT
Source organism: Thlaspi arvense (assembly GCA_911865555.2). NCBI lineage: Eukaryota > Viridiplantae > Streptophyta > Magnoliopsida > Brassicales > Brassicaceae > Thlaspi > Thlaspi arvense. The sequence continues at coordinate 7,336,335 of OU466863.1, read as the reverse complement.
TCATCTCCTCCACGAACTGGTGAGCTCGATGTTCCTCTGTTCTTTTACCCTGATTTCTCAAGATTAACAGTACGACTATCGTAAGATTTTGTTTGTCCTTGTGAAATGTGATTGATTATAGAGATTTACTATCCAATCTTAAGAAAGTGACCTTTTAAACGCAGGGAAAGGTGGGAGTTCAAACGTATTAGTAGCAGCCATCGTTGTGGCTATTATAGTGGCTGCTCTGCTTTTCATAGCTGGTTATTGTTTCCTTGCAAAGAGGACAAAGAAGAGTTCTGATACTGAACCAGCGTTTGATGGTTAAGATTCGGATTATTAACAATCTTAGTTGGGTTTGATTAACGTCATTCTTTAATCTGATTAATACGACGATAATTGTTCAACAGGAGACGATATAACAGCCGTAGAGACACTGCAAATTGATTACAGAACAGTTCAAGCTGCAACAAATAATTATTCAGAGAATAATAAGATTGGTCGAGGTGGGTTTGGCGAGGTATACAAGGTACTATTACTATTAACTGCGCCTAAGGTTGTATACCCTTTTCGTATAAATTTTGTGTCAACACATTTGGATAACGTAAATGATGCTAATGAAAATGGATAGGGAACATTTCCGGATGGGACTGAAGTTGCGGTGAAGAGACTGTCGAAATCATCAGGACAAGGTGACACAGAGTTCAAGAACGAGGTTGTTGTTGTAGCAAAGCTTCAGCACAGAAATCTGGTTAGGCTTCTCGGATTTTCTTTAGAACGAGAAGAAAGGGTATTGGTCTACGAGTATGTGCCCAACAAAAGCCTTGACTACTTCCTCTCTGGTCAGTTTGCATTTAGTGTTTTGTTTTAGTGATTCTTTAGACGTTCTTAAAACTTACTGTTGCAAATCTTTAGATTTAACTGTAACTCATGGCTGTGCAAACACAGACCCTGAAAGGCAAAGTCAGCTTGACTGGACTCTACGATACAAGATCATTGGAGGGATTGCTAGAGGGATTCTGTATCTTCATCAAGATTCACGGCTCACAATCATACACCGTGACCTCAAAGCCAGTAACATTCTCCTTGATGCGGATATGAATCCTAAAATTGCAGATTTTGGAATGGCCAGAATCTTTGGAATGGACCAAACGCAGGAGAACACAAGCAAAATAGTTGGTACCTAGTAAGTCTTTCCACCTAACTTCTCATAAGTTTTAGTTTGTTAAACATGATTTTGCCAAAATGCTAAAGTCTTTTGTTGTGGATTCCAGCGGTTACATGTCTCCTGAATATGCGATGCATGGCCAGTTCTCAATGAAATCTGATGTCTATAGCTTCGGAGTCTTAGTTCTTGAGATTATAAGCGGTCGGAAGAACAGCAGCTTCTACGTGACAGACGGCGCACACGACTTGGTGACATACGTAAGTTTAAAGGCTATCAAGTTTTATATTTACTTCTCTTTCAAAAAGCGGTGGTTTTAAATACTGGTTGGTTGATCAATATTCAAGGCTTGGAGGCTTTGGAGTAACGGGACACCGTTAGACCTCGTGGATCCAGTTATTGTACATAACTGCCAAAGGAGTGATGTAGTTCGATGTATCCATATCGGTCTTTTATGTGTTCAAGAGGATCCTGTTGAACGTCCGACCATGCGAATCATTTTCATGATGCTCACTAGTAACACTGTGACTCTACCAGTGCCTCGGCAACCAGGGTTTTTCGTTCAAAGCAGGCCTGAAGAAGAAGAACCGCTTGGTTCAGATCAATCTACCACAATCAAGTCTGTTACTTCTGTTGACGATTCATCGATCACTGATTTATATCCTCGTTAAGTGTGGTGTTTACCTTCAAGCTTGAATCGTCAACTAACGTTTAAAACAAGTTAAAACTTTTTTAGCTATATACATTTTTCCAGAGTCGGTCAACTGAAATCAAATAAATTCACTTGTTGTATTTGGTTTACTTTTGGTGCTGTTTAATGCAATAATTGTTGTTACAGTTAGTTTTCACTTTGAATTTGGTTTTACTTTTAGTAGGCATAAATTAAAATATAATTATACCTATTTTAAATTTATATATATAATTAAAATATAAATAAGAAATTTTTATATTTGGTTAGGTTTGGTTATACTAATTTTTTTTCGATTGGGTTTGATTCTGTTTAACTTATGTTATGTTAATTGTTTTGTTGATTTATTTTGTAAATTCTCAAGGGTGGAACATAAAATGTACCGAATAGGGTGGAACATAATATGCTATGATGAATTTTCAAGGGATGGAACATAAAATGAATTTTTTTTTTTGAAAGAATGTAAAATTGTATTCAATCAAAAACCTTCTTTACATCAAAGTGCTTCATTATTTCTAGTTGAAAAAGTTGAATTTATTTTAAATCAATCTCTGCTACCAAACCAATACATAAGACACCCTTCATATTTCTGGTCATCGATAAGCCGTATAGTGCTTAGCCGGTTTCGAACATTCTTGTCAATGAGTTTTTCTAACCTTGCCGGTGGCATGGTTTCCTCACCGTGTCTTCTCCCATTTCTTTCTCTCCAAAGCCAATAAACAGTAGCTTGGAAAACGTAACGGACTATGAGCAGGTGAATACGGTCTTGGTTAGAGTGCATGAGGAAGCCGACAATTTGATCCCAATCCGTTGCGAAGTGTTGTTTGAGAATGCCTTGCACAAAAGTCTTCCATACCTGGGCAGAGTAAGCACAAGTGAAGAAGAGATGCTGCTTCGTCTCCACGGGGTGATTACAATAAGCACACGTTTCATCAGTGCTTGAATTCCACTTTAGTATTCTATCTCCAGTAGCTAATCTATTAAGCATCGCAAGCCACTAGAGGAAAGAGTACTTCGGTGTAGCATGAGGAAACTCATACTTGGAGAGTTTCTCATTTTTCTACTATTACATGATTTTCTTAAAAAAAAGTATGAGAGAAGATAAGAAAAATCAGAAACTCTCCAAGTATAAGTTTCTCACTTTTCTTATCTTCTCTCATACTTTTTTTATAACTGTGAGAGAAGCATGTAATAGTAGTATGACTGTACATCGATTCTCCTTAAGAATGTCTCCTGGAATGACTTATGTGAAGATTTTGAAGTGTCAAACGAAGTAAACAAACTGGAACTTAAACAATCATTGCTTCGATTACATGAATCCAGAGCCGTGCTTACAGTGTTATCAAAAAGCATTTGCCTCAAGTAGTAAAAAATATATATAATTTTGATGTTCTCAATTTCAAAAATTTAATAGTAGTATAGTGGTATGAAGTTGTTTTTAAATTTCTAAATTCAAGTTTAAAGCCAACCATCCTTAAATGTTTTTTTTTTGTTAAGTTTCATTCATTACTTTTTTTTATCGACACTATAATCTTATTAAAAATAGATTATAATAATTTAAAAATATATAAATATTATTTATTTTAATTTTGCCTCAACCTTTTAATAGCTTTGGCACGGCACTGCATGAATCAAGCAGAACGGAGAATGCTAAACCATAAATCAAAGAAAAAAAAAAATTCGCAAAAGCTGATTCTGGATTAGCTTGATTCGAAGGCAGATTTGAAAGTTTTACTTTTAACACTTGTACATCATAATTAGTTTTTTAAAACGTGAAAATTTGATAAATTTTTCCAAAATTTTAAAACGTGAAAATATGAAAACAAAAAATAAAAGATTCATGTTTCCAAAACATGAACAAGTGATAAACCATCATCATTTTTGTTTTCCTATATTTTTCTTACATGTTAAGGTTGATTATTTCATCCATTTGTTTTCGATTCAATTTAATAAATATAAGTTTATAGAACAAAACAATTTACATAACAGTCAATTTTATGGTCCACCCTTGAAAACCAAAATTCACTCTCTAGATAGAGGGAGGCTTTTGAGTGAGTTTTTCAATTTGTTCAGAAAAAAAAAAAAAGGATTTTCCAATTTTTGAGATATTCACCTAAAACAATATTATTCTATTTTATTGTTTTAAAAAAAAAAAAAGCTCGGTGGAGATGCTTTCTGTCCAGTACTTTTCTGGTCTTTTTCCATCTGTCTTTTCATCAGCGGGTTCTAAGAAAATTCAAGTCAGTCAATTTTATGGTCCACACTTGAAAATTCAACAGTATTCTTGACCTTTACTTTTTAATACTCAACATTATTAAAGACCACACTGTCAGAGGATTACTGGTAAGAAACGGATCGACGTTTAAATACTAAGACAATTTTTTTTTTGCTTTTGCTAATCTTAAAGGAACAATGAAGCGGAGGGGTTTCATTTTAATCCTCAGTTTTTTTCTCATGATTGCTTCAGTTTCTTCACAAGAACAATGCATGAACCGTGGAGTTTACGGATCCAACAGTAATTACGACGCAAATCTCCGAATAATACTCTCTTCTCTTCCTTTCAATGTCACGGCTCAAGACGGCTTCTTCTACCACGGTTCGGTCGGACAAGAACCGAGCCGTGTCTACGCAATAGGGATGTGCATGCCGGGATCAGATTTAGAGGACTGTTCTGGTTGTATCAAGACCGCAACTGATGAATTGCTACAGAGATGTCCTAACCAAACAGAAGCGTATTGGTGGCGAAGTGATCCCACGCTTTGCCTTGTCCGCTACTCCAACACTTCTTTCTCAGGATCTGCAGATCTACACCTGAATAATTCTTTCTACGACACAAGATATAGGAACTCAAGTGTAACAGGGTTTGCGACGATTTTGGAGGACTTAGTTGCTCGTATGGTTGCTGCAGCCTCAAAAGTTAAGAGCACACCATCGTCTAGTAATAACCATTACACAGCTGATGTTGCAGCCTTGACACCTTTCCAGAATATATACGCATTGATGCAGTGCACGCCAGATGTTCCTGCTTATGATTGTGAATTGTGTCTACGATACCCGTCATGCTGTGGTCAGAAGGAAGGAGGCGTTATTATGATGCCAAACTGCTTTTTCCGTTGGAATATGTCTCCATTCTCTAAGGCTTTTGATAATATTACCGTTGTTTTCCCTCCTCCGTTGCAACCTCCTTCTGTCAATGGTAAGTCCTTGCACAGCTATGAGTATTCTGACAAGAACAAGCTAAAATATTGAAAGGTTATATTATTGCACTTCCACAGGTACAGGTAGTAGAAAAAACTCAACAAGAGCTATTGTGGCAATTGTTGTTCCCATTGTAGTAGTCGTCTTTGTCATCACCATCTTGGTACTACTTGTTCGGCGATCTTCTCTACTTTGCTGGAGGAGAAACCCATATCAAGAATTTGATCTTTATCAATGTGAGTGTTATTCATATGTTTTTCTTTGGCCTCTCAGCGCATTTAGAATGTATATAGTCTATGGAATTACATTTATTACAACACTCTGAGATGATGATATCAGAGAGTGTCTCTATAATTTGATTTTACAGCTGGTATTTCAACTGTACGCTCCCTCCAATTCGATTTTAAGGCAATTGAAGTTGCAACCGAAAAATTTAGTAACAAACTTGGTCAAGGTGGATTCGGTGAAGTTTTCAAGGTGTCATTTATGTAGCAAATTAGTTCATTACTTCTCTTGACAAAATTTGGAATTACAGAGTCAAAGTAATATTTTCGTTTCCACTCATTGATCTTATTTGTAGGGTACGTTGGCTAATGGAACAGAAGTTGCAGTGAAAAGGCTATCAAAAACATCAGAACAAGGCGCAGAAGAGTTCAAGAATGAGGTTGTTATTGTTGCAAAACTTCAGCATAGGAATCTTGTTAGGCTTCATGGGTTTTGTCTAGAAGGAGAAGAAAAGATACTTGTTTATGAATTTGTCCCCAACAAGAGCCTTGACTACTTCCTCTTTGGTATGTGGGAAGTAGCATTTGATTGACTTATTTGATTAAAATGTATATGTGGCTAATAACTACTTGTGTACGTGCAGATCCTACAAGAAAAGGGCAATTAGACTGGACAAAACGATACAACATTATTGGGGGAATCACTCGAGCCATTCTATATCTTCATCATGATTCACGTCTCAAAATCATACACCGTGATCTCAAAGCCAGCAATATTCTCCTGGATGCCGACATGAACCCTAAAATTGCTGATTTTGGAATGGCCAGAATATTTGGGATGAATCAAAGTGGAACAAAAACAAATAGAATAGTTGGGACACGGTAATTGAGTACTACCCTTGATATGGCCTATTATTTTCTTCACAAGTGTACTTAATTTTTGTGTGTGGTTTACTCTTGCAGCGGTTACATGCCCCCGGAATATGTAATGAAAGGACTGTGCTCAATGAAATCTGATGTCTATAGTTTCGGAGTCTTAGTTCTTGAAATTATATGTGGTCAACATAACATATTCGTCGACCACTCAGAAACTACAGTTGAGAATTTGGTCACATACGTGAGTACCCAAAGAAGAACTATAAGTTCTTGACTGATGATCAAATGATTAATCAACAATACGGTCTTAAACTAACTGTAAGTTCTTAACTGATGATTAAATTATGTTACAGGCTTGGAGGTTGTGGAGAGATGGGACGCCATTAGAGATCGTGGATCCAACCATTTCAGAGAATTGTCAAACCGAAGAAGTGATAAGATGCATCCACATTGCGTTGCTATGTGTTCAACACGATCCCACAAGTCGTCCCGACTTGTCGACAGTCAACATGATGCTCACTAGAAACTCCCTCAATTTACCCCGTCCTCGACCACCTGGATTCTTCTTTCCAAATAGACACAACCAAGAACGATACGGCTCCGAGTTTAGCCAATCTACAATCAGGTACAGTTCCCAAACTATCAATGATATAACCTGTACAGATCTGGATCCTCGTTGAAGATCACTGATACTATATGTCAGAAACCATGTTTCAGGTATTTTAGCTGAAATTGTATTGTGTTATCCAAAAAGCCTTTTATTTTCTTGAACTGTTATCCAAAAGTTAAATGTAAGAAATGTGATTTAAATTATAAACCCTTTTTCAAAAAAAAAGATATTTAAATTCTAAAGTTATGTACAAATTGTCAAATTCTATCATGTCTACTACTACTACTAGTCTACTACACTGTCTTTTCATTCTATTTAAGGGTCCAGAATTTTATCAATATAACCCAAACCGATTTATTTACTTAACCGATCCTTTATGATTCCAGAACTCGACTGATTTTCTATCTGATTAAAAAAAAAAGCTATTGAAACTAATCAGGATTGCGGAAAGTCGTCCAAATTTCTCAACGATCATGCTGATTCTCACTACTCACTAGCAACAAAAGAAGGAGTATCTGAGACGAATACAAAGCTTAAGTTGATAGAGGTATGTAACGTGTCTAAAGGCAATAAATGGAAAGGGAAAACTTATTAAGTTCCAACTGAGTATGAGTGCTCTGTTTTCGTTTACATTAACTGAATTACAAGAAAGAGTGAAAGACAATAATACTCTCTATTCCTAAAAAGGGATTTTCTAACATTTTTACAGATATTAAGAAAGCATTGTAAATTAAGTGTGCATCATCTCTACATAGGAGATTCTGTAACGTGTTCTCTAGGTTGTTAAACAAGAAGACTCTCCTCTGCTAATAATAGAAGCTTTACTTTCTGAGATTGGGCCTGCTCTTAAAGCCCAAATCGTGAAGACAGAAGACAAGTCCACTAAGCCCACTTTGTCTTCACGGTTGGTATTTCACAGCCAGACACTCCAGAAGGACCAGAACTACACTGTGACAATCTCTCGAAGAAAAGAGGAGATCCACCTAAACTTCTAAGTTTGCGGAGGAGTAATAATTCAAAACTAAACTTAATATATTCAAAAAAATATAATTTTTATGAATATATTATTTTTTGTGACAAAGCAAAATATATTATTTATATCTTATTTTTAATATTTTTTATATTATTCAATAAAAATTTATAAATATGTTTTGTTGTTTTGTTGCATTTATCAAATATGATAAATAATTATTTTCTTTTCATGTAAATTAGTAGATTATGATTAATAAAATTCAAAATTTGCATTAAAAAAAACATAGCAATTCAAAATGACCAAAACCAAAGGATCCTTATTTCATATCAACTTAATATTAATTAATATATATAGAGTTTTAATAGGATTTAAATGATTTAGAGTTTTACTTATGATCGCATAAACAATTAGGTTAGTCAAAATATTAGTAGGTTAAACAATCAAATTAAAATTCGTTTAATGAAATAATCATGATTTTTTTATATATTCTAGTTACCTTTTTAGTAAACTGTATATTTTTTTGATAGAAACTTGAATTTGGAAATCTAGATTTAAAAAAAAATATATCAATTAAAAATTAGAGTATATTAATTTGTTAATTTTATTAAAGTTAATTAAAGTAAATTCATATAAAGGGCAAAAGGTAATCAACCATCATAACTCTCCACCACACCACAGATCAACTTATTTCTCAATTAATAATATAATATTACGGTAGAAAAATTGTAAAAAAACGAGGCAAGTTCTCTCCAACAAATCAAATACTTGAGAAAGGGGCAATCGATCAGAAAAAGTCTGGTGGTTGTAAAACCCTGATAGGGTGATAGTATTTTTTCACAGATTAATAAAGTTAAATCTTCTCTACCGAGAAATCGCGGTGTAAGTCTCATTATATACCATTGACTTACGGAGCAACATCTCTGCTGCCTTTACCGTTAATTTCTTCTGGTTTCTCTGTTGAACAATTCTGAATTTTTACGTATTTGTTCACTCTCGAAATGATGAAAAGGTCCATCCCAGGGACGGATCCAGAACATTTTTCTACAATATGTGTTTTACGTTTACTAATAAAAGTGCACAATAAAATTTAATTAAAAGTTTTTTTTTAGAACGAAATTTAATTAAAAGTTACATTGGTTAAAAGAAAAAATAGTGGGTGTAAACCCCTCTTTTTGACAAAAGGTTACAGAAAAAAATGTCCACAAGGAAAATTGTTTTCGCTGTATACATATCCTTGACTTGGCCATCAGACCCCTTTCCAACCCTAAACCTTCGCCCCCTGGTTCGTCTTCAACACTCGTTCATGAATAATGAAATTCCATAAAATCGAGTGATTTACGTTTAAATGTACTTTTGAGTTTTATTTTACACTCAAAGACACTTCTAACTACTAGAGGACTTTGCTTTATTTCTTTTTAAATTTTTGAACATAAAATCCCAAGAATGCCCTTAATGAAGTTAGGTTAAAACTAATCCCTAAAAATCTTTGTTTTCTTTTCTGGTGTAGAATATTTTTTTGGCTACCGATAACGAAGACTTCGTAGCCTCCACCGCTTTCTCCTTCTTTGTCTTTGTTCTTCCTTTTTTCGCCTTCTTCTTCTTTTAATCGGATTCCAGGCATCACAAACGACTATCTATCATAGATCCTTTCTGTAAACTACTAGCAAAGTTTCATCATCATCGAAACGATGGTCTCGACCAGTGAATCGTTAGAATCAAAACCAGATTGACTCGATGTAAGAGGTAACAAAGCCTTTTTTGATTTTTCAAGTAATCTTCCAATGCTTTTTGTTTAGCTTTCACCATCGTCGTATATTGAATAGACAAACCCATCTCACCTTTCTCTATAAAGAAGATTTACTCTTTTGATTGTTAGGAAGAAATCAGTAAAAGATGCAGCTACGTGGATGCAATAATGTGGATGAAGCAGCGTGGATGCAACGATATGTATGCAGCAGTTGTAGATTTGATGTACTATGTGCACAACAAGATGATAATATGTACAGTTATTCATGGTCATGTGATTGTGGATGAATGTCAATTTTAAGATAGAGAAAATCAATTGTGGATGAATGTCGATTTTAAGATAGAGAAAATCAAACTTTATGTAGTTTTGATATACTATAGACATAACAAGATAATAATATAATGGACAAACAATAGTGGACAATTTACAATATAATGAATTGAGTGCAGTTTTTATATACTCTGTAACACGAGCTGGGTATCTTTGTAATGGAATAATATGAACATGAGTATGATGGACATAGCGTGATGGACAGAGAAATCACACTCTATCCATGCTTTGATTGCTCTCATTTAATGGTTTTGGTTTTATCACTTCTTCAATTATGGTCATGTCTTAACTAAGATTTCATGGATAGGTTTTGATGGACACTATGTTATGCACATGTGTTTATTGTTGATAAACTAGAAGAAAAATACAGGAAAACTGATTTTATGTGTCCATCATTATGTGTCCATATAAACATGTCCATGCATCTGGAAAATCTATAATAAAAGCATACCAATGTACATTACATTTCGTAAAAATCAAAAACTGACCACACAATCCAGTCGCCGATAATTAACCACAAAATCTTGACCATTTAAACAATATTCATTACTTATTATCACTTCTCTAATTACGGCCATATTGTAACTTATTTTTAGTGGACATGATTTTGTGGATAGGTTTTGATGGAGACCATGTTATGCATATGTGTGTTTCAATGTGTCTATCATAATGTGTCCATATAAACATGTCCATACATCCAAAAAAATTATAATAAAAGTATACTAATGTATATTACATTTCGTAAAAATTAAAAACAGACCACACAATTCAGTCCACCGAGAATTAGCCACAAAATCTTGACCATTTAAACAATATGCATTGTTTTTTATATCGTAACTTGTCCACTATTGTCTGTCCATAGAACATGTGTTTGTTGTCAAATGAATATATGTGCTCTCTCAGGCATTTCATCGAACACCTTTAAGTTATTTTTTTGCTCTTTTATTTTGTACAGCTAATTCTTCACACAATCTCGAATTCTTGTTTATTTTTGGATTCAAATTTAAATTTCAAAGATGAGAGAGAGAGAGAGAGAGAGAGAGAAGGAGGAGGAGGAGAAGAAATTATGATGAATTGAAGAAGACACAGATAAATTATTGTGTCGAATTGGTGGAGAAATTAAGCTAGTAGACTTTGCCGTTGCGTTGCCAAAAAAGTGAACGGCTGCTTGCTTCAAAAGAATTAAACTGCTATAGAATTTGTGAGAAATCAAATGAAGAAGAGAAAGTAGATTAAATGATAATAAGAATAATTTGGTCTTTTTAGCTTGTCAAAGTATACCACTCTTTCAAAGTACATTTAGTTGTAATTGTAAACTTATAAAGTTTTTTTAGCTGTAATTATCTCCATAAAATCGTATATATATTAGACGACTTTTGTGGTCATAGGAGTATGTATCCCCATGTTGTAAGGTTGTGTTGCTTTACAGAAGGACTCAGGCCGTAATGAAGGCGAGAAGGAATAATTATTTTCTGTAAAACAATACAGTTTTATTTTCAGCTCTGTAGAACAATACAGTTTCTTGCAAGTTCATGTCAACGCTTAAAACCAAATTAAAAACAGTTCTACTTGATGAATGACGAGTAACCTCAACTTTCTAGCTATTTCGTGTTTTGGTTGTGCATCATATCTGCCTAGGAACTTGTATAATGTATTCTTCATGAGTTCATGGTCCTAAATAATTGCTACACTCCTAGTGGTCTCCATGAAATGCCAACTACTAATTGGACATGTGGACCTATGATCTGCCTTTCCAAATCAATGTTGACTTACTTTTCGTGTAATGGTCAAGTCAAGGATATCGAAAACAATTTTCTTTGTGAACATTTTTTCTGGACATTATTTTCCTTGATAACGACGAATAATGATAGGGAAAATAATTTTCCAGCGAATCATTAGATGGGGGGTGGGGGGCAATCTTGACTTTTCATCTTATGGACTAAGTCAAGGTTATTTAAGATTTCCTATAATTGTGGACATTTTATTCCTTGATAACGAATTTGTGGAGATTCTGTATACCGAACAAAAAAACATCTTTAAAAGATTAATTGTATTAATTTAGGTACGTAGTAGTCCAGTTTCAAATTGTTCTACTACCACAAATATTTAATTAGTTCTTTTATATTACACGTATCTATAATCTAAATATATATAGTTCTAATATCTAGACATTTACTCCAATCTAATTCTCTATAAAACTATCATCGAAAGGTTGAGAGATATTATGATGTTAAGAAAAACTTGATAAATGCTAACGAATAGCGACAACAGTTGACACTGACCCCAATAATTAAATTTTGATACAAAATCAAGTTTATTTTTAAACATAGCCTTTTCCAACTGTGTAAATTTTTTTAATTTTTTTGCTTTAATAGAAACAAATGATAATTACAACATTTGACATTAACCCAATAATTAAATTTGATCCAACATCAAGTTGATTTTTCAACACGGCATGGCCTTTCCCACGAAAAATTGACTTTTAACAGTATCGTTGTCGCCACCACAAACCCTCATTTGCTTCACGCCAATATACAGTAGTCACAGACTCACAGAGAGAAGATTTTATAAATGGGAAGCTTCATTATATGAAACCCAAATCAAGGAGCTCGAACCATGTCTTCTTGCTCCTTTGTCATCTTTCTTTTCCTCCTTTCCTTCCTCATTAGTTTCGGCGGAGCTTCTGCTCAAAACCCTTCTTTCCTTTATCATTCTTGTCCAAATACGACAACGTATTCAAGGAACAGCACTTACTTCACCAATCTCAGAACCCTTTTGTCCTCTCTCTCTTCCCGCAACGCCTCCTACTCCACCGGATTCCAAAACGCTACGGTCGGACAGGCCCCCGACCAGGTCACCGGACTTTTCCTCTGCCGTGGAGACCTCTCTCCGGAAGTCTGCCGTAAATGCGTCGTCTTTTCTGTCAACGAAACCTTAGTTAGGTGTCCGAATGAGAAACAAGTCGTGCTCTTTTACGAGGAGTGCATCCTCAGATACTCCCACGAGAATATTCTATCGACCGTTACATACAATGGAGGATACATCCTGATGAACGCCAATAATATATCATCTAACCAAGAGGACCAGTTCGGAGATCTGGTGTCGTCAACGTTGAACGAAGCTGCCCTTGAAGCAGCGAGCAATTCCAGAAAGTTCGCTATGAGAAAGGCTAATTGGACTGCGCTACAGAGTTTGTACGGACTGGTTCAGTGCACTCCTGATCTTAGAAAACAAGACTGCTTGAGCTGTCTGCAACAATCCATTAATGGAATGTCTCTTAACAAACTTGGGGGAAGACTTCTTTGGCCAAGCTGTAGTTCAAGGTACGAGCTTTACCCGTTCTACAACCAAACCGCCTTTACACCACCACCACCACCACCACCACGTCAACAAGCACCACCACCGCCCATCTCTACTTCTCCTGTGTCATCTCCTCCACGACCTGGTGAGCTCTTTGTTCCTCTGTTTTTTTTTGCCCTGATTTCTTGAAATTAACAAGACGATTGTTGGGGGATTGATTATAGAGTTTAATTCATATGCCACTATCTGATCTTAAGCAAATGATCTTTGAAACGCAGGGAAAGGTTGGAATTCAAACGTGTTAGTAATAGCCATCGTTGTGGCTATTATAGTGGCTGCTCTGCTTTTCATAGCTGGTTATTGTTTCCTTGCAAAGAGGAGAAAGAGGACTTCGGATACTGCACCAGCCTTTGATGGTAAAGATTCGGATGATTAAAAATCTTTATTGGGTTTGACTAATGTTATTGTTCAGTCTTTTTTTTTTGTTTTTTTTTCTGATTACTACCACGTTTGTTGTGCAACAGGAGACGATATAACATCCATAGAGTCGCTGCAACTTGATTATAGAACAATCCAAGCTGCAACAAATGATTTTTCAGAGAATAATAAGATTGGTCGAGGTGGATTTGGCGAGGTTTACAAGGTACTATATGTTACTATTAATTCTTTAACTGCGACTGGGGTTGTACTTTGTGTCAAAATTTTGGTTAACGTGATGAGATGAAAACGGATAGGGTACATTTTCGGATGGGACTGAAGTTGCGGTCAAGAGACTGTCAAAATCATCAGGACAAGGTGACACAGAGTTCAAGAACGAAGTTTTTGTTGTTGCAAAGCTTCAGCATAGAAATCTGGTTAGGCTTCTCGGATTTTCTATAGAACGAGAAGAAAGGGTATTGGTCTATGAGTATGTGCCCAACAAAAGCCTTGACTACTTCCTCTCTGGTAAGTTGCATTTGTTGTTTTGTTTCAATGATTCTTGAAACTTGGTGTTGCAAATATTTAGATGTAAGTGTAATTTAATGGATGTGCCCACACAGACTCTGCAAAGCAAGGTCAACTGGACTGGACTCAACGATACAAGATCATTGGAGGGATTGCTAGAGGGATACTATATCTTCATCAAGATTCACGGCTCACAATCATACACCGTGACCTCAAAGCCAGTAACATTCTCCTTGATGCGGATATGAATCCTAAAATTGCAGATTTTGGAATGGCGAGAATCTTTGGAATGGACCAAACGCAGGAGAACACAAGCAAAATAGTTGGTACCTAGTAAGTCTTTCCACTTAACTTCTCAGAAGTTTTAGTTTGTTAAACATGATTTTGCCAAAATGCTAAAGTCTTTTGTTGTGGATTCCAGCGGTTACATGTCTCCTGAATATGCGATGCATGGCCAGTTCTCAATGAAATCTGATGTCTATAGCTTCGGAGTCTTAGTTCTTGAGATTATAAGCGGTAAGAAGAACAGCAGCTTCTACGTGACAGACGGCGCACACGACTTGGTGACATACGTAAGTTTAAGGGAAATGAAGTTTTATATTTACTTCTCATTGAAAAAACAATGGTTTCAAGAATTGGTTGATTAATTGATATTTCTAGGCTTGGAGGCTTTGGAGTAACGGAACAGCATTAGAACTCGTGGATCCAATTATTGTAGATAACTGCCAAAAGAGTGATGTGATTCGATGCATCCATATTGGTCTTTTATGTGTTCAAGAAGATCCTATAGAACGTCCGACCATACGAACCATTTTCATGATGCTCACTAGTAATACTGTGACTTTACCAGTTCCTCAGCAACCCGGGTTTTTCGTTCAAAGCAGGCCCGATAAAGACCCGCTTGATTCAGATCAGTCTACGACAATCAAGTCTCTTACGTCTGTTGACGATTCATCTATCACTGATTTATATCCTCGTTGAATGTGGTGTTTACCTTCAAGAGAGACGTTGAAAACAAGTTTAAAACTTTTGTTAGCTATACAGTTTTCCAGAGTCGATCAACTGAAATCACTTGTAATTTGGATTGGTTTGAGTGCTGCTTAATTGTTGTTACAATTAGTTTTCAGTTTGAGTTTGGTTTTACTAAAAGCATAACCTAAAATATAAGTATTTAATATATACATATTGAAATAAATAAGAAATTTCTACATAATCTTTATAAATGAATAATATTAGGACTTTGATATTTATTAATTATATAATTATTAATTTATCAGTTTTGAAAAAATATTTTCATTTTTGATATAAATATTTTTTTTAATAGTTTATAGTATTTTCTAAAATCTCTTTCTAAAAATAGAGTTGAATTCTAAAAATACTTTTATTTTACTAATAAAATAAACAACACTATATACACATTATCATAGTTATATATTAGTATATATTTATAGTAATTATTAATTTATGATATTAATGAAATTATATATTTATATAAATTTATTAAAAAATATTATATTTTTATTATCGATTTTATATTATATTTTAAACCGGTTAAATTTAAAATTAATTTTTTTTATTTTTTATTAAATATTAATTTATTAAAAAATTATGATATTTGGTTAGGTTTGGTTATAATTTCTTTTTTCAATTTGGTTTCATCCCATTTAACTTACAAAATATAATATTTTTATAGATTTTTTTTTTCTGTTTATTCATTTAATCGGATTAAAAACAAATGGATGAAATTGATTTATTTGTGAAACCAGGATGTACACTGTTTTAGTGTTTTTCATTAGTCCAGTACTCTTCTGCTCCTTTTCCATCTGTCTTTTCATCACTGGGTTCTAGAAAATTCATTTCCGTCAATTTTATGGGTCCACATTTGAAAATTCAAGATTATAGTGACCTTTACTTTAAAATACCACTATTATAATACTCAAAAACTAAGAACCACTATTATTGGTTTGACAATTCAACACTAGAATTTCGGATTTATCAAAATAAAATAATACTCTTTTGTGTGCAGGAGAGGCTAGGAGCAAGAAGAAACCAAGATTCTTTTGCTGTCAAAAAAAAAAAAAAAAAAAAAACTTTGATCTTTAGTTTGGGTTTCTTTTTTTCTTATAGTATTTCGGAGAGAAACTTAAGTTTGTTGTTTTAACTGGTAAGAAACGGATCGACGTGTGAATACTAAGACAGAGTTTTTGCTTTTGA
Organism: Thlaspi arvense; assembly: GCA_911865555.2. NCBI lineage: Eukaryota > Viridiplantae > Streptophyta > Magnoliopsida > Brassicales > Brassicaceae > Thlaspi > Thlaspi arvense. The sequence goes on along the minus strand of OU466863.1, from coordinate 7,320,086 downwards.
TATTTAATTTTAAAGGAACAATGAAGCAGAGGAGTTTCTTTTTAGGCCTCTGTTTTGTCCTCATAAGCTTCGGTGTTGCTTCAGTTTCAGCACAAGAACAGTGCATGAACCGTGGAGTTTACGGATCCACTTACGAAGCAAATCTCCGACTAATACTCTCTTTTCTTCCTTCCAATGTCACCGCTGAAGCCGGCTTCTTCCACAACGGTTCGATCGGACAAGAACCGAACCGTGTCTACGCAATGGGGATGTGCATCCCAGAATCAACTTCAGATGACTGTTCTGTTTGTATCAAGACTGGGTCTGATCGTTTGATAAAGAGTTGTCCTAAAGAAAGACAAGCGTATTCATGGACAAGTGAGCCAACGCTTTGCTTTGTGCGCTACTCCGAGACTTCTTTCTTGGGATCTGCAGATCTTGACCCGCTTAATTTGTTCTTCAACACAAGAGATACCAACTCAAATGTAACAGATTTCACGGCAATATGGGAAGGCTTAGTTGCTCGTATGATTGCTTCAGCCTCCACAGGAAAAAGCAAACCATCGTCTAGTAATAACCATTACAAAGCTGCTGTTGCAGCCTTGACACCTTCCCAGAATATGTACGCATTGATGCAATGCACGCCGGATATCTCATCTGGTGATTGTACAAGTTGTCTGCGACACCAGTCATGTTGTGGTCAGAAGCAAGGAGGCGTTATTATGATGCCAAACTGCTTTTTCCGTTGGGATTCATATGCATTCTCTAAGGCTTTTGATAAAATTACTGTGGCTTCTCTTCCTCCTCCGCTGCAACCTCCTTCTGTCAATGGTAAGTCCTTACATAGCTCTGATTAATTTGACAGGAACCAGCTAAAACATTTGAAGGTTATATTACACTTACACAGGTAGTAGAAAAATCTCAAGAAGAGCTATTGCGGCAATTGTTGTTCCCACTGTAGTAGTCGTCTTTATCATCATCGTCTTGGTACTACTTGTTCGGCGTTCTTCTCTACTTTGCTGGAGGAGAAATCCATATCAAGAGTTTAATCTTTATCAATGTGAGTGTTATTCATATGTTTTTCTTTGGTCTCTTAGCTTTTAGAATGTAAAGTAATCTATGGAATTAGTTAACAACATTTATAACAACACTCTTAGATGATGATATCAGAGAGCTTCTCTTTAATTTGATTGTGTAGCTGGTATTTCAACTGTACGCTCCCTCCAATTCAATTTTAAGGCAATTGAAGTTGCAACCGATAAATTTAGTACCAAGCTTGGTCAAGGTGGATTCGGAGAAGTTTTCAAGGTAACTACTTGGTTCATTACTTCTCTTGACAAAATTTGGAATTACATAGTCAAAGTAATTTTATCATATAAATTGTCTCATTGATGTCATTTGTAGGGTACGTTGCCTAATGGAACAGAAGTCGCAGTGAAGAGGCTGTCAAAAACATCAGCACAAGGCGCACAAGAGTTCAAGAATGAGGTTGTTGTTGTTGCAAAACTTCAGCATAGGAATCTTGTTAAGCTTCACGGGTTTTGTCTAGAAGGAGACGAAAAGATTCTTGTTTATGAGTTTGTCCCCAACAAGAGCCTTGATTACTTCCTCTTTGGTATGTGGAAGTAACACTAGATTGACTAATTTGATTGAAATGTATAAGTGGCTAATAACTATGTTGTGTATTTGCAGACCCTACAAAGCAACAGCAATTAGACTGGACACAACGATACAACATTATTGGGGGAATCACTCGAGGAATTCTATATCTTCATCATGATTCACGTCTAACAATCATACACCGTGACCTCAAAGCTAGCAACATTCTCCTAGATGCTGATATGAACCCTAAAATTGCTGATTTTGGAATGGCGAGAATATTTGGAATGGACCAAAGTGGAGAAAATACAAACAGAATAGTTGGGACACGGTAATGAGTACTACCTTTGATATGGCCTATGTACTGAATCTTCAAGATTCTTTTCTTTACCAGTGTACTTAACTTTTGTGTGTGTTTTTACTCTTGCAGCGGTTACATGGCCCCAGAATATGTAATACAAGGACAGTTCTCAATGAAATCAGATGTCTATAGTTTTGGAGTCTTAGTTCTTGAAATTATATGTGGTAGACAGAATATATTCGTCCACCACTCAGACACTACAGTTGAGAATTTGGTCACATACGTGAGTACCAAGTTCTTGATTGATGATCAAATGATTAATCAACAATACGATCTTTAACTAACGTTAAGTTCTTAACTGATGATTGAATTATGTTACAGGCTTGGAGGTTGTGGAGAGATGGGACGCCATTAGAGATCGTGGATCCAACCATTTCAGAGAAATGTCAAACCGAAGAAGTGAAAAGATGCATCCACATTGCGTTGCTATGTGTTCAACACGATCCCACAGGCCGTCCCGACATGTCGACAATCAACATGATGCTCACTAGAAACTCCCTCAATTTACCACGTCCTCAACCACCTGGATTTTTCTTTCCAAACAGACACAACCAAGAAGGAGACTGCTCCGAGTCTAGCCAATATACTTTCCGGTACAGTTCCCAAACTATCAATGATATAACCTTTACAGATCTGGATCCTCGTTGAAGATCACTGAAACTCTATATGCCAGAAACCATGTGTTCACGTGTTTTAGATGAAACTGTAATGTGTTATCCAAAATGATTTTTATTTCTGTTATCCAAAAGTTAAATCTAAGAAATGTAATTCGAAGTTATGTACAAATTGTCAAACTATGTCATGTCTCTACTACCCTGCAATATCAGCTCGTCGTTGTGAAATTTTCCCATTCCCTTTAGTGGAAATTTATGAAAAAATTCCTAAAATATTATGAAGATAACAATTAATGTATCAATAACCCAAACCGATTTATTACCGTAACCAGTCCTTTATAATTATTCAGGACTCAACTGATTTTCTATCTCATTCAAAAAGCTATTAGATCTAAATAATTTAGGATTAGGGAAAAGTTCCCGGTTTCAATTTATCAAAGATGATCCTAAGAATTTGGAAAGATCTCGTTCAAAAAAAAAAAATTGCTTATTCGTTACGTAACATGGGAATGTTTTGCTTTTTTTTTTCTTAAAACGATGAAAAGGTGATGGTTTCTCTCCCAAGAAAGCGAATACTTGAGGAAGGGGCAATCGATCTGAAAGTATATGCGATGGTTATAAAACCCTAAAGTATACGTCACAGATTATTATTAAAGTCAGTCGAGTCTTCTTCACGGAGAAGTCTCATGTGGCGGCTGAGGTTCTTCATCGCATGCAATGACTTATGGAGCAGCGTCGCTGCCTTTACCGTTTTGGACTGGCCATGAGGAACCTATACAGCTATACTCATAAGTTTTTATTTCTGAATCTTTTCATTTCTTTCGGAACAATTCTGGGGTTTAAGTTCAAAAAATAAAATAAAAAACAATTCTGGGGTTTTTTTATCTTTAATTGATCTCAATTCTGGCCCCGAAACTATATGCCAAAAGATTGGAACTTTCTGATTACCAACACAAGAAAATAAAATGACACTTGAAATCATGCCAACTACCAAATTTATTGTCTCCTCTAAATGCCAACTACTGCTAATAGTCTTTTATTTTTTTGCATACTAATCTTGAATTACATTTCCTACTAATGACCAGATCAAAGGCTATCCAAAAAAATTCTGACTTTTATTTTCTTTTTTCTTTTTCTATTCTAATGGTTGGAAAACACTTTTCAATACAAAGACGCTTTTACTTTGATCTTGACTTTTCGTCGTCATTCGTCACTCTTCACAAAACCATTATCTGTTGTTTCACGGTACTAAAGAGAATAAAAGTCAGAATTTATTTTAAAGTACTTCTTCTGTTTTTAAATAATAAATATTCTACAAAAAAAATATTTTTAAAAATTGAAAATAGGTATAATAATTATTGGTTTTTTATTTAATTACCTTTTTAATAGTTATATTTAATGAAAATTTTAAATAATAATTAATAAAATCTTTTGTAATATTTTCTTAATAACTGTAAAAAATATTAAAATATTAATTTCTAAGACATAGAGAAAGTATATTGAAATTCTCTTCTCATACTTGAAAAGAGAAACACAAATCGAGGAAAATCCAAGTACCAAAATATTATTTTTCTTTTCCTTTTCTACTTTCTCCTTTCTCACTATATTCAGAGCTTCTTCTGCCCAAGATCCCGCTTACCGGCTTATGTATACCACATCTGTCCAAACACGACAACTTTCTCCAGAAACAGCACTTACTTCAGCAATCTCATGACCGTTTTGTCTTCTCTCTCTTCCCGGAACGCCACCGCTGGGCAAGCCCCCGGACAGAGTCACTGGACTTTTCCTTTGCCGTGGAGACGTTAAAAACAAACAGAAAAAAGCTTTATAAGTTTATTTCTTCACTCGTTTTAAATTATAAGAGGTGAAATTAGGGCTGAGCACAAAAATCATAACCAAAAAAATCAAACCATATCGAACCGAAAAAAGTGATATGGTTTGGTTATGGTTAAATTTAAAAATTTGTTTGATCATTATTTTTTTTAGAACTTTGGTTTAAGTTTGGTTTGGTTAAAAATCGTCAGACCAAAAGTTTTTTTTCGGTTTTAAACTAAATTTTAAAATATTTATATTTTCCTAATTTTTTAATTTAGTTTAAGTAAATATTTTATTATTGGACTTATTTATCTTTATAATTTATTAACTTAACTTATAAATTTAAAATATAATATTTATAAAAAAATATCTACATATAAATAATAAATTAAATTTTAATTTTCAATAAAAAAACATGACTAACTCTTTTTTCTTCACATTCAAGTATTCTAGTTCTAAGGTTATATGTATTAAATTTTAATTTAGATTTATTTATTGTTTTATAATTATTGATTATGAAAATTTTGATAATTTGTTTGTTTCTCTGTTTTGAAATCTGTCTTATGATTTATATTCTATTTTTTGAACTTATTATTTTATTTCACTCATAGCAATTATTATTATTATTTTTATTTTGAATCAAAATTTTTTGTAATAGTATAATTCCAAAAAAAACCGAAACCAAACTTTATCAAATCGAACCGTAAAAAAACCAAACCATACCAAACCAATATATAATTTTTATATGATTAAAATTTTTATAAAACCGATAAATCATAAAACTGAAGAAACCAAACCGAAACCAAACCAAAGTGTCCATCCCTAGGTGAAATTGGTAGCTGAACAGTGAACATAAAAAAGCTTTATTAGTCAAGACAATTCAATACAAGACGCGTTTACCTTGACCTTAACTTGTCGTCGCTACTAGACACCGGTCACAAAACCATACTATCCTCTAGTCTACACAGACACAGAGAGAACAAAAAAAAAAAAAACCCAATTTATTTTCATATATCGGTGTTTTCCAAAGCCAGACGAGGAATACAAATCGAGGAAAGCCCAATTATGCCTTCTAACGCCACTCTCATCTTCCTTTTCCTTTTCTTTTTCTTCTTTCTCACTAGCTTCAGAGCCTCTGCACAAGATCCACCCACTCACATATACGAAATCTGTCCGAATACGACAACTTATTCAAGGGACAGCACTTTCTCCACCAATCTCGCAACCCTTTTGTCTTCTCTCTCTTCCCGCAACGCCTCTTACTCCACCGGATTCCGAAACGCCACCGTCGGGCAAGCCCCCGACAGGGTCACCGGACTTTTCCTCTGCCGCGGAGACGTCTCACCGGAAGTTTGCCGTAGATGCGTCGTCTTTTCCGTCAACGACACCTTAAGTCGGTGCCCGAATCGGAAAGAGGTCACGCTCTATTACGATGAGTGCATGCTCAGATACTCTAACGGGAATATTCTCTCGACCTTGAATACCAATGGAGGAATTGGCTTGTTTAACACCCAGAATGTTACAACGAACCAAACAGGGTTCAGAGATTTGGTCTTGTCCACGATGAACCAAGCAGCCACCGAAGCATCGGGCAGTTCTCGAAAGTTCGATGCTAGAATGGCCAATTTTTCAGCATTCCAGAGTTTGTACGGACTGGTTCAGTGCACTCCTGATCTGACGAGCCAAGACTGTTTCCGCTGCCTGCAAGTGAGTATCAATCAATTGCCCGCTGACAAAATTGGGGCAAGATTTGTTTTGCCGAGCTGTAGTTCAAGATATGAGCTTTACCCGTTTTACAACGAATCCGCCGTTAGAAAACCTCCACCACCACCACCACCGCCGGTTTCTACTCCTCCTGTGTCAGCTCCTCCGCGACCTGGTTAGAGCTCTGTCTTTTCCCTCTGTTTTGCCATTTCGATATTAACAATACTACTATTTAAAACTTAAAAAAGCTGTGTACTTTTGACATAATTTCGATTTGTTTTTTTTGTCTGGTCTCTGTTCTTCCTCTATATTTTTTAAAAACAAAGTTCTCCAAAAAGCAGTACCGAGATGGAAAGTTCTATTCTTTGGAAAGAATTTCGATTTGTTGTACTTCTGCAACTGTCTGATCTTAAGTAAATGGATGTTTGGAAAAGCAGGGAAAGGTGCGAAATCAAGCGTTTTAGTGGTAGCCATTGTTGTGGCTACTATAATAGTTGTTCTGCTTTTGATAGCTGGTTATTGTTTCCTTGCAAAGAGAGCAAAGAAGGCTTATCACACATCATCTGCATTTGATGGTAAAGATTCCATGTCATTAACTGTCTTTTTTGGGTTTGAATTTTTGAGTAGCTTCTTTTTCCTGAATCTATAAGACTCTCTTTGTGCAACAGGGGATGATATAACAACCGCAGACTCACTGCAGCTTGATTATAGATCAATTCAAACTGCAACAGCTGATTTTGCAGAGAGTAATAAGATTGGTGAAGGTGGGTTTGGCGAGGTTTACAAGGTAATATTTGTTCCTTATCTTTTGTTCCTTTTCCATGAAATTTTATGCCAAACACATTTGAATACGGCTCATGCTGATATTAACGAATAGGGTACGTTAGTGGATGGGACTGAAGTTGCGGTGAAGAAACTGTCAAAGTTATCAGGACAAGGTGAAGCAGAGTTCAAGAACGAGGTTGTTCTTGTTGCAAAGCTACAACATAGAAATCTGGTTAGACTTCTCGGTTTTTCTCTAGAACGAGAAGAAAGGGTACTAGTCTACGAGTATGTGCCCAACAAAAGCCTCGATTACTTCCTCTTTGGTCAGTTACTTACAACACTTTGTTTAAAAGATTCTTGGGACTTGGTGATGCAAAACGTTAGAGCTAACTGTAATATATGGATGCGCACAGATCCTGCAAAGCAAGGTCAGCTGAATTGGACTCGACGATACAAGATTATAGGTGGAGTTGCTCGAGGGATTCTGTATCTTCATCAAGATTCACGGCTCACAATCATACACCGTGACCTCAAAGCCAGCAATATTCTTCTTGATGCGGATATGAATCCTAAAATTTCAGATTTCGGAATGGCTAGGATCTTTGGACTGGACCAAACACAGGAGAACACAAGCAGAATAGTTGGTACCTAGTAAGTCTTCCTCTTAACTTCTCATACGTTTTGAAAACTTTCTTTTGCCAACATAGTTCTTGTTTGTGAGTTTCAGTGGTTACATGTCTCCGGAGTATGCAATGCATGGTCAGTACTCGATGAAATCTGATATCTATAGCTTCGGAGTGTTGGTTCTTGAGATAATAAGCGGCAAGAAGAACAGCAGCTTCTACCAAACAGACGGTGCACATGATTTGGTCTCATATGTAAGTTCTGATCAAAATAAGTTCCCATATTTAACTGACCATGAGTGCAAGTGATGATTGATGGATTTATATTTCTAGGCGTGGAGGCTTTGGAGTAATGGGAGACCGCTAGAGCTCGTGGATCCAGCTATTGTAGATAATTGCCAAAGGAGTGAAGTTGTTCGATGTGTACATATCGGTCTTTTGTGTGTTCAAGAAGATCCTGCAGATCGTCCGACCATGTCGATCATTGTTCTGATGCTCACTAGTAACACTGTGACATTGCCTGTGCCTAGGCAACCAGGTCTTTTCTTTCAGAGTAGAGCCGGAAAAGACCCTCTTAATTCAGACACAACGACCAAGTCTCTTCTAGGGTCTGTTGATGATGCCTCCATCACAGAAGTACATCCTCGTTGAAGACGAATGTTTGTTTAATTCCTAAATCAACCGTTGTTGAAAATAAGTTTAGTTATAGCTGTTTGTATTGTAATCGTAACCAAAAACATATATGAGATGTATATACTATTTACACGTTTCTTTTTGAAGGCATAACAGTGACTTGTTTCTTCAAATCAAGCCTCTAATAAAGCTTAACACAGTCACCAATCAGAAAATTTGAACCAGCTTAAAGAGAGTATAAAACCTGTAAACACTGTCTTAAATTGCAGTTTTGCTGTACTATACTTACAGAACTGACCATAGCATTATACAGTTACTTTTTTCTTAGTGGAGTAATAAATCAAATATGATGATGAAACATATCATCTTTTACGAACTAAATGAGGAAAAGACTTGCTTGTAGACTGATCTGACTCTAGTTCCTCAGATAGCGGGTCCAATTTCTGTGTGCTTCTTGGGAAAAACCCCGGTAAGCGAGGCACTGGTAAAGTGATTGTGTTGCTAGTGAGCATTAAGATGATGGTTGATAACATTGGACGGTCTTCAGGATCATCTTGAACACATAAGAGCGCGATGTGGATGCACCTAGTGACTTCACTACTCTGATAATTCCTTCCAATGGCTGGATCCACCAGCTCTAATGGTGACCTGTTCCTCCAAAGCCTCCAAGCCTAACACAATAAACAAACAAGAACTTTGGTTATATGTTCAAAAAGATGTTACATTGATGGAATTTGTTGAGGACTATATGCTCACGTAAGTGACCAAGTTTCCAGAAGTACTAGTTTCATCCATCTGATAGACGCCACTGTTTTTCTTGCCGCTTATAATCTCGAGAACTAAGACTCCAAAGCTGTAAATATCAGATTTCATGGAGTACTGACCATGCATTGCGTACTCAGGAGACATGTAAGCACTGAAAACATACAACTCGGGTTATTAATATGCCATGGAAAAAGGTTTAACGAACTTTGTGTTTTTGTGAGCAGAACTTACTAGGTTCCAGCAATTCTGTTGGTATTGCCTTGAGTTTGTTCCATTCCAAAAATCGTCGACAATCCAAAATCTGAAATTTTTGGGTTCATATTGGCATCTAACAAAACGTTACTTGCTTTGAGATCACGGTGTATGATTGTGAGTTGTGAATCTTGATGAAGATATAAAATCCCTCGAGCAATCCCTCCAATGATCTTGTATCGCTGAGTCCAGTCTAGCTGACCTTGCTTTTCAGGGTCTGCACATCTCCATGTACATTCAATCATTTCAAAGCCAAAGAAGAATCCATCGAATAAGCAAGCTTTAAAAGGGAACCATACCGAATAGGAAATAGTCAAGGCTCTTGTTGGGAACAAACTCATAGATGAGAATCTTTTCCTCTCCTTCCAAACAGAATCCAAGAAGCCTAACCAGGTTCCTATGTTGAAGTTTTGACACAAGAACAGCTTCGTTCCTGAACTCTCTTGTGCCTTGTCCTGAATTTTTTGACAGTCGCTTCACAGCTATTTCAGTTCCATTTGCAAACTTACCCTACATTACCATTGAATGAAACAAACATCGCCGGTCATAATCATAACCTATATTAACTTACAAAACTAGAAAACAGAGATTCCTTACCTTGTAAACCTCCCCGAACCCACCTTCCCCGAGCTTATTACTCATTGAAAACTTGTTTGTTGCAGCTTCAATTGTCTTAAAAGCGTATTGCGATGAATTTTCAGTTGAAATATCACTATCAGCTGCAAATCAAGAGTGAACTAACATTCAGTCTTAGTTCCCTCACTTGGCTAAGGGACAATATAACGAAAGAAAACCATAAAGAGATAAAACACAAGTAACTAACATTCAGTCTTAGTTCTTTGGTATGATTTTCTCCTCCGGCATAAAAAAAAACCCAGAACCAGCAGTACCAAGATGATAACAACAGTTGGAACGGTAATCGCCGCGATAGTTCCAGCTGAGATTCCTTTGCTATCTTCTTTTAACAAATATAAAAACAATGTCATATACTTCAGTACTTGCAATCATAACTTTTTCAGTGGAAAGACTTACCATTGTCAGTCGTGTTAGCTCGGTCGCCCGGAGGTTGTGGCTGTGGCACATTCACGGGAGGAGGAGGAGGAGAAGCCACCGCAAGATTATCAAAAGCTTTATAGAATGGATACACTTCCCACCGGAAAAGGCAGCTTGGCCGCAGAACAAGGCCTCCTTGCTTCTGACCACAGCATGACTGATAGTCAGATGCGCTCCGTCGCAGACAGTTATCACAATCAACAGAGGAAAGATCCGGCGTGCACTGCATCAATGCGTATATTCTCTCGAAAGCTGTCAAGTTCGCAACATTAGCTGCGTAATGGTTATCACTAGACGATGGTGTGCTTTTCGCTGTGGAGGCTGCAGCAATCATACGAGCAACTAACTCTTCCCATATATCCGTGAACTCTGTGTGATTTGATCTGATATCTCCGGTGTTGCTGAGAAGTCCTTGCGGGTCTAGATCTGCAGTTCCTGAGAAAGAAGTGTTGGAGTAGCGGACATGGCAAAGCGTGGATTCATCTCGCCACCAATACGCTTCTGTTCGGTTAGGACAACTCTCTATCAAACCATCGGATGCACCCTTGATACAATCAGAACAGTCGTCTGAGGTTGATCCTGGGATGCACATCCCGATAGCGTAGACACGGTTCGGTTCTTGTCCGATAGAACCGTTGTAGAATAAGCCGTCTTGAGCCGTGACGTTGGAAGGAAGAGAAGAGAGGATGAGACGGCGATTGGCGTCGTAAGTTCCGTTGGGTCTGAAATACCCATCGTTCATACATGTTTGTGCTGAAACTGAAGCAACACCAAAGCTTATGAGGACAAAACAGAGGATTGAAAACAAACTCATCTGCTTCATTGTTCCTATAAAGATTATAGCAAAACGTAAAATCTTATGTTTCTTACCAGTTTAAAAAGAAGTATCTCTCCGAAAATTTCTTATGTTTGAATTCGTCAAACAGATAACAGTGGTCCTTTAGACCTTGCATATACGGTCAGAAAAACGAGTATTAAAAGTCAAAAAGTCAAAGATAAAGTCAATAATATTTATCTTTGTTCACACAATATATAATAGATTAGAGACTCTATATAATAATGTTGAATAGTCAAATGTTGACTCAGAAAATGACAGTAAGGAAATACCCGGCGAAGCAGAGGCAGTCTGAGAGAGGAACTAAAAGTGTCACTGTCATTGGTTTCACAAATAACCGGTTTTTGGTTATGCCATCGTTAACCAGCAAACCTCAATCAGATTTAGCGGCTATGGTCAATCGATCCATTGTAGAAGCCATCCCGAGCTGAAAATAAAGCCTAAACAGACATATGAAAAGACCTAATTTGAGTGAGTATAAAAAGAATCCGAAAGGCTAGTGAGAACCAGCATGATTGTTAACGACGATTCTTAGGATCATCTTCAACTAATCGAAAACCGTGAACTTTCCCTTTCTCCCCTAAATCAAAAAGAGAATCGTTGAGGAAGAAGATTCGATTTTGCTACTCTGAACGAAACGGCGAGGGAATTAACCGATTTTTTCCCTTTTTTAATTAAATAGCTTTGCCTTTTACTCTTTTAGCCATAAAATCATATAGGACCGGTTAAGTCAATAAACCGGTTTGGATAATTATACATCAATTATATTGACCAAATATCTGCAGCCATAAATACAAATCATCAGAAGGAGGTTATATAACAATGTAGAAATGATATTGTACATAACATAAAGTTTGATTGAGAAACTATACATCTCACATATATCATACATAGCTTTTGGATAACACATTACCGTTCTCAATGGAACGCATATATCTGAAAACATGCTATATACAGTCAGTCATAAGACGTGAGACATAAGTCAAATGTCAATTTTAATCTTTTTTATTTCCGAACTATATAAGCATCACTCAAACTCCTACAGAAGATAATACTACAATCTTCGTAACCTATACTTAGATAATCTGGTAAACTTGAAGAAACCACCTTCACCTCAAAAACTTGCTTTGTTGCAGCTTCATTGATATTGCAATGGATGTATCGTTGAAATTTGAGTATCAGCTGCAATGCAAGTCTGTATTAGTTACGCTTCTTGCCTAAGGGAAGCAATACTATGCTTTTAATGGAAATATAATGGGCTAAAAGAAAAGAAACTAACACTGAAGCTCTGTTCTTTGGAGTTCATTTCTCCTCCTGAAAAGAACCAACCCTAGAACAAAAAGTATCATGATGATAAAAACAGTATGGATGGTAATCGCCATCACAATTCCACCTGAGACTCCTTTGCAATCTGCTCATGACATATAAGTTTGTAAACTCTTCTTACAAATCACTGTTTATTCAGTAAAAACAATCAGATGACTTACCATTATTGTCAGACGTGTTGACCTGACCGCCTGCAGAAGAAGGCGCTTGTGGCTGTGGCACAGCCACAAGAGGAGGAGGAGGAGGAGGAGGAGCCACCGTAATATTACCAAAAGCCTTGGAGAACGCATGCAGTTCCCACCTGAAAAAGCAGCTTGGCCGCATAACAACGCCTCCTTGCTTCTGTCCACAGCATGACTGATAGCTCATCACGCTTTCTCTCAGACAGATATCACAATCACCAGAGGAGATATCCGGCATGCATTGCATCAGTGCGTATATATTCTGAAAAGGTGTCAAGGCTGCAACATCAGCTGTGTAATGGTTATTCAATGGTGTGCTCTTCGCTCTGGAGGCTGCAGCAATCATACGAACAACTAAGTCTTCCCATATTGCCGCGAACTCTGTTAGGTTTGAGTTTATATCTATGACGTTGTAGACCAACTGAAACGGGTCAAGATCAGCAGATCCTGAGAAAGAAGTGTGCGAGTAGCGCACATGGCAAAGCGTGGGCTTGCTTTCCCATGAAAACGCGTCTGTTTGGCTAGGACAACTCTGTATCAAACCATCTGAAGCGGTCTTGATGCAATCAGAGCAGTCTTCTGGAGCTGATCCTGGGATGCACATCCCTGTGACGAAGACTCGATCAGGTTCTTGCCCGATGGAACCGTTGTAGAAGAAGCTGTCTTGAGCCGTGACGTTGGAAGGAAGAGAAGAAAGGATGGAACGGAGGTTTGCGTCGTAGATGCTCTTGAGCCTGAAAGTACCAGTGTCCAAACATATTTGTGATGATACTGAAGCAACATCGAGGAAAAAACAGAGGATTGAGAAAGAATTCCTCTGCTTCATGTTTCCTTAAAGATTATAGTATAGCCTTGTCTTTGGTACTTAAACAGCATTTAGGGCTTCTCTGTGAATACCAACTGTTGAACTATTCAAACTGATAATAGTGGTGGTCCTTAAACCTGCGTATACGGTAGTAAAGGGAGACAGTTTTCTCAAGTGTGTGCAATTTCTGTTGAGTCAAGCAAGCGTAGGAAACAAGTTGTGGAACAAGAGAAAAAAAAGATGAGGCTCGCAAGGAAAATCCAAAATCATTGACACTAACAATGAAAGCGAGAAATGTAACGGAAAGTTCGTCAATTGATTTGATAAAACAGAGTTACAACTATCGAATATGAGTAGAGACAAATGTGAAGGCTCATTAGTTGCAGCATTGCATTAGCGCATAATATAATCTGGAATTTTCATAGCACCGGTTAATGTAAATAAACTGATTTGAATTATTATTATAAAATTCTGAAGCTACAAATAGAAATCAAGTGAAACTCACAAACGACTCTTTTTCCATTTTAGAGTTCTCTAAACTACTATATATAGTATAGGTTAACACATTCAACGAGGATATAAATCAGTGATGGACGCATCGTCAACAGATGTTGGAACAGACTTGGCTGTCGTAGATTGATCAGAATCAAGCGGGTCTCTTTCGGATCTGCTTCGAACGAAAATCCCTGGTCCTCGAGGCAATGGTAAAGTCACAGTGTTACTGGTGAGCATCACAACAATGGTCGAAAATGTAGGACGGTCTACAGGATCTTCTTGAACACATAAAAGACCTATATGAATGCATCGAACCACTTCACTATTCTGGCAGTTATCTTCAATAATTGGATCCACAAGGTCTAACGCTCTTCTGTTACTCCAAAGCCTCCAAGCCTAGCATATCAATCAATCAATCAATCACTTCTTGTAAGAAAGGTCACTATAGAGAACTTGGATTGCCTTTAAACTTACATATGAGACCAAGTCATGAGCGCCGTCTATCTCCTGGAAGTTGTAGTTTTTCTTACCGCTTATAATCTCAAGAACTAACACTCCGAAGCTATAGACATCAGATTTCATTGAGAACTGTCCATGAATCGCATATTCCGGAGACATGTAACCGCTGGAAGAAGCCATAACAAAGTATTGGCAAAATTATGTTTAACAAACTTTCAAGTTGTGAGAAGTTAAGTGGAAAGACTTACTAGGTACCGACTATCTTGCTTGTGTTATCCTGAGTTTGGTCCATTCCAAAGATCCTCGCCATTCCAAAATCAGCAATTTTCGGATTCATATCTGCATCCAGGAGAATGTTACTTGCTTTGAGGTCACGGTGTATGATTGTGAGCCGTGAATCTTGATGAAGATATAGAATTCCTCTAGCAATCCCCCCAATAATATTGTACCGTCGAGTCCAGTCTAGCTGACCTTGCCTTACAGGGTCTGTATGCGCACAGCCATGAATTACAGTTAAATCTAAATATTTGCAACCCCCAAGTTTCAAGAAAGGGCTAAAGAATCATTGAAACAGAGCAATAAATGGAACTGACCAAAGATGAAGTAATCGAGGCTTCTGTTGGCCACATACTCGTAGACCAAAATCCTTTCTTTTCGTTCTAGAGAAAACCCAAGAAGCCTAACCAGATTCCTGTGCTGAAGCTTTGCAACAACAACAACCTCGTTCTTGAACTCTGTGTCACCTTGTCTTGATGATTTCGACAGTCTCTTCACCGCAACTTCAGTCCCATTCGAAAATGTACCCTATCCGTTTTCATCAGCATCATCTCGTTATTCAAATGTGTTGACACAGAGAAAAATTATCCAAGTTAGAGAAATAATAGTAATGGTACCTTGTAGACCTCACCAAATCCACCTTGGCCTATCTTATTATTTTGTGAATAATTATTTGTTGCAGCTTGAATTGTTCTGTAATCAAGTTGCAGCGACTCTATGGTAGTTACATCATCTCCTGTTGCACAAGAAATTTTGTAGTAATCAGAAAAAAAAATCTGATCAATGACAATAATCAAACCAAGTTAAGGTTGTTAATGCTTTGAATCTTTACCATAAAAGGCTGGTGCAATATCAGAACTTTTCTTTCTCCTCTTTGCAAGGAAACAATAACAACTTACTAAAAGCAGAACAGCCACTATAATAGCCACAACGATGGCTACTACTATA
The DNA here is from genome assembly GCA_911865555.2 of Thlaspi arvense. Lineage (NCBI taxonomy): Eukaryota > Viridiplantae > Streptophyta > Magnoliopsida > Brassicales > Brassicaceae > Thlaspi > Thlaspi arvense. Next base: position 7,304,597 of record OU466863.1, on the reverse strand, counting down.
AATACATTTGGTTTCCAACGTTTCCCTGCGTATCAAAAATCATTTGAGATCGGATAGTACTGCGAATGTCGAGAAATCAGGGTAAAAAAAAACAGAGGAAGAAGAAAGAGTTGACCAGGTCGTGGAAGAGTTGACACCGGAGAAGTAGAGGCAGGCGGAGGCGGTGGCAGCGGTGGCGGAGATGGCGGCTGTGTTTCTTGTTGTTGAGGCGGCGTTCTAACGGCGGTTTCATTGTAGAAGAGGTAAAGCTCGTACCTTGCATTACAACTAGGCCAGAGAAGTCTTCCTCCGATTCTGTTAAGAGGCATTCCATCGATGGATTCATGCAGACAGCTCAAGCATTCTTGTCTGGTCAGATCAGGAGTGCACTGAACCAGGCCGTGAAAATTCTGGAGTGCAGTCCAATTGGCTTTTACCGTAACGAACTTTCTAGAATTGTTCGCTGCTTCGACGACAGCTTGGTTCATCGTGGAGGACACCAGATCTTCGAACCGGTTTGTTTGATTAGATGAAATGTTGCCGTTCAACATGATAAATCCACCATCGTATCTAACGGTCGAGAGAATATTCCGGTTAGAGTATCTGAGCATGCACTCCTCGTAATAGAGCACGACCTCTGTCTCGTTTGGGCACCGAGTTAAGCTTTCGTTGACGGAAAAGGCGACGCAGTTACGGCAAGCTTCCGGCGAGCGATCTCCACGGCAGAGGAAAAGTCCCGTGACCCTGTTGGGGTCATGTCCCGCCGTGGCGTTCTGGAATCCGGTGGAGTAGGAAGCGTCGGGTGAAGAGAGAGATGACAAAAGGGTTTTGAGATTGGTGAAGTAAGTGCTGTTCCTTGAATAAGTTGTTGTATTTGGACAAGAATGGTATGTGTAACGAGGATTTTGAGCAGAAGCTCTGAAGCTAGCGAGGATGGAGAAAAGGAAGACGAAGATGAAGAGGAAAGAGGCGCAAGAAGACATGGTTCGACTTTCTTGGGTTGGGGTTCACATCCTGAAGCTCCCATTTTATATAGTGAATTTCTCTTTCTTCTCTTTGTGACTACTGTAGATTAACGTGAAACAGAGGATGGTTAGTGGCGACGACTAAAAGTAAACGCCTTTTTTTGGCAGATTTATATTATACAACAAAAATAAGAATCTACAAAATGGGAAAAGGTTTAATGATGCCACATGACTTACAACGAATATTCAAGATTTAAAGAGTCACAACCATAATGAGAAGACTTTTTAAAAGCATCACTCAAACTTACGAAGAACACTTACATCTTCAACGAGGCTCTAAATCAATGATCGAGACGTCGTTAACAGAATAACCAACAGATTGACTTGATTCTACCCTTTCAGCTGCAAAGTCTTTGATCATGTCTACTCTGGAAGAAAAATCCAGATTGTTGAGGCACCGGTAGAGTAATTGTGTTACTAGTGAGCATTAAGATGATTGAAGCCAATGTCTGACGATCTGCAGGATCTTGTTGAACACATAACAACGCGATATGGATGCATCTTGTAGCTTCGTTGCTATGATAGTTCCCTACTATGGCCGGATCCACGAGGTTTAATGGTGAACACTTTCTCCAAAGCCTCCAGGCCTAAAATAATAAACCAAAATCTATTACTGCTCACAATCCTCACAGTTTTGGAGGTTGATATTTTGAAATTTTGATTTTGGTACTCACATATGTGACCAAGTTGCAAGCATTTCCGTCCGTTTGGTCCAAGCTACTGTTCCTCTTGCCGGTTATAATCTCAAGTACTAAGACTCCAAAGCTGTAAACATCAGACTTTACAGAGAAATGACCCTTCATTGCATACTCTGGAGACATATAACCACTGGTAGGACAACAAAGAAAAAACCGTAACTTCACCCACAACCAAAGTATGGTCCAATCCCAAAAAACTTTAGTGATGAGTGCAGTCAAGGAAGAAGAAGTGTTTACTAGGTTCCAACGATCCTGCTTGTTTCAGCTTGAGTTTGGTCCATCCCAAAAATCCTTGCAATTCCAAAGTCAGCAATTTTCGGGTTCATATCAGCATCAAGGAGAATGTTACTCGCTTTGAGGTCACGGTGTATGATTGTGAGCCGAGAATCTTGATGAAGATAGAGAAGTCCTCGAGCAATCCCACCAATGATATTGTATCGTGTTGACCAGTCCATCTGGGCTTGTTTTGAAGGGGTCTGCAAATCAATGTACAATCCTTTGCAATTAGTAAACGAAGGATCATTATAATTCTCTCAAGCATACCGGTTCAATTGAACTCACCAAAAAGGAAGTAATCAAGGCTTTTGTTGGAACAAACTCGTAGACGAGTATCTTCTCTGCTCCTTCTAAACAAAATCCAAGAAGCCTAACCAGGTTCCTATGTTGAAGCTTTGCCACCAGAACAGCTTCGTTCTTGAACTCTCGTTCGCCTTGGCTCGATGTTTTTGAAAGCCTTTTCACAGCGACTTCGGTCCTGTCCGGAAGCACACCCTACAAAGAATATAACATCACTTGGATATGTTATCCAAAATCTGGATGGCATTAAACAAACCAGAGAGAGTCAAAGCAATTGTACCTTGAAGACTTCTCCAAATCCACCCTGACCGATCTTGTTCTTCTCTGAAAATTTATTTGTTGCAGCTTCGATTGTCTTAAAATCAAATTGTAGTGAGTGTGTAGTCGTGATATCAATGCCAGCTGCATACAGAAACGTATAAGTCTTTTCAATTCAAAATCTACCAAGAAACTGCAAGAGTTGCCTAAACCAGACCTCACAATCTGAATTAATGTATGGTGGGATAAAGTAATTGATGGGAAACATGTGAAACAGCTCACATTGACGATCAAGTGATTGGTATGACTTCCTCCTCCTGCAAACAGTAAATCCCAGAGCAGCCAGTACCAAGAGGACAATTACAGCCGGAACAATAATTGCCACGACGCAGGGTCTATATCGAGTGAGCTAGATGACGAACTGTTGGAGTAACGTACCATACAAAGAGTTTTACCTCCACCAGACCAAGTAAAGGCCTCTGTCTGGTTAGGACAGCTCTGTTATAACCCGTCAGACGCCTCCTGGATACAGTCTGAGCATAGCTCCGGTTCAGATCCTGGGATACACATCCCCACTCCATACACTCGATCAAGTCCTTGGCCAATCGAAGCATTGTAGAAGCCGTTTCGAGCCCTGACATGTGAAGCAAGGGAAGAGAGGATAAGGCCACGATTCGTGTCGTGAGTACTATTGGCTCTGAAATACCCATTGTTCAAGCATGGTTGTGCAGAAACAACAACAACAACAACAACAAAGCTCGCAAGAACAAACCAGAGGATTGAAAAAAGATTCATTTTTTTCATTTTCAAACACTTTGTTGGAACCTCGAGAGCAAGTAGGAGTGTCAAGTATGTAATGCGGTACCTGTGAGGCGGCTGTCACTTTTAATGGCGCACTTAACTACACTCATCAAGTTGCCATGGACGGAGAGGATTTAACTTCACTCTTCAAGTTGACATGGACAGAGAGGATGACATTAACTCATGGGTCCTGTATGCGTTGACTTTTCCACAAAGAATGTACCTTTTGAGCCAAACACTGCGGAAACTGAGCCAATGCACCAATGTCGTATATGTAATTATTTGAAAATAAAATCCAAGCGGTAACCAAGAAGAATAAGTCGCGACAAGAGGCACATAGTGGACTCTAAGCAAACAGACGATCTGTGAAGGAAGTACCACTAATTTTCTAAGAGCTCGCATGATTTTGGAAAAGGAAAGTATGAAAATTTGGCTGGATAAAGCAGGAAACAGTGTTATAAAATCATCAATTGCAAGCAAATGACAAACAGACGAAACCCTCATCTCTACAGATTCTCCTCCTTCGTTACACCGGAATCGGAAAATCGTGAACTTTACTTAACCCTAAATCGCCACTAAATCATAAAGCGAAACTCTCGATTGGAAAATCCAGAACGAGTACAGTGAAAGCCTTAGGGAAGGAAGACGGAGAGGAAAATAGAGACCGGTTAACTTAATAACCCGGTTTGGTTTATTATATTAATCAATTGGTTCAATACATTCATAACACTCTAGGTCTCTGGCGCCATGCACATAAAAAATCAGAAAATTTCTTAATTAAACAAAGACCTGATCCTATTACAATGTAGAAAACGATAATATTAATTATTTTTGTCAGAAAATAATACACTATCTGATAGATCACCAACAACTTATCATCATCGGCTAGTCTAAATACAATCTTCATAGTTCCATAATCTAAATACTAAATCTAATAACAACACTCACACTGATCAAGATAAATTTCTTGATATGGTTTTCTCCTTCGAGAAAATCGGCAAGCAAGCAGTCCCAAGAAGATGATGACGACCATTTTGTGGATCATACACATTTCCACAAACAGGAGAATATTGCAAACAATTGATAATCCATTTGGGGAAATTTGTCTTCTTGGCGTTTTTTTCGTGGAAATAAGGGGAAATTGACGAAAAGCGGATTAAAATCCAAATGTGAAGACTTGTTAGCTTTTCCAAAAATATGATCTCTTTTGGAACTTAGCTTTTCTGATATACTGTCCACATGATATCAAATAATATCTTAACAAAAAACGAATTTTGAAAAATAATGGACTATACAACGTAAATTGATTCGATGAAGCCAATTTGTTTACACCAAGCAATTTGTGGCAAATATAGCCAACGAGCTGCACGTGTATTGAAGTATGAAGTTGATTTTTGAAAAAAAAAAATATAATGGGTCAATGATTTAACTAGTCAACTATTTGATCAAATTCCAAATTAAATTGATCAAATATCTAGACTCTTGTATATAGCTTCTTCCAATCTTCTAGAGAACTATGTGGGATCAAATCTTCATGCTAATTGCTATATAAATCATACGATACATTGCCTGGTTTTTAATCACATATACTATTAAAAGAATTTGTTACGGAAAGTGTGTCATTTGTTTGTAAACAAATCGGCTCTGTTTATACATAGACCAAAGATTAATACATACTAATATAAATTGTAACTTATTCAATGTGTCATGTCATTGTTACTTTGCCAATTTCCACCACATTTCTTGTTTTCTAGCTAATTAACACTACATATTATAAAACATTTGCAATTTTTGAGGTGATAAACAGCTTTTCCTCTTTTTCATTTGTACTACATACATGGAAATCAAGAAAGAAAACCATTTCATTCTCTAAGTTTACTATTCTCTCAATAGCGAGTTTTCTGTGCTGAATATTCTTTCATATATATAACAAGTGACGCCTTTGTGGAAACAACAAAACCAATAGAACATGCTGAATTTTTCAACGAGGATTAAGGTCAGTGATTGTTGCTTCATTTACCGAACAAGAAAAAGTCTTGCCGCTCGAATGACCCGGTCCCAATCCCTGTGCTAATGGGATCGATCCAGGTGCGTTCCTGAAGAAAAATCCTGGTGGCAGAGGCACAGGCAGAGTGATTGAGCTGGTAGTGAGCATTTGGTGTACCGTTGGCATTGCTGGACGATCTGTATAATTTTCTTGAACACATAACAGCCCAATATGGATGCATCTAATAACTTCATCGCTTTTACAATCTTCTATGATATCGGGATCTATGAGCTCAGTCAATGATTTTTTCTCCCAAAGTCCCCAAACCTGTATAAGTTATGTAACATATATTCAAAACTATTATTCTCAAGTAATCAAACAAAGTTTGAGATTTTATCAGCTTACATATGTGACTAAGTTATTAACTAAACCATCCATCTGGTAGAAGCTGCTATTCTTTTTGCCACTAATGATCTCTAGAATCAATACTCCAAAGCTATAGACATCTAATTTTGTTGAGAATTGGCCATGCGTTACGTACTCAGGAGACATGTAACCGCTGCAAAATACTTATACAAGGTTAAATAGGCAGCATAAGGGTTCATGGATCGAACTTTATCAGCTATTTAAAAATATATACTTACAAGGTTCCAACTACTCTTGTTGTACTGGCTATAATTTGGTCCATTCCAAAGATCCTCGCTATGCCAAAATCCGCGATTTTTGGGTTCATATCAGTATCTAAGAGAATATTGCTGGCTTTGAGGTCACGGTGTATGATTGTGAGCCGTGAATCTTGATGAAGATATAGAATCCCTCGAGCGATCCCTTCAATGATTTTGTATCGTACAGTCCAGTTCAGTTGGCCTTTCTTTGCAGGGTCTGTACGCACACACCCATGTACTTCAGTTAAATCTAAAAAGATTTGCAAACCCCAGTTTCCAAGAATGGCTAAAGAATCATTGAAACAAGGCAATAAATGAAACTGACCAAAGAAGAAGTAATCAAGGCTTTTGTTGGGCACATACTCGTAGACCAATATCCTTTCTTCTCGCTTTAGAGAAAATCCAAGCAGCCTAACCAGATTTCTGTGCTGAAGCTTTGCGACAACAACAACCTCGTTCTTAAACTCCGTGTCACCTTGTCCTGATGATTTTGATAGTCTCTTCACAGCAACTTCAGTCCCATTCGAAAATGTACCCTATTCGTTTTCATCAACATCTTCTCGTTATCCAAATTTGTTGACAAATAGTTTCAATGAAAAGTACACAGCCTCAGGCACAGTTAAAGATCTAATAGTAACATATAGTACTTGTTGAACAGAAAAAAAAATAATAATAATAACATATAGTACCTTGTAAACCACGCCAAATCCACCTCGGCCAATCTTATTATTCTCTGAAAAATCATTTGTTGCAGCTTGAATTGTTCTATAATCAAGTTGCAGCGACTCAATGGATGTTATATCGTCTCCTGTTGCACAATAAAAGTGGTAGTAATCAGAGAAAAGAACTGGTCAATGACATTAATCAAATCTAATTAAGGTTGTCAATCATTGGAATTCTTTACCATCAAAGGCTAGTGCAGTGTCAGAAGTCTTCTTTGTCCTTTTTTCAAAGAAACAATAGCAATCTATGAAAAGTAGAACCGCCACTATAGTAGGCACAACAATGGCTACGGCTATCACACCTTTTCCTGCGTATCAAAGATCATTTGCTTGAATCTCTAAAACCAATAATACAAAGAAAAAAAAACTTTCGCTATTAGTATTTGGTAAGTTCGAGAAATCAGGGGAAATAAATAGAGGAAGAAGAAATAGTTCACCAGGTCGTGGAGGAGATGATACAGGAGAAGTAGAGGGAGGCGAAGGTGGTGGTGGTGGTGTTGTAACGGCGGTTTCGTTGTAGAACGCGTTAAGTTCGTACCTTGCATTACATCTTGGCAAAAGATATCTTCCCCCAAATCTGTTATAAGTAGAGGGAGGCGAAGGCGGTGTTGTAACGGCGGTTTCGTTGTAGAACGCGTAAAGTTCGTACCTTGCATTACAGCTGGGGAAAAGATATCTTCCCCCAATTCTGTTATGAGGGATTCCATAGATGCATCGTTGCAGACATCCGCTACAGTCTGAGCTGGTCAGATCCGGAGTGCACTGAACCAGGACGTACAGACTCTGGAGTGCAGTCCTAATAGCCCAAGTGGTCTTTATCGCAGCGAACTTTCTAGAACTGCTCGCTGCTTCAAAGGCAGCTTGGTTCATCATGGACGCCACCGCACCAACGTACAGTCCTTCTAGATCAGATGAGATATTGTTGTTGTTCAACAAGCGCCATCCTCCATTGGGTGTGAGGTTCGATAGAATATTCTGGTCAGAGTATCTGAGCATGCACTCGTCGTAAAAGATCACGGCTTGTCTCTCTTTCGGGCACCAAACTAAGGTATCGTTGACAGAAAAGGCGACACAGTTACGGCAGACTTCCGGCGAGAGGTCTCCATGGCAGAGGAAAATTCCGGTGACCTTGTCGGCGGCTTGTCCGACCGTAGCGTCTTGGAATCCGGTGGAGTAGGAAGCGTTCGGGGAAGAGAGAGAGGACAAAAGGGTTCTGAGATTGGTGAAGTAAGTGCTGTTACTTGAATAAGTTGTATTTGAACACTGACTGTGAAGGAAATTAGGGTTTTGAGCAGAAGCTCTGAAACATATGAGGAAGGAAAAAAGGAAAAGGAAGATGAAAGAGGCGCAAGAAGACATGGTTCGAGTCCCTTGATTTGGGTTTCATATCCTTTATATAACCTTCTCGCTGTGAGTCTGTGACTACTGTTTATCAACGTGGAGCAGAGGAGGGTTTGTGGCGACGACGATAAGTCAACAATTAGAGTCAATTTTCAGTGAAAAGTCAGCATGGTTATGGATAGTGTCAAATGTGTAGTTATCATTTGTCTGTCTTTAAGTAACAACAACAAAAAGAAAAATTACAAAGTTGGAAAAAAGGCATGTTGAAAAATCAACTTGATTTTGGACCAAAAATTTAATTAGTGGGGTCAATGCCAAATGTTTTTGGAACTTGATCCAAAATTTATAAAGTTCTTCTTAACATCATATACTGATATCACCACGCATCGAAATATCTTAATTTAAGGATTGAAAAAAAAAACATAAGAAATTTGTAATATTTGAGGTTCTAAATGGACTTTTCCTTTTCATTTGTAACTGTAATTATGTAGAAATCAAGAAATTTATACTATTAAAAGAAGTATTTTAAAATGTCTAAAAACTAACATGGTATTTACTAAAGACATCATATTTGTTAGATAATTTTATTAATTTATTAAGAGTAATATTGTCTAATTTTAAATATACAAAATGATATGAATTTATATTGAATTTCATTATAATGAACTTAGTAGTTTTTAATGGACTCTACTAAATTACTGGTTTTGAATTTTTATCTTATAAGAAGAAAACTAAAAATAAAATTTTAAGAAATATGTTACAAGATTTCATAAATGCAAAATATATCTAATATTCTGTACAAACGATATTTTAGCATTCATATGATTTTAAGAAAGAATATATAATATTTTGTTAGAATATACGATCATAAAAGTTTTTTCTTAAATCGACTTTTATTTTTTTTCTATTTCAATCAAAAATATTTATCCACATAATATTTTATATTCATATAACAATTTTTGCTGATGTAAGATCCTGCAAACTCAATATTCTTTTAAGTGAATCGTATGTTGATATATTTCATGATAAAAAAAGTTAGCAATGATTTATATGATTTTATGCATGTTTGGTCTGGTCATGAAATTCTTTCTTGAATTTTTTTTCCTTATGAACTTCTATGAATACAAAAAAATACTTGTGTTTTGTTAATGTCTTCTTATATTATGATAAGACAAATTATGTTAGTGATTTTAATATTAATTCTTAAAGTAGATCATACATGAGTGCGGAAGCAACTGAATAGTTTTAGAGAAACAATGAAATTAAGAAACATGCATATATTTTATTGTTAGTCTATGTATATTAGTTTGTTTATATTTATCACTAAAAATCAAAATACATACCTTAAACTTTGACTTGTGAAATAACTAGATTAGCTAAGATGAATTGATGTTAAAGTAAGAATAATGGTCTTATTTTCCACAGAAATTTTAGATTGGTTATATATAAATTTCTGATGTTATACATAATTTTATCCTGATTGAATATAAAAAAAATTATTGCAAAACCACATAATTTATGAATAGAAATCTGTTTGAGTTTTTTTTTAACATATTGCTTCAGTTATTCCATAAGATAATTTACATAAATATTGATTGAGAACTAAATCAAAAATCACAGGTGTTCACATGTGTTTTATTAGAAGTACTCTTTATACAATATTCAGAATCTCATACTTAAATTTTATGTATTATCATCTTTATGTGTATATAGATGTATCTAAACGGGTTTCTTGTTTTTTTCTTTTCAAATGATTAACAGCAAGACACCAAGTTCTATATAAATTTTTTAAATCATTATCGTGAAGAATTACCAATTTTTGAAGCAAAGAATAGAAGTTAAAGATCGAAAGAAGATTTCAATCGCAAAATTTAGAATTCGAAAGTATCCAATTTAAGACTAGAAAGGGATTATGTTTGCATGTTGCTATTGGATTAATAAAAAAAATCACTGTTTTCGAATGTGCTAAAATGTTAGACATAAAATTTTAGTATGTATTTCAAAATAAAACATTGGTTTAGAATGTTACTAATAAGTTTAAAACAAAAGTTTATAATAGGTCAAAATATATTTTTTAGCAAAATCTACATACAAAATTTTGGCTAAAATTAATTTAAAATTATTGTAAATTTATAAAGAAAATTAAGAAAATTAATATTAATAATAACTAATAAAATGTATAAAAATGCATACATATATTATTTTCTAGTGGACCAATATCTTGAATTTGGACACAATAACAGATTAATTAAAATATCAGACTCAATTTCTCTCATTTCCATTGCAAAAATCATATATATAATGAGAGAGTCTTCTCTCCATCTAAAGTATCCACCTCAGCCAAAAAAAAAATATCAAAAGTGTGCTTTTTATGATTACTGGACTTTTGTATAGGAACACATTACAATTGTCAATATGATTACGTCTTCACCAAAGACACCGAAATGATATTCCACTAATCAGGTTGGGCCTTATTAAACAACCGAATAAACCCAATTAACAACGATCACAAACACATTATTCTCAAGCCAATACACAACAAATGCCAATATGATTACGTCTTCACCAAAGACACTGAAATGGTATTCCACGAAAAAGTTGGACCTTATTAAACGACCGAATAAACCCAATTAAAAACGATCACATACACACCCTTTACCTTTCCCTCTACCTCTTTGGACAGTTTAATGCTCATAGCCGATTTATTCATAAATTTTTCCATAATCCTTACTCCTAGCCACCCAAAATCATTATGATACATTCAATGCCTTCCTAATTACGTTCCCTCTCCACTGTCCCTTCATCAATTTCGCCTCAGCCGTTACTTCAATTACCACTATAAATAATCCAATCTACACCCCAGTTTTCCCACACGATACTTCCAAACTCTGCAAAATATAGAACCCTCCTACATACAAAAACATCAGCCATGTCTGCAACTGATATTGTCGCCATTTCAGCCAGTGCTAATTATGTCACTTTCGATGATCTTCGTCTGGGTCGCTCAACACAACAAGTTGTCGGCAGACTTTTACGTTATTGGGACGCTCGCAACATCAAAAAGAATGGAGAATTCATGGGGATTGTCCTCCTTATCCTAGATGAGAAGGTAACAATTTCACCTTCAATGAAATCCATATTCTACTTCAAACACTCTCTAACTGTTTTGTACTCCCTACTTTGTCCCCTAGGATTCTGTTATTCAGGGATTCATCCCAGCTGGACGTGCTGATCAATTCCGCCAACTATTAAGAGAGGATGCAGTTTTCAACATAGGAAGATTTGAAGTAGGAAGGTGCATTAACCTTTACAGGATCACAGATCATCCGTTTGTTATCCGTTTCCTTCCTGCGACCACCATTGTTGAAATGCATGATGTTAGCCCAACCATAAAGCATGAGAGATTCATGCTCCGCAACATCGACCATCTCCAAGCTTTAGCCAACACTAACCTCGAACTTCCTGGTAAAAATCATATTAATATCCTCATCAATATACAACTCATCCAGTATCACGTGATACAACATTAACAAACACTTTGTTCAACAGACGTGGTAGGCCAGATCCAGTTTGTTCAAGGGTCAAACCTTGATGATCCAACTTCCACACAGCGCTTGGTGGTTCGTTTCCGTGTTGATACGTAAGTCTTCCTAATCAGATCCCTATTGAAACACACACTTATTACAAAACCATCCAGCTAACACTAAACTCACACAGATCTGTTGTTGTTTACCTCTCTCTCTGGGACGATGCTGCTGCAACCTTTCGGGCACACCTGACCACTGGTGACACAATGCATTCAGTCATGGTGGTTACTACCATTAATCCTAAGCTGTTTGGAGGTATGTATTAGGCCTGCTTTAACACAACAACACAAAAAAATTCATTATGAGTCTTTTAAATATTAATTACAACACTTCCTCATATGCTCTGTTCAATAGGTAATCTATACCTGAATTCGACACCTGCCACAAGATTCTATTTCGATAGTAACATCCATGCAATCCAACAATTGACCACAAGGTTTTCAAAAATTCTCCATACTCTCTTACGATTTATTTAGCTTACTGACACACAAAATATATTAACAATAAACATAATAACTACACATTATACACACTAAATTACATGTATAGGAATTTCAACAGACCACCAATAAACATCTAATGCCTATTTAAATAGATCTCTATATCCATCACAACAATTACGCTATCAAATTTTTTTATTCCAAAAAAAAAATGGATCCAAACAAAAAACATGTCAGCCGGATTGAATCATTACCTCAAGATTTGCTTGGTCTAATAGTGTGTAAAGTCGGTGCTGACTCTCCTGTGGATTACCACAACTGCATTCTTTCATGCAAAGAGTTACGTGCTTCATCCACAGACAAAAGAGTTTGTCAAAAACTCAGCCTTGCACCCCTCCTGAAGAAACCTATAGCTGCAAACAATTACCACACAGTGATGAAGAATTGTCTTGCGAATAACAACAACGACGCAAACTATATCAAAGGTATATTAGAATACTTCCTTAAAAATAGCAAGTTGATATATCATGGTTTTTATGGTTTTTAACCATGATATAAGTCCTTTTTATTGAGTCTTTTTGGTCTTTTTAGAGTCCTAGAAGAGTCTTTGCAGGTTAAAGCATGTCTGGAGCATAATTGGAGATTTTGGAACCTTTTGGAGCATTCTGAGTTGAAGCCACGAAGTACCAAGCTCGAAGTAGAAAGTATTCACAAACGGTGACGATCGTCACCCCTTTGGTGACGCTCGTCACCCAGATAGGAAGGAGCGTGGCTATTTATTAAAAGTATCAAGAAGAATTGCAGAATTGGCTCAGAAGTTTCCTTTATTTACATGAAGACCCCAGATCGTGTTTAGCTTCTATTTATTAGGTTTTTCAGCCATTGTTGGCTATTATCTTAGTTTTTGAGAATTCAGAGAGCTAGAGAGAGATTTATTTCAGAGCTTTTTGGGGAGACAAATTCTGTACTCTTTAGAGAAGATTTCGAACCCCCTTTGTTTCTTACTCTTTCTCTTAATGCAATTTTATTCAGTTATGTTTTGTGATCTCATAATCATGTCTGAGTAATCTGCTAGTTAAGTTAGGGTTTTTCAAAGGTTGATGAAAAGAGTGTAGAATCGCTATCTGTTAGGAATATCTCATGGTTTTTCATCTCTGCTTGCTTTAAAATCGAATTTCTGAGACACATCATCTAGAAATCCGAAAATCATAGGTTGTTAAATATATGTGAGAGCATTATTCATAACCTGAACTAGTATTTGATGAGCAAAACAACTTAGTACAAAGAGATTTGACTTAAGAGTTTTGTAAACAATTGAATCTGATCATTCCTGCATACTTAGGTTGTTAGGGTTTGCAAAGAGATTTGAAACTCTGTGATCTTGGTATAGATAACTTTTGCAATGAGAATTGATTAGTTATGCATTAGAGATTCATGTTTAAAACGGTTCTTAATCATTCCTGATTTCCTGCATCATACATTCTTGGATTCATACCTGCGAATTACCCTAGCTTAGCGCTTTTAGTCTTCTTGAACTTAAATCATAATACACCATCGTTTGCTTACTTCTATTCATTCATTCCCATTACATACATCATATTTTGCTTAGCTTAGTCCAAATCTATATTTGATAGTGTAGTCTGCATTACTCTCTTGGGATTTCGATACCCCTTATACTACATCTGCTTTTGCTGTGCACTTGCAGTAGTTTTATTTGGGTAAAAACTGAGCTCTATCACAAGTACATTGGTCTCCATCACTTTTCTGTAGCGGCAAACGCGGGCCACAAAGAAGCTACGTACATTTATGCTCTGATTCTTCTATGCATCGGCTTTACTGAAAAAGGAAAGAAATACTTAGCACAACTGAAATGGGCGGATGACATTACAACAGTAGACATGTGCTGGGAAAATCTAAAAGTAGCATTGCATGGGATTAGAGTCATCAGGAAAAAAGGCTATGTGAAATCACTTAACAAGATGACACCCACAATCTATTGTCACCGCGACGACATGGATAACACATGTGCTAAGTGCTTTTACTACAAACAAATGTACAAGTTTGTCTACATGATGTAACTATTTTTGAGTGAGAAATAGTCTCCTTTTATTTGCCTAATATTGATTCACAAATATAAACTATCTTACACTATACTGCAACACATCAGATTTGAGTTTCGAGCAGACCTTCCCTACATCATTGCAGTGAAAGTTATGAGAACAAAAAAGCAAAAATGGAAAACATAATTGGGAAAAATCGCAAACAGTCTGACATTATCACGAAGACCAAATAAAGTTTAACATATACTCACATCAAAATATTTACTAAAGTTCACATCCATAACTCTATTAGTAAATTATATTCTTACTCACATGTATCATATATGAGATACTTCAACATGACAACATACAATATGAACCGCATATAATAAATGATATACATATTACAATCATAAACATTGAATATTTCAACAATCTTATACAGAAACCAAAATGAAGCAGTTACGTGGACTTTTAAAATTCCACCAAACGTTTCAACTCCACAATGACCATTATTATCACAGAACCAAAAAAATATATAACACCAGTAGAAGAAGGACCATCACAGAATCTTAAAATTCAACAACACCCACCCAAGTATGAGAGTAAAAACACCAGCGAAAAGGAAACCGGATGCAGAGATTCCAAATCCAGTACAAAAAAAAAGGAAAACAATTTCAAATGCAGAGAAACAGAGCATGTTGGTAAATAAAAGTAAGTGGATGATAGAAACAAAATAACTACAATATAAAAATACACCGTTTCATTAACCTTTATTGGCAAACATAATTTTACAATTTTTCAATATGATTAACAGGATTGATTGAACAAGCTATAGAATGTCGATGCTCAATCTGCACACGACGAGGTAGTAATACTTTAAAAACCCCATACTGCTCATATCCTCAATTATAAATCTCCCCTAATACTTTTACTACCATATGCAGCCGACCAAAAAAGGGCGAGACAGATGCGACGAGCCGTACTACTAGCTAAAAAAACTAAAGGAATGGTTAACAGTACGTGTCTACTTTAAATGTCCAATGCTTGCTTAAAATTAAACAAATATAGATATCTATAAAAATTGTTCATCTGATGCTCTTTTATATATTTACCAACGCACAATTACAGGGATTACAAAAGTACAACCAGCTGGGTCCTCCAAAAACTTAAATGGTATGCTAGAATGCCCATTCTGTAATGCTTTGATGTGGAAGCAAGAAAAAATGGGAACAAAAGGCATACACAAGGTACCATTGTTCTCAATCTGCTGTCAGCAAGGAAGAGTTCACTTACCAGAAGAGCCACAGCCACCACCAGTACTTAAAAAACTTTCAACTGAGTCAGCTCACTACCAGCAAAATATCAGGACATACAACTCCATTCTTGCATTTACATCAATGGGAGCTCAGATAGATCACTCCGTCATGCACAAAACAGGACCATTCACTTTCAGGATACATGGCCAAAATTACCACAGGATAGGTTCTTTACTGCCAGAAGAAGGGAACAACCCAAAGTTTGGGCAGCTCTACATTTTCGATACAGCAAACAAAGTACAAAACAGAATTTGCGCAGTTAGCAGAACCACGAAAGCGGGAGAGTTGGATAAGATCATAGTGAAAGACCTTATCAACACAGTGGACACGTATAACTGTTTGGCAAAAATATTCAGAAAGGCCAGAGATGTGTATGAAAATGGCGAGTGTCCAGAGTTTAGCATACAGCTGATTTCCCAAAAGAAACGTGGAAGGCAGTATGACATGCCAACAACCGATGAAATAGCTGGTCTAATTGTAGGTGACTTAACTACTGCTATTGGTGAAAGAGATGTGATCGTAAATCACAAGTCATCAGGACTACAACAAATAAGTGATTTACATCCTCTGTTCATGACTTTACAGTATCCTCTTCTCTTCCCATACGGGGAAACTGGATACCATGAAGCTATCCCTATTGTTGAAAGAGATGGGAGTAGGCGAAAAAGACAATTCATCACTAAAAGGGAATTCTATGCCTACCAGATACAAACCCGCCTTCAGGAAGGCATGACTGTAATAAGATCCAAGCGTTTACTTCATCAATACATTGTGGATGCATATACGGCAATTGAACAAGAAAGATTACGTTGGTATCGACAAAACCAGAAAAAACTCAGAGCGGATCTATATAACAATGTCAAAGATGCAGTTACTAGAGGTGACACTGATGCAAAGTCGATTGGTAAAAGAGTGATCCTACCAGCAAGCTACACAGGTATTCCACGATACATGATTGAAAAATATCATGATGCAATGGCTATATGTCGCTGGTATGGAAACCCAGATTTGTTCATCACTATGACAACTAATCCAAAGTGGGAAGAAATAGCATTGCACTTGAAGACATATGGGAACGATGAACCAAACGACAGGCCTGATCTAGAATGCCGAGTGTTCAAAATACAACTTGATGAATTGTTAGCTGATTTCAACAAAGGACTCTTCTTCCCTCCACCCATTGCAGGTATTTTTTATTATCTAATAACTAATTATTCATATCCATTAAAATCAAATATCTGATTAATTTTTTCTCATTAAATTAGTTGTATACACAATTGAATTTCAAAAGAGAGGATTGCCACATGCACACATCCTTCTATAGCTAAAAAGAGATTTCAAAAACCCAACCACAGAAGTTATTGATAAATTTATTTCAGCTGAGATTCCAGATGAAACCAAAGATCCTGAGGCTTATAAACTGGTAGAGCAGCATATGATGCATGGTCCATGTGGACACGACCGTCCATCCTCTCCATGCATGGATAAAGGGCTTTGTGGGAAAAATTTTCCAAGGGAGTTTGTGCCACACACCAAAGTGAACGATTCTGGTTATATCTTGTACAGACGACGGCAAACTGAACGGGTTATAATGAAGAGGAAAACAAAGCTGGATAATAGGTATGTTGTGCCTCACAATGTTAACATTCTGAAGAAATACAAAGCACATATTAATGTGGAATGGTGCAATAATTCAAGTGCAATAAAATATCTCTTCAAGTACATTACAAAAGGAGTCGATAGAGCAACATTCATAATCCAGCAAGGAAATCACCAAAATGTACGTAACACTGCAGACAAGCCGGAGCCAAAAAGAAATGAGATCAATGATTACCTAGACTGTAGATACTTGTCAGCATGTGAAGCCATATGGAGAATTTTCAAATTTAATATTCACCACCACAATCCATCAGTTCAACGACTTCCTGTGCACCTTCCTGGTGAAGAAACCGCTGTGTTTGATGAAGATGAAAATCTCAGAGACGTCGAATTTTGTTATAGCCAAGGTAGGACAATGCTTACAGAATGGTTTGAGATGAATAGGTTGTGTGAAGAGAATAGAAAGCGAAGATATGTGGAGATGCCACTATATTTTACATGGGATAATGCAAATAAGGTGTACTCACGAAGGAAGCTAAAAGTTGGATGCATTGGAAGGATTGTAAACATTCACCCAACTGCGGGGGATAAGTACTATCTTCGGATGTTGTTAAACATTGAAAGAGGGTCAACGAGTTTTGATGATTTATTAACTGTTGGAGGGGTAAAATATGACAAGTTCAAAGGAGCTTGTCACGCAAAAGGGTTACTAGATGGAGACAAAGAATGGCACGAGTGCATGGATGAAGCATCACAGTGGGCAACATCAAACTTACTCAGAAGTTTATTTATCTTAATATTGATTTACTGTGAAGTCTCTGAACCACGAAAGCTTTGGGAGCATTGTTGGGAATATATGTCAGATGATGTACTTCGTATGCAACAACATCTTCTAAGCTTCCCTCAGCTCCAGCTCAATTCAGACCAACTGAAGCAGTACACATTGGTCGAAATTGAAATTCTCCTACAACAGCATCAAAGATCACTGACAGAAGATTTCCCTGATATGCCTCGCCTAGAGAAGTCAATTTTGGAAGACATTCAGAAAAACACATTACGCCAAGACTTCCAATATAATATTGCCGAGGAAAAAGCGATACACGACATGTTATTCCCCAAACTGAATGAGCAGCAAAGACTAATTTATGGAGATGTCCTCAAATCAGTGTTAAATCAAGAAGGCAAATTATTTTTCCTATATGGAGCAGGAGGCACAGGGAAAACTTTTTTGTACAAAACGATTATCTCATCATTGAGGTCGACCGAGAAAAATGTCATACCACTCGCATCTTCAGCAATTGCAGCTTTACTTCTACCAGGCGGTAGGACAGCACATTCAACGTTCAAAATACCAATCAATGTGCATGAGGATTCTGTGAGGTCAAGGAGGGAACAATGATATCAACTGTACTTAGTAAAGTTGATCTCATTATCTGGGACGAAGCCCCGATGGCACATCGGCATACGTTCGAGGCAGTTGATCGAACAATGAGAGACATTCTATCTGTGCGAGATAAGCCATTTGGAGGTAAAACTGTTCTTCTCGGTGGAGATTTCAGACAAATCTTACCGGTTATTCCTCAAGGAACAAGACAAGAAACAGTGAATGCAGCAATTAATCGATCATATCTCTGGCAGTCATGTATTAAGTTCTTGCTGTCTGAGAATATGAGAGTGGGGCATGAAGAAAAGGAATTCTCAAAATGGATTCTGCAAGTAGGAGATGGACTAGCATTGAAGGCCAACCAGGAAATAGAGAAATATACAGAAGAAGAAAGCATCTTAATTGATGACAATCTATTGATTCCACAAACAGATAAGCCACTGGAAAAGCTATGCGAGTCTGTTTACCCGAAATTTATTAGATCATTTCAGGATCTGGACATCCTTAAAGACACAGCTATTTTGACACCAAGAAATGAGACAGTGGATGAGATCAACGCTTTCCTACTATCTAAGGTGCCTGGCTTAGAAAAGGAGTATTTAAGTTGTGATACTACAGGCCCCGATGAAGTTCATGATGGAGATTACGAGATCTCCTATCCTACGGAATATTTAAACGCATTGGAATTCCCTGGCCTTCCAGCTCATCGACTATGTCTAAAAGTTGGTGTCCCAATTATGCTACTTCGAAACCTCAACCAGAAAGAAGGGTTATGCAACGGAACACGGCTGATTGTCACTCAGTTAGGAGAGAGAGTAATCGAAGGGGAGATTATTTCAGAGACAGCAACAAAGAAGAAAGTTTTAATCCCGAGGATTATTCTATCACCTCAAGATTCTAGGCATCCATTCACTTTAAAAAGGCGTCAATTCCCAGTCCGTATGTGCTACGCAATGACAATAAATAAAAGTCAAGGACAAACCTTAAATCGAGTGGCATTATACTTGCCCAATCCGGTGTTCAGCCATGGCCAGCTTTACGTTGCTTTGTCACGTGTGACGTCTTCAAAGGGTCTTAAAATCCTCGACACCTCCAAAAACAAACAAGGAATGAATTCAGTCTCAAATATTGTCTACAAAGAAGTTTTTCGTGGCCTACCAGCAATCTGAGGTATGTACAACATCCATTTACTACTATAATTACCTAAATGATTTATAAGAAAATCGCAATTAACAATCAATACAAAAAAGGGTTGTCGTGGGACACATTAAAGTCTTAAACATGAACGGTTACCAGATGTTCAACTCTTACAAACATTTAAAGAACTTATAAACCACAGAAACAGTTCTGCAGGTCTATGGGTACGCTTGACAGTGAAGATGGTATGTTGTTTTACAGAAAAAGAGGATCATGAAATAGTTAAAGTGCAAATAATAGTTTGGTCTCCTAATTATTTTACATATACGCTCATTTCAATAACCAATATATAACTACGAATGTCGCAGAGTTGAAAAAAGTTGGAAGCAAAGTATTGGAAGGTAAGAGATATTGGAGACATGAATCGCAGGAATCCGTGGGATTTCACAGCAACAAAAATAAGACATTGTTCATATTCCCACTTCATAGATTTGCCTTTTTCCTTCTTATCAAATGACATTCTATTGAAAACTAAGAAATGCGAGGAGACGGGCTATTGTATTCATATGAATAGATTATTTATTCCGTTTACAACTCTGAAACGCTGCTGATCTCAATTATAAACAGAAATAACAAAGAAAGAATGCTTACGGGTGAATAACAGAATTGATGGACATACAGAACTCCACTATGATTGAAATAATATCTCCCTACCGTAAATCCCACCTGCTAAATTAGAGGCTGTTTTAATCGATGTACTCAGCGAAATAGAACTCAGCTATTTTATTTACTTCCGAAAATTTATCTAATTTACAAATCATCTACAACGAATTAAATTTTGCACAACTCAACCAGCTTCAATTACCAATTGCGATTGAATTCAGCCAGGTCGTATACAACATGCTGCCGATTACAATTAAAATTGATAAATTGCAAACATCCGAGAAATGGTATTAGATAGTGATTTCAAAAACAGTTTTAGAGAAAAATCAGGAAAATTATCGACGTTTACAGCGGCTAATACAATATCCATTCTACGAATGAAAGTCAAAATAGACAACCTCAGCGGCATTAATTAAAGATCCTACATGATCACCTCTATCGCCGGACTCTGAACGTTGAATACGTACTCCATTTGGAGCATCAGAACTCGACGAGAGTAAAAAGATGGAATTAGCTATTTTTCCTTCACGAAAAAGAAATCATAATTAACGATACCACATTCACTAAACATATCAGAAATTAAACCTTATTCACATATGTGGGCCTTGCAGAAAAAATTGGGCCAATATTAGTACTTATCCTACTACATTGAAAAATGATATTACTAATTCACAACTATTTCATTATCATCAATTTGGATTCAGACCATGTAATATCCACTCTACATTATTCACAATTTCTATACCGTAAATCTGCAAATGGGGAAAAAAAGGGACGCAGACATATTTTAAGAAAATAAGTACTAATTTTTTAAATTCTCAATACATTCATCTACCTTGCTAATTATATTTATGATTGTTTATTTCACAATAATATGAAAAACCAGGTACAGATATAATACTTAATAAATATTTAGTGCGAAATTAACCAACCCAAATTAATTTACAAATAATATGATATTTATAAAAATAAATTAACATAAAATCTGCACAACGCGCGGGTCAAATCCTAGTATATAATATGAGAGACAAGTAGCGTTGAAAATATTTCTCATCATAATTTAGTAAAGGCAATTAAAGGCCAAGCCCACAGAGAGAGAAGGGAACGAACCATCGAGTAAGAGCTTTGATACCGGTTTACTAATTCAACTAGCCGGTTTTGGTTACTTTCACTTGGAAATCCGTGTAACTGCAGTTAAGGAAGGGACCTTAAGGTGTGGGCAATTTAGGTTTACTAATTCAACTAGCCGGTTTTGGTTATTTTCACTTGGAAATCCGTGTAACTGCAGTTAAGGAAGGGGACCTTAAGGTGTGGGCAATTTAACTTAACCGAACCAAAACCAAACTAAACCGAACCGAAAAGTATTGGTTAGAGCTCCATTGTAATTTTAAATAGAGCCGAACTAGCCAAACCAGCGTTTGTAACGTTCAACATTCAACACAATATTGTGCAGAATAAGAGGACTAAAACAGAACTCATCTTTCCCATTTTTTATTTTCTATAGATATTTCAGATTCCCTGTGTGTGAGTTATGACTGTGTGTCTACGTGTGTGTGTTTTAGTAATTTGTGACTCCTTTTCAGTTTAACGAGAACGTGAATTTCAGTGTACGTTAATAATGAAGTGACTATTAGGGTTTTGGCTTATGAAAGGGTATACATATCATAAATAACCTCTAATTTCTAACGACGATTAACACTCGTGATCGATGCGTCATCGATGGAACAAGGAATAGAACTGTTGGTAGATGGACCAGGCCGCAATCTCTCGGCTAATGGGTTTGGCTCGGATCTGAAGAAGAATCAGGTGGTTTAGGCACAGGCAGAGTAATTGAAGTATTACTGAGCACCTGAAATACTGTGGACATGGTTGGATGATCTGAAGGACTTTCTTGAACGCACAATAAACCGATGTGGGTGCATCTAATGACTTCATCTTTATCATAATTCTCTCCCATGGCTGGATCAACGAGTTCCAACAATGATTCATTGTTCCAAAGCCTCCATACCTGTCAAGAAACCATAATTTAGTGCCATGATCTTAATTAAAAGACTAAAGAGAGTTAGAGATTGCATTGGCTCTTTCGTACTAACATATGTGACCAAGTTGCCTGCTGAACCATCGATCTGGTGGAAGCTACTATTCTTTTTGCCAACAATAATCTCCAGAGTCAATACCCCGAAACTATAAACATCAGATTTCATCGAGAAATGCCCATTCGCCACATACTCGGGAGGCATGTAACCGCTGCAAAACAGAGTTCCATATCACCTTCAGTTTTATCAAAAAAAAAAAAAAAACAAACAGAGAAAGTTCTGACAGAGTGTAACTGAAATGGACGGTTATTTACAATGTTCCAACTACTCTTCCTGTGTTGGCTTCAGTTTGGTCCACTCTAAAATTCTTTGCCATTCCAAAATCTGAGACTTTAGGGTTCATATTAGCATCTAAGAGAATGTTACCCGCTTTGAGGTCACGGTGTATGATTGTGAGCCGTGAATCCTGATGAAGATATAAAATCCCACGAGTGATTCCTCCGATAATGTTGTATCGTTTGCTCCAATCCAGTTGATCCTTCTTTACAGGGTCTGCACGTCCAATGTATATAACCATTAGACTATGCCCTATGAGATCAAGAACAAAGATTTAGAGAATATATAAGCGTATCACGTGTTTCTTACCAAAGAGGAAGTAGTCGAGACTCTTGTTGGGAACAAACTCGTAGACGAGTATCTTTTCTTCTTCTTCGACAGAGAAGCCGAGAAGTCTAACAAGATTTCTATGTTGGAGCTTTGCTACAAGAAGCACCTCGTTCTTAAACTCTTGTTCACCTTGTCCTGAAGTTTTCGACAGCCTCTTCACAGCAACTTGTGTTCCATTCCGGAACGTTCCCTGTCAAATCGTATGAATCAGAATTTTCTTTTCTCTGTGTTTTTTTTTTTGGCACCTGAATTTACATATAACACAAACTAGTAGTTAAAAAAGTTTAAGAATATTATGCCTTGTAAACTTCACCAAATCCGCCATGACCTAGCTTGTTACTCTTGTGAAAATTACTAGTTGCAGCTTCAATTGCTCTAAAATCGAATTGAAATGAACCTGAAGTTGTAATATCATCTGCATCTGAAAGCACGCATATATAGTGTTATGCTGGAGCGTGTCCAGTACCAAGGGCATTATAACAGTTTTGGCGTAAAGATCCGTAGTCTCTTACCATCATCTGGTGGTGCAGTACCATAAGTCGTCCTTGACCTTCCTGCAAGAGAAGGTAGTATCATACGATTTGTTAAATTGGATCTGATCTCTCCAGTATTGTACAGTATATTCCTTGGGTTCAACTCGAGTGATCCGAAAAACGAACGGTTGGAGTAACGTACCATACAAAGAATCCCATTTTCGGGCAGGGCAAGGCCTTCTGTCTGGTTGGGGCATTTCTCTATCAACTCATTAGAAGCAAGGCCGATACAGTTGGAGCAAACCTCTGGTTCAGCACCTGCGATGCACATCCCCAGAGCAGACACCCGATCATAGCCTTGGCCAATTGAATCACTGTAGAAGCCGTCACGAGCTGAGACATTCGAAGCTAGAGAAGAGAGGAGAAGGCGGCGGTTTGTATCATACTTATCATGCGGTATAAAAATCTTAGTGTGCCCACATTGCTGTGAAGAGAAACTAGGAAAGCATACAAGTAAAACCCAGATGATTGGCAAGAGATTCTTCAAATCCATTTTTGTAATTGTTTGGTCTAGGACAGAAATCAAGTATGCGTAAATATAGTATTTATGTAAGTTGTTTGCAAGTTGTTCCCCGTAGGTTCCTGTGTCTTAATCAGTGACTAATTAGGCTGACTCATGTGCGATTTCTGCTGAGTCAAACGTAGAGAACAGGCTGGGATGTTTGTAGGCCAAACGTTCCCTTAGAGCAGAGCAACACTATCAACAAAGACTAAAACGACGTAAAGACAAGATACAAAGACTCATTGGCTGCTTCACAATTACTACTCTTTTGGTATTTTTGTAACCAAGTCTTCTTTGGCGTTTGCCTCTGTCATAACAAAATATGTGCAACTAGGAACATGGTGGTCCAAAATTCGATAGCCAACATCTAGTAGAGTATTAACCCTCATAGCAGTTATGGATCCATTGAAACAGTTTTTTTGTTTTATTTTCTGTTAACAGATTTTCAGTGTTCAGCAAAGGCTTAAGGAATTAAAAACAGAGGAATTACAGAGAAAACAGAGCATTTGATCGGTTCTCCAGTGGAACGCACCTGTATGGTTATGATGCAGGCTAGATACAAACCTTGATTTAAACTCGGGTTGCTAGTGAGCATCAAGATGATTGATGACAACATTTAGATTATTATCATACATCAATTGGTATGTATGAACACATAACTTTACTAAGTATCTCATTATTCATACATAACTTCGAATAGTCACATTATGGTTGCAACTTAAATATTGTGTACTTTGTCGTGTGTGTTCCAATGTCTCTAAGGAACATCTTCAACGAGGATCCACATCGGTGATGGTTAGATCATTAATACTCTGAGAACTGGACCCAATGGTAGTAGATTGGCTTGACTCAAATCCCTCCGATATACCTCGTTCTTGGTTGCGTCTATTTTGAAGGAAGAATCCAGGTGGTTGAGGAACATGTAAAACGAAGGTATTGCTAGTGAGCATCACGTTGATTGTCGACAAGTTGGGTCGATCTGCTGGATCTTCTTGAACACACAGTAGCGCGATGTGGATGCATCTTACCACTTCTTCACTTAGCTTTTGTTGGGCACAAACTCGTAGACGAGTATTCTCTCTGCTCTTCTAAACAAAATCCAAGAAGCCTAACCAGGTTCCTGTGCTGAAGCTTTGCCACCAGAAAAGCCTCGTTCTTGAACTCTCGTTCGCCTTGGCTCGATGTTTATGACAGCCTCTTCACACCGACTTCTGTCATGTCTGAATTGGAAGAAAATGACAAACAGACGACACCGTCATCTCTATAGATTCTCCTCCTTCGTTACACCGGAATCGGAGAATCGTGAACTTTACTAACCCTAAATCGCCACTAAATCAGAAAGCGAATCTCTCGATTGGAAAATTCAGAAACGAGTACTGTGAAAGCCTTAGGGCAGGAAGCTGAAGGCTGAAATGAGACAGAGAGGAAAATAGAGGACCGGTTAACTTAATAAACCGGTTTGGGTTATTATATAAAACAATTGGTACAATACTGATAACACTCTGGGTCTCTAGCGCCATGCAGAGTAATAGCATAAAATAGCATAAGATCCGTAGTAAATTAACTAATCCACATATCTATGTTTGAGCATCAAACTAATTTGCCACTTTTATTTTCGTATTTGTCTTCACGCGCGTTTCATTTTTTATTTTCAAAGAATAATTTTTTTCTTTTCTTTAAATCAGGGAAACCGTATATACACCAAATATCTAACGAAGAGGTGTGAAGACTAATAACTGTTTAATTAGCAACTTTAACTACAATTGTTGCAACTTATTTTTGTGTATATATACAATTGTTAATATTCTTTTCTTTGATCTTAGCATTTAGATTTAGTATATAGATTATGGAACTATGATCATATGGTTTTCTCCTTCGGGAAAATCGGCAATCAAGCAGTCCCAAGAAGATGACGACGATCATTTTTTGGATACAAATTTCCACAAACAGAAGATTGGAAACTACTGATCATCCATTAGGGGAAATTTGTCTTCTTGGCGTTTTTTTTTCCGTGGAAATAAGGGGTAATTAACGAAAAAAGGATTAAAATCCAAATGTGAAGACTTGTTAGCTTTTCCACAAATATGATCTCTTTTGGAACTTATGTGACCAAGTCTGATCTAGTATCAAATATCTTAACAAAAAACCCAGATTTAAATATAATGGACTATACAATGTGAATTGATTCGATGAAGCCAAGTTGTTCACACCAATCAATTTGTAGCAAATGTAGCCAAAGGAGCTGCAAGTGTATTGAAGTAGAGAAGGCTAAAACCTCCATATAAGCATATACAAGTCAGAAGACGAGAGACATAAGTCAAATGTCAATTTTAATCTAGAAGCATCACTCAAAGTCGTACAGAAGACGTGAGACATAGGTCAAATGGCACAGAACGTAGATGTATATTCAAGTCACACAAAATAGGAAGATACAGAAACTCACGTTAACATGAAAAAAGGAGGAGTAACTATGAATATTCAAGAGTTCAAGTCACACAAAATAAGGATATAGTCCAGAACTATGTTGCACGGAAACGGAAACGGGTACGTGGAAGCAGAACGTTTCGAAACGCGGAAACGCTATTTTAACAAAACATAGAAATAGATACGTTTTGGAAATATATATATATATATATATATATATATATTAAGTATTAAAGATCTAATTAAGCATACTCAGGAGACATATAAGCGCTGAAAAAAACGTACAACTCAAGTCAAAATGCAATAGAAAAAAGGTTCAAAGAAGTTTGGTTTTGCTGGCCATTAAGAGCATAACTTACTAGGTTCCAGCAATTCTGTTTGCATTGCCTCGAGTTTGGTCCACTCCAAAGATCGTCGCCAATCCAAAATCTGAAATTTTTGGGTTCATATTGGTATCTAACAGAACGTTGCTTGCTTTGAGGTCACGGTGTATGATTGTGAGCCGTGAATCTTGATGAAGATAGAGAATTCCTCTAGCAATCCCCCCAATGATATTGTATCGTCGAGTCCAGTTCAGTTGATCTTTCTTTGTAGGGTCTGTAGGCGCACAACCATGTACTTCAGCTAAATCTAAAGAGATTTGCAAACCGCAATTTTCAAGAATGGCTAAAAAAACATCATTGAAACAAAGGCAGTAGATGAAACTGACCAAATATGAAGTAATCAAGACTTTTGTTGGGCACATACTCGTAAACCAATATCCTTTCTTCTCCTTCTAGAGAAAATCCGAGCAGCCTAACCAGATTTCTATGCTGAAGCTTTGCAACAACAACAACCTTGTTCTTGAACTCTGTGTCACCTTGTCCTGATGATTTTGATAGCCTCTTCACAGCAACTTCAGTCCCATTCGAAAATGTACCCTATTCGTTCTCATCAGCATCATCCTCGTTATCCAAATTTGTTAACAAATAGTTTCATTGAAAAATACGCAGTTAAAGATTAATTGAAAAATACCTTGTAAACCACGCCAAATCCACCTTGACCAATCATATTATTTTCTGAATAATTATTTGTTGCAGCTTGAATCGTTCTGTAATCAAGTTGCAGCGACTCTATAGTTGTTATATCATCTCCTGTGCACAATAAATGTCGTAGTAATCAGAGAAAGAGACTGGTCAATGACATTAATTAAATCTAATTAAGATTGTCATCATTCGAGTCTTTACCATCAAAGGCTGGTGCAGTATCAGAAGTCTTCTTTGTCCTCTTTGCAAAGAAACAATAGCAAGCTATGAAAAGTAGAACAGCCACTATAAGAGGAACAACAATGGCTACGGCTATCACATTTGAATTCCCACCTTTCCCTGCGTATCAAAGATCATTTGCATGAATCTCTAAAACAAATAATAATAATAAAAAAAGCGCTATTAGTATATATTGCCAAATTCGAGGAATCGGGGGAAATAAATAGAGGAAGAAGAAATAGTTCACCAGGTCGTGGAGGAGATGATACAGGAGAAGTAGAGGGAGGCGAAGGTGGTGGTGGTGTTATAACGGTGGTTTCGTTGTAGAACGGGTTAAGTTCGTACCTTGCATTACAGCTTGGGAAAAGATATCTTCCCCCAATTTTGTTATGAGGGATTCCATAGAAAGATCGTTGCAGACATCCGCTACATTCTGACCTTATCCTCTTGACCTTTAACCACAAAACCCTCCGGTTGTGTGACATAGACAGTCTCCTTTAACTCACCATGCAGAAACGCCGTTTTTACATCGAGGTGATGTATCTTCCATCCATTGGAAGCTGCAAGATTAATTAGGAGTCGTATAGACTCTATCCGGGCTACTGGAGCGAAGACTTCTTCAAAATCAACTCCGTATTTCTGTACGTACCCCTTCGCGACTAACCGAGCCTTGTACTTGTTTATACTTTTGTCAGAATTTCTCTTAAGCTTGAATACCCATTTTAAGCCAATTGGCTTAACTCCATCCGGTAAGTCAACCAATTTCCATGTGTTGTTCTTCTCGATGGAGCATATTTCATCTTCTGCAGCGAGAGTCCATTCTCTCGAGTCTTTTGCTTCATAGAAGTTTCTTGGCTCATTGTTTAAGCTCAGTAATAACATTTCACCTTCTTCTTCCGCAATCAGTACATAATCCTCAAGGTAGGATGGTAAATTCCTTTGTCTTTCGGTGCGCCTTAGGGAGGATACCACGGTACTCTGTTTCGCAGGGCTCTGTTTTTCGGGACTCTGTTTTGCTGGACTCTGTTTCGCGAGCCCAGGTACATCGCGATCCTCTAATTGTTGATAAACGGGTTCTCTGCCTACTCCCTGACTCGACATATCTCCAGTCTCGACATGTGTACCAGAATCATCGAGAGTAGTTCTCTCCATCTCGACATTCTCTTCTTCTTCTCGGATGACTCGATTTCTGAAATCCCCAAAATTTACAGTAAAATCTTCATCCCGCTCTTGATTCCAGTTCCACCCCTTATTTTCGTCGAATATAACATCTCTACTTACTATTATTTTCCGTGAGGTTGGATCTAGAAGTCGATAAGCCTTCGATCCAGGCTCTATTCCAAGATGAACAAGTACTCTCGATCTGTCATCTAGTTTCTTTAGGTGTGGTTTATCAATTTTTGCAAAACTGATACAGCCAAAGATCCTAAGATGACTAATCGTTGGCTTCTTTCCCTTAAAAACTTCATACGGAGTTTTGTCCTTTAACGTCCTAGTACCCACTCTATTCAGAAGATATATCGAATGCCTAACTGCCTCCCCCCATAGATAGTTTGGCACATACATGTGTTTCATGATACTTCGAGTCATCTCCAATAAAGTCCTATTGCGTCTCTCAACCACCCCGTTCTGCTGTGGAGTGTATGGAGCTGTGAGATGACGTTTAATGCCAGCTTCTTCACAGAAGGAGTTAAATTTTTGAGACACAAATTCTCCTCCTCTATCTGTTCTGAATGTTCCTATACTCTCCCCTGAATCCTGTTCAACTAATCGCTTAAAGTTCTTGAACTTATTGAATGCCTCTCCCTTCTCTTTAAGCAGAATCGCCCACATATAACGCGAATGATCATCTATAAGTACGAGAATATACTTATTCCCAGCAGCTGTACTTGGTGTGATCGGGCCACACAAATCTCCATGTATAAGTTCAAGATTTTTAGTCGCTCTATAGGAGGAAGCTTGCGGGAATACTTGCCGCGATTGTTTACCAAGTAAACATGAACCACAGATTTCTTTCTCGATCGTAATGCGGGGTACTCCTCGAACCAGCTCCTTCTGGATCATTGACCGCATTGTTTCGATATTAATATGTCCTAACCTAGCATGCCATTTACTCGACTCGCTTGTTGCATCAATGTGTAGACATGTGTTATCCCGTAGTCCCATGTGTACTTTGTAGAGTCTGTTTTTTTTAGCTCTTTCTGCCTTAACAAGCAGTTTTCCTTCTGAATCATGCATCGTCAAGACTCCTCCTCTCATTCTTATGTCACAACTTGACTCAGTAGCTTGTCCCAGACTGATAATGTTGCTTTTTAAATCGGGAATGTAGTAGACGTCATACATTGTCCGTGCCTTTCCATTCATGTCAATGAAGGAGATTGAGCCTTTGCCCTTGATGTCTATCCGCGAGTCGTCTCCAAACCTTACTTTCCCAGTAATAGACTCGTCGATTTTATCAAAGTATCTTCTATCTCTTGTCATGTGGTTGCTAGCTCCGTTATCGAGGTACCATACGTCTGATTCCTTGGCGGTTTTCTCATACTTGCTTGGTATAACCTTTTTCTCGTTCAGAAATACCACTTCATGTATCATAAGTTCATCCGCGTCTTGTGTATCATTGCCCTCGTCTTCCTGTGTTTCCTGCAGTTTAAGTAACCTATCAGGACATACTGATGCATAATGTCCCATCTTGTCGCATCGAAAACACATAATCTTGGACGTGTCTCTTCCTCCATTCGAGCGTCCGCGACCACGTCCCCTGTTTCTTCCTCCTCGACCTCTGCCTCTGTACTCTCCGTTGTACTCTCGACTTGCTTGATTGCTCTGTGTTTCCTCATTCAGGTACATCAGCTTGCTTTGATCCTCGTGAACATCTTCTTCTTCATAGATTCGTTCTTCGTATGCTTTTAATCTCCCAATAATATCTTCGAAGCTGGTGGTATTGAGATCCAATACTTGTTCAAGCGAAGCAACAATATGTATATATTTCTTTCGCGGTAAACTCTTGAGGAATTTCTTGACAAGCTTTGACTCTTCAATGCTTACTCCTAGGGCAGCCGATTTCGAGGAGATCTCCGATAACTTTCCTGCAAAGTCATCGATTTTCTCTGTATCCTTCATCTTGACTCGGTCAAACTTGGCCATTAGCGTCTGTAATCTAGCTTCCTTCACTCGCTCAGCACCTACATGTCTTGCTTTTATGGATTCCCAAACCTTCTTTGCTGTGTCGAGCTCTCCGACTTGTAAGATGAGTGTCTCATGTATTGATTGGAATAGCAGAGCTATAGCCATTTTGTTTTTGTCGCCGTCAGGTGGATCTGTTTCTGCTTCAATAACTTCCCAAACTTTATGGACTTTGAGCATTACTTTCATTCTCATAGCCCAGACTGTGTAGTTGGTTGTGTTTAGCATCGGGCATGTGATTGAAGACGGTCCCCCTCCTTCTTTGGGTCTTGATGCTGCTGCGTTTGCTGCAACAATGTCTCCCATGTTTTGCTTCTCAGATTCTCAAAGTTCTGAAGCTCTGATACCAATTGTTGTTTGTAACAAGAACTTAAGAACTCAAAGATCAAAGATTAATAAGAATAACTCTCTTATTAGCTTAAGGAAAATCACTCAAAACCTTAAACTCTCTAATCTCTCTTAAAGCTAATGCCACATCTCGACATTGCTTATATAGCCAATAGGCAAATCCTATTTCTATTAGAGAATGCATTAGACAACTCCTAAGAACATCTCTAATCCTAAACACTTTAGGTATCCTAGTCTTGATATGATTTCAAGCTTAGTTCAACATTCTCCCCTCTAAGCTTGAAATTGATTTCCTTCAAGTCTTGAATGCCGATAAGGTCCCTTATTTCCCTGAATTTAATCCTTCCTAGTGCCTTAGTTAGTATATCCGCCTTCTGCTGATTTCCAGGAATATGTTCGACCTCGATTTGACCATATTCGACACATTCTCGTATGAAGTGGTATCGAGTGTGAATGTGCTTACTTCTGCCATGAAAGACCGGGTTCTTTGTAAGTGCAATAGCAGACTTGTTATCTATGCGAATAACAACCCTTTCAGACGGAACGCCAGTGACTTCACTAAGCAAGTCTTGAAGCCAGATTGCTTGTCTCACAGCTTCTGTACCTGCCATAAACTCAGCTTCACAGGATGATAATGCTACAGTGTCCTGTTTCTGTGAGCACCAAGTAATCGGACTACTACCGAGATAGAAGATATGTCCTGTCGTACTCTTTCCATCATCCGGATCGACATTATGGCTACTATCGCTATAGCCTATCAGCTTAGGGATCCTAGAGTTTGATCGCACACAAGTTAGTCCAAGAGTAGTAGTACCTTGTAGATATCGTAGACATTGCTTCATAGCAGCTCCATGCGATTCCCTTGGACTCTGCATGTAACGACTCAAAACTCCAACACAGTAGGACAAATCAGGCCTTGTATGAAGAAGGTAACGTAGGCATCCAATGTTTCTTCTGAAACCAGTAGCATCTATCTCTTTCTCATCCTCTGATTTTGATAGTTTCAGACCCGAATCCATTGGTATATGCACCGGATTGCATCCCTTCATACCCGCTTCTTCCAGAATCTTTTAAGCGTACCTCTTCTGGCTTAGAACTATTCCACCATCATGTTGACACACCTCGATCCCGAGATAGTACGTTAGCCTACCGAGATCACTCATCTCAAACTTAGAAGCCATCTCTGCTTTAAACTCATCGATGACTCTCATGCTTGTTCCCGTGATAAACAAGTCATCAACGTATATTGCTACGACAAGGAGATCTCCACTTATCTCCTTTCGATATACAGAAGGTTCCTTTGAGCATTTCTTGAACTGAAAACCCAATAGAATCTGATTGAGCTTGTTATTCCACGCCCTCGGTGCTTGCCGGAGTCCATACAATGCTTTGTTAAGCTTGTAGACCTTATCCTCTTGACCTTTAACCACAAAACCCTCCGGTTGTGTGACATAGACAGTCTCCTTTAACTCACCATGCAGAAACGCCGTTTTTACATCGAGGTGATGTATCTTCCATCCGTTGGAAGCTGCAAGATTAATTAGGTGTCGTATAGACTCTATCCGGGCTACTGGAGCGAAGACTTCTTCAAAATAAACTCCGTATTTCTGTACGTACCCCTTCGCGACTAACCGAGCCTTGTACTTGTTTATACTTCCGTCAGAATTTCTCTTAAGCTTGAATACCCATTTTAAGCCAATTGGCTTAACTCCATCCGGTAAGTCAACCAATTTCCATGTGTTGTTCTTCTCGATGGAGCATATTTCATCTTCTGCAGCGAGAGTCCATTCTCTCGAGTCTTTTGCTTCATAGAAGTTTCTTGGCTCATTGTTTAAGCTCAGTAATAACATCTCACCTTCTTCTTCCGCAATCAGTACATAATCCTCAAGGTAGGATGGTAAATTCCTTTGTCTTTCGGTGCGCCTTAGGGAGGGTACCACGGTACTCTATTTCGCAGGGCTCTGTTTTTCGGGACTCTGTTTTGCTGGACTCTGTTTCGTGAGCCCAGGTACATCGCGATCCTCTAATTGTTGATAAACGGGTTCTCTGCCTACTCCCTGACTCGACATATCTCCAGTCTCGACATGTGTACCAGACTCATCGAGAGTAGTTCTCTCCATCTCGACATTCTCTTCTTCTTCTCGGATGACTCGATTTCCGAAATCCCCAAAATTTACAGTAAAATCTTCATCCCGCTCTTGATTCCAGTTCCACCCCTTATTTTCGTCGAATATAACATCTCTACTTACTATTATTTTCCGTGAGGTTGGATCTAGAAGTCGATAAGCCTTCGATCCAGGCTCTATTCCAAGATGAACAAGTACTCTCGATCTGTCATCTAGTTTCTTTAGGTGTGGTTTATCAATTTTTGCAAAACTGATACAGCCAAAGATCCTAAGATGACTAATCGTTGGCTTCTTTCCCTTAAAAACTTCATACGGAGTTTTGTCCTTTAACGTCCTAGTACCCACTCTATTCAGAAGATATGTCGAATGCCTAACTGCCTCCCCCCATAGATAGTTTGGCACATACATGTGTTTCATGATACTTCGAGTCATCTCCAATAAAGTCCTATTGCGTCTCTCAACCACCCCGTTCTACTGTGGAGTGTATGGAGCTGTGAGATGACGTTTAATGCCAGCTTCTTCACAGAAGGAGTTAAATTCTTGAGACACAAATTCTCCTCCTCTATCTGTTCTGAATGTTCCTATACTCTCCCCTGAATCCTGTTCAACTAATCGCTTAAAGTTCTTGAACTTATTAAATGCCTCTCCCTTCTCTTTAAGCAGAATCGCCCACATATAACGCGAATGATCATCTATAAGTACGAGAATATACTTATTCCCAGCGGCTGTACTTGGTGTGATCGGGCCACACAAATCTCCATGTATAAGTTCAAGATTTTTAGTCGCTCTATAGGAGGAAGCTTGCGGGAATACTTGCCGCGATTGTTTACCAAGTAAACATGAACCACAGATTTCTTTCTCGATCGTAATGCGGGGTACTCCTCGAACCAGCTCCTTCTGGATCATTGACCGCATTGTTTCTATATTAATATGTCCTAACCTAGCATGCCATTTACTCGACTCGCTTGTTGCATCAATGTGTAGACATGTGTTATCCCGTAGTCCCATGTGTACTTTGTAGAGTCTGTTTTTAGCTCTTTCTGCCTTAACAAGCAGTTTTCCTTCTGAATCATGCATCGTCAAGACTCCTCCTCTCATTCTTATGTCACAACTTGACTCAGTAGCTTGTCCCAGACTGATAATGTTGCTTTTTAATTCGGGAATGTAGTAGACGTCATACATTGTCCGTGCCTTTCCATTCATGTCAATGAAGGAGATTGAGCCTTTGCCCTTGATGTCTATCCGCGAGTCGTCTCCAAACCTTACTTTCCCAGTAATAGACTCGTCGATTTTATCAAAGTATCTTCTATCTCTTGTCATGTGGTTGCTAGCTCCGTTATCGAGGTACCATACGTCTGATTCCTTGGCGGTTTTCTCATACTTGCTTGGTATAACCTTTTTCTCGTTCAGAAATACCACTTCATGTATCATAAGTTCATCCGCGTCTTGTGTATCATTGCCCTCGTCTTCCTGTGTTTCCTGCAGTTTAAGTAACCTATCAGGACATACTGATGCATAATGTCCCATCTTGTCGCATCGAAAACACATAATCTTGGACGTGTCTCTTCCTCCATTCGAGCATCCGCGACCACGTCCCCTGTTTCTTCCTCTTTGACCTCTGCCTCTGTACTCTCCGTTGTACTCTCGACTTGCTTGATTGCTCTGTGTTTCCTCATTCAGGTACATCAGCTTGCTTTGATCCTCTTGAACATCTTCTTCTTCATAGATTCGTTCTTCGTATGCTTTTAATCTCCCAATAATATCTTCGAAGCTGGTGGTATTGAGATCCAATACTTGTTCAAGCGAAGCAACAATATGTATATATTTCTTTCGCGGTAAACTCTTGAGGAATTTCTTGACAAGCTTTGACTCTTCAATGCTTACTCCTAGGGCAGCCGATTTCGAGGAGATCTCCGATAACTTTCCTGCAAAGTCATCGATTTTTTTCTGTATCCTTCATCTTGAGTCGGTCAAACTTGGCCATTAGCGTCTGTAATCTAGCTTCCTTCACTCGCTCAGCACCTACATGTCTTGCTTTTATGGATTCCCAAACCTTCTTTGCTGTGTCGAGCTCTCCGACTTGTAAGATGAGTGTCTCAGGTATTGATTGGAATAGCAGAGCTATAGCCATGTTGTTTTTGTCGCCGTCAGGTGGATCTGTTTCTGCGTCAATAACTTCCCAAACTTTATGGACTTTGAGCATTACTTTCATTCTCATAGCCCAGACTGTGTATTTGGTTGTGTTTAGCATCGGGCATGTGATTGAAGACGGTCCCCCTCCTTCTTTGGGTCTTGATGCTGCTGCGTTTGCTGCAACAATGTCTCCCATGGTCGCTTCTCAGATTCTCAAAGTTCTGAAGCTCTGATACCAATTGTTGTTTGTAACAAGAACTTAAGAACTCAAAGATCAAAGATTAATAAGAATAACTCTCTTATTAGCTTAAGGAAAATCACTCAAAATCTTAAACTCTCTAATCTCTCTTAAAGCTAATGCCACATCTCGACATTGCTTATATAGCCAATAGGCAAATCCTATTTCTATTAGAGAATGCATTAGACAGCTTCTAAGAACATCTCTAATCCTAAACACTTTAGGTATCCTAGTCTTGATATGATTTCAAGCTTAGTTTAACAGAAACAAGGGTTTAAAGCAGATGCTCTGAAACAAATGAGGAAGGAAAAAAGGAAAAGGAAGATGAAAGAGGCGCAAGAAGACATGATTTGAGTCCCTTGATTTGGGTTTCATATCCTTTATATAACCTTCTCTCTGTGAGTCTGTGACTACTGAATGTTAACGTGACGCAGAGGAGGGTTTGTGGCGATGACGATAAGTCAACAATCAAAGTCAATTTTCAATGAAAAGGCCATGTTGAAAAAATCAGCACGATTGTTTGTATTTACGTAAAGAAAAATTACAAAGTTCAAAAAAAGCCAGGTTGAAAAATCAACTTGATTTTTAGTAATTTTCTCCCTGGTCAATTTATTAATTACAACGTTAACATTCTGTTCAATAGAGGATGGTACATTTTATATGAAAAAACAAGCAAAAAACATGAACATGATGGTCCAAAATGCAGTATGAGAAATGGGACTTCGTTTCGGTGAATCCAGTTTTACACAGCCAATATCTAGTAGAGTATTAACTAATAGAAGCAGTAATGGATCCGTTGACACAGATTTTTTTCTTCATTTAAAGACTCTTATTGTTCAGCAAGGCTTACGATCAGTAAGATAATAAAACAGAGAAACGGCACATTTGATGCAGTGGAACGCACCTGTATGGTTATAATGCAGGCTGGATTCAAACCTAGATAAAAACTCAGGTTGCTAGTGAGCATCAACATGATTGATGACAACATTTCGGTTACTATTATACATCAATTGGTATGTATGATGAACACATGTCTTTAATAAGTATTTCACTATTCATACAGACACTTGGAATAATCACATTGTAGTTTCAACTTAAAAATATTGTGTTTTCAGTCGTGCTTTCAGTAAATATTCCAATGTCTCAAGGGAATATCTTCAACGAGGATCCAGTTTGGTGATGGTTAATATTAATACTCTGAGAAGTGGACCTAACGGTAGATTGGCTTGACTCAAATCCTTCCGAACCTCGTTCTTGGTTGCGTCTATCTTGAAGGAAGAATCCAGGTGGTTGAGGAACATGTAAAACGAAGGTATTGCTAGTGAGCATCACGTTGATTGTCGACAAGTTGGGACGATCTGCTGGATCTTCTTGAACACACAGTAGCGAGATGTGGATGCATCTTACCACTTCTTCACTCTGATAATTCTCTGCAATGGTTGGATCCAAGAGGTCTAACGCTGATGATCAGTTTCTAATAAGTAGTTCACTTTTTTTTTTTGAGATTTGGTTGTTCTGTTTAGGCACTCACGTAGGTGACCAAGTTCTCAGCCATAGAGCCTGAAGTATGGTGGAGGCTGCTATTCTTCCTGCCGCATATAATCTCAAGAACCAAGACCCTGAAGCTGTAAACATCAGATTTCATTGAGAACTGGCCATGAATCTGATATTCCGGTGACAACCGCTGCAAGATTAGATGTAATATTGGTCAAGAAAAGATTGTGGAAACTTCAGATCATAAGCTATAAAGGATAACAGAAGTATTTACTATGTCCCAACTATCCTGCTTGTATTAGCTCCACTTTGGTCCATACCAAAGATCCAACTAGTCAACTATTTGACTAAATTCCAAATTAATTTGATCCAATATCTAGAATCTTGTATATAGCTTCTTCAAATAGAACTACATGGGATAAAATATTGATGCTAAATAAACCATATACATTGCCTGGTTTCGAATCAGATACTATTAAAAGCTTCATCAATTTGGTATGGAAAAGTGTATCATTTGTTCGTAAATAAACCGGCTTTGGTAATATAGAATCAACTAAAATGCTTATTTCACTGACCAAATAGGCTAAAACAGAGTGAAACCCTGGTAATGTCAATGATTAAAATCCTGAGTAGAGCTTAAACAGTTGCCCTAAAACCTCCACATAAGCATATACAGTCATAAGACGTGAGACATAAGTCAAACGACAATTTAATCTTTTTTACGCGAGGGAAAGAAGCATCATTATTCGGTTTGGTTTACGCTTTATATAGATTATATGACACCGGTTTACAAAATTTAGGCTTTGGTTATATTAATCAACTAAAATGCTTATTCCACTGACCAAGTAGGCTAAAACAGAGTGAAAACCTTGTGATGTCAATAATTAAAATCCTAAGTAGAGCTTAAACAGTGCCCTAAAACCTCCATATAAGCATATACAAGTCAAAAGACGTGAGACATAAGTCAAATGTCAATTTTAATCTAGAAGCATCACTTAAACTCGTAAAGAAGACGTGAGACATAAGTCAAATGGCACAAAACGTGGATGGATATTCAAGTCATACAAAATAAGAAGATACAGAAACTCAAGTTAACATAAACAAATGAAGAAGAAGTAACTATGAATATTCAAGAGACAAAGTCACAAAATAAGGAAAATAGCCCAGAAGCATCACTCAAAATTACAAAAAAAAAAGAATATTCAACGAGGCTCTAATTCAGTAATAGACACATCATTAACAGAACAAGGAACAGATCTTGCTGTAGATTGACTTGATTCTAATCCCTCAGATACATGGTCCAGTTCGTGCCTGCTTCGTGGGAAAAACCCTGGTAGGCGAGGCAATGGTAGCGTGCTTGTGTTACTACCGAGCATCAAGATGATGGTTGATAACATTGGACGGTCTTCTGGATTTTCTTGAATACATAAGAGTGCGATATGGATGCATCTGGTGACTTCACCACTCTGATAATTCCTTCCAATGGCTGGATCCACCAGCTCTAATGGTGAACCATTCCTCCAAAGCCTCCAAGCCTAACACAATGAACAATCAAGAACCTTTTTCATATTGTTTACAGATGTTAGATTGTTGAAATTTGAGGTGTTTATGCTTACATAAGTGACCAAGTTTCCAGCAGTACTAGTTTCATCCATCTGGTAGACGCCACTGTTTTTCTTGCCGCTTATAATCTCAAGAAGTAAGACTCCAAAGCTGTAAATGTCAGATTTCATGGAGTATTGACCATGCAGTGCGTACTCTGGAGACATGTAAGCACTGAAAGCATACAACTCTGGTTAATATTCCATACAGAAAGGCTTAACAACTTTTGTGTGTGTTTCAGCTATTGTGAGCAGAACTTACTATGTTCCAGCAATTCTGTTGGTGTTGCCTCAAGTTTGCTCCGTTGCAAAGATCGTCGACAATCCAAAATCTGCAACTTTTGGGTTCATATTAGCGTCTAAGAGAATGTTGCTGGCTTTGAGGTCAAGATGTATGATTGTGAGCTGTGAATCTTGATGAAGATATAAAATCCCTCTAGCAACCCCTCCAATGATCTTGAACCTGTGAGTCCACTTTAGCTGACCTTGCTTTTCAGGGTCTGCACATTTCCATGTACATTCAATCATTTTAAAGCTGAAGAATAATTCTCTGAATAAGCAAACTATAGGGAACCATACCAAATAGGAAATAGTCAAGGCTTTTGTTGGGAACAAACTCATAGATGAGAATCTTTTCCTCTCCTTCCAAACAGAATCCAAGAAGCCTAACCAGGTTCCTGTGTTGAAGTTTTGACACAAGAAAAGCTTCGTTCCTGAATTCTCTTGTGCCTTGTCCTGAACTTTTCGACAGTCGCTTCACAGCTACTTCAGTTCCATTTGCAAGTTTACCCTATTAGATGACACAAACATACCCGGTTGTTTACATAACCTATAGTAAACAGAGATCTCCTTACCTTGTAAACCTCGCCGAATCCACCTTCCCAGAGCTTATTACTCCTTGAAAAATTATTTGTTGCAGCTTCAACTGTCTTAAAATCGTATTGCGTTGTATTTTCACTTGAAATATCACTACCAGCTGCAAAGCAAGAGTGTACTAGTTATGCTTCTTGTTTTCCTCTCTTGGCTAAGGGACAATGTAACGAAAGAAAACCATGAAGAGATAATTAAAACACACAAAACTAACATTCAATCTCAGTTCTTTGGTATGATTTTCTCCTCCGCCATAGAACAAAAGCTAGAACAAACAGTATCAAGATGGTAACAACAGCTAGAACGGTAATCGCCGCGACAATTCCAGCTGAGATCCCTCTGCTATCTTCTTCTAACAAATAGAGATATAATGTCATATATTTCACTTCTTCTTACAATCATAGTTTTATCAGTGGAAAGACTTACCACTGTCAGACGTGATAGCCTGGTCTCCTGATGGTTGTGGTTGTGGCACAGTCACAGGGGGAGGAGAAGCCACTGTAAGATTATCAAAAGCTTTAAAGAACGTATTCAATTCCCACCTGAAAAGGCAGCTTGGCCGCAAAATAAGGCCTCCTTGTTTCTGACCACAGCATGACTGATACTGAACTGCGCTTTCTCGCAGACATTTATCACAATCACCAGAGGAAAGATCCGGCGTGCACTGCATCACTGCGTATATATTCTGGAAAGCTGTCAACTTTGCAACATTAGCTGTGTAATGGTTATCACTAGACGATGGTGTGCTTTTCGCTGTGGACGCTGAAGCAATCATACTACCAGCTAACTCTTCCCATATTTCCCTGAACGCCGTTTGATTTGAGCTGATATCTCTAGTGTTGTAACGTAGTACACGCGGGACTAGATCTGCAGTTCCTGAGAAAGAAGTGTTGGAGTAGCGGACAAGGCAAACCGTTAAGTGATCTTGCCACCAATACGCTTCTGTTTGGTTAGGACACTTCTGTATAAAACCATCCAAAGCGTTCTTGATACAAGCAGAACAGTCCTCTGAAGTTGATCCTGGGAAGCACATCCCCATAGCGTAGACACGGTTCGGTTCTTGTCCGATAGAACTGTTGTAGAAGAAGCCGTCTTGAGCCGTGACATTGGAATGAAGAGAAGAGAGGATGAGACGGCGATTTGCGTCGTAAGTACCGTTGGGTCTGAAATACCCATCGTTCGTACATATTTGTGCTGAAACTGAAACAACACCAAAGCTTATGAGGACAAAACAGAGGATTGAACACAAACTCCTCTGCTTCATTATTCCTTTAAGATTATAGCAAAAGCATAATCTTTATGTTTCTTACCAGTTTAAAAAGCAAATGGAAGTTTCTCTGCGAAGTTTCTGATGTTGAATTCGTCAAACTGATAGCAGTGAGTCCTTTGGACCTTGCATATATACGGGCATAAAAACGAGCATCAAAAGTCAAAAGTCTTCTTTTGTCACAAAGTATAATAATGTTGAATAGTCACATGTTGACTCAGAAAATGAAATTGAGGAAATACCCAGCGAAGCAGTGTGAGAGGAACCAAAAGAATATTGTGCCAATGTCAATGGTTTCACTAGTAATGAATTTTTCTTTATTCTCTTTGTGACTACTGTAGATTAACGTGAAACAGAGGATGGTTTGTGGCGACGACTATAAGTAAACGCATTGTTTGTGGCTTTAACTCTTGAATATTCCTAGTAACTTCTTCCTGTAACCTTAACACTCAGTTTACAAGAAGCTACAAGATGTAACACTATCATAGCAATGAAGCTACAAGATGTTAATCTATAATTTTCAGATTCATATCAGCATCTAAGAGAATGTTACACGCTTTGAATCCTGATGAAGATAGAGACGTCATCGAGCAACCCTACCAATGATATTGTATCGTATTGTCCAGTCCACCTGGGCTTGTTTTGAAGGGTCTGCATATAAATGTACAATCAGTTTAGTAAATGAAGGAACATTATGATTCCCTCAACATATCTATTAAATTGGACTCACCAAAAAGAAAGTAATCAAGGCTTTTGTTGGGATCAAACTTGTAGACGAGTATCTTCTCTGCTCCTTGTAAACAAAATCCAAGAAGCCTAACCAGGTTTCATTGCTGAAGCTTTGCCACCAGAACAGCCTCGTTCTTGATCTCTCGTTCGCCTTGGCTCGATGATTTTGACAACCTTTTCACAGTGACTCCTGTCAGGTCAAATCAACACCCTACAATAAATATAACATCACTTGGATATGTTATCCAAACTCTGGATAGTTGGCATTAAACAAACCAGAGAGAGTCAAAGCAATTGTACCTTGAAAACTTCTCCAAATCCACCCTGACTGATCTTGTTCTTCTCTGAAAATTTGTTTGTTGCAGCTTTGATTGTCTGAAAATCAAATTGCAGTGAGTGTGTAGTCGTAATATCAATGCCAGCTGCACACAGGAACGTACCAGACCTCAAAATCATATATATGGATTCATGTTTAGTGCCGACTCGATAAATGATAAAGTAATTGATGGGAAACACGTGAAACAACTCACATTGACGATCAAGTGATTGGTATGACTTCCTCCTCCTGCAAACAGAAAATCCTAGAGCAGCCAGTACCAAGAAGACAACTACAGCCGGAACAAGAAGAACAAGTGGCGACAAAAGGCACATAGTGGACTCTTAAGCAACTAGAACATATGTGAAGGAAGCCCCACTAATTTTATGAGAGCTCACATGATTTCGCAAAAGGAAAGTATGTAAATTTGGCTGGATAAAGCATGAAACAGTGTCATAAATCATCAGTTGCAAGCAAATAACGAACAGACGAAACCCTCATCTCTACAAATTCTCCTCCTACGTTACACCGGAATCGGAAAATCGTGAACTTTACTTAACCCTAAATCGCCACTAAATCAGAAAGCGAAACTCTCGATTGGAAAATCCAGAAACGAGTTCAGTGAAAGCCTTCGGGAAGGAAGCTCAAGGCTGAATGAGGCGGAGAGGAAAATAGAGGACCGGTTAGATTATTAAACCGGTTTGGATTATTATATAAAACAATTGGTTCAATATTGATAACAGTAACACTCTGTCTCTGGGTCTCTGGCGCCATGCATAAAAAAAATCAGAAATTTTTTTAAACAAAGAGTTGATCTCATCTTACTGTACTACAAATGTAGTAATGATGAATACTTTTTTCTTTGTCAGAAAATGATACATTTATAGTAAATTATAAAACATTTGCACATATCCCCCCCTTTTTCATTTGTGCATGGAAAATCAAGAAAGAAAACCATTTCATTCTCTAACCAATAGAACATGCTGAATTTTTCAACGAGGATTAAGGTCAGTAATTGTTGCTTCATTTACGGAACAAGAAAAAGACTTGCTGCTCGATTGACCCGGTCCCAATCCCTGGGCTAATGGGTTCGATCCAGGTACGTTCCTGAAGAAAAATCCTGGTGGCATAGGCACAGGCAGAGTAATTGAGCTGGTGGTGAGCATTTGGTGTACCGTTGACATTGCTGGACGATCTGTATAATTTTCTTGAACACATAACAGCCCAATATGGATGCATCTAATAACTTCATCACTTTTATATTCTTCTATGATATCAGGATCTACGAGCTCAGTCAATGAATTTTTCTCCCAAAGTCCCCAAACCTGTAGAAGTTATGTAACATATATTAAAAACTATTATCACATTCTCAAGTAATCAAATAAAGTCTGAGATTTTTATCAGCTTACATATGTGACTAAGTTATTAACTAAACCATCCATCTGGTAGAAGCTGCTATTCTTTTTGCCACTAATGATCTCTAGAATCAATACTCCAAAGCTATAGACATCTAATTTCGTTGAGAATTGGCCATGCGTTACGTACTCAGGAGACATGTAACCGCTGCAAAATACTTATACAAGGTTAAATAGGCAGCATAAGGGTTCATGGATCGAACTTTATCAGCTCCATATAAGAATATATACTTACAAGGTTCCAACTACTCTTGTTGTACTGGCTACAATTTGGTCCATTCCAAAGATCCTCGCCATGCCAAAATCCGCGATTTTCGGGTTCATATCACTATCTAAGAGAATATTGCTGGCTTTGAGGTCACGGTGTATGATCGTAAGCCGTGAATCTTGATGCAGATATAGAATCCCCCGAGCGATCCCTCCAATGATATTGTATCGTAGAGTCCAGTTCAGTTGGCCTTTCTTTGCAGGGTCTGTACGCGCACATCCATGTACTTCAGTTAAATCTAAAAAGATTTGCAAACCGCAGTTTACAAGAATGGCTAAAGAATCATTGAAACAAGGCAATAAATGAAACTGACCAAAGAGGAAGTAATCAAGGCTTTTGTTGGGCACATACTCGTAGACCAATATCCTTTCTTCTCGCTCTAGAGAAAATCCAAGCAGC
Organism: Thlaspi arvense; assembly: GCA_911865555.2. Classification (NCBI taxonomy): domain Eukaryota; kingdom Viridiplantae; phylum Streptophyta; class Magnoliopsida; order Brassicales; family Brassicaceae; genus Thlaspi; species Thlaspi arvense. The sequence goes on along the minus strand of OU466863.1, from coordinate 7,260,585 downwards.
CTAACCAGATTTCTGTGCTGAAGCTTTGCGACAACAACAACCTCGTTCTTGAACTCCGTGTCACCTTGTCCTGATGATTTTGATAGTCTCTTCACAGCAACTTCAGTCCCGTTCGAAAATGTACCCTATTCGTTTTCATCAGCATCATCTCGTTATCCAAGTTTGTTGACAAATAGTTTCAATGAAAAGTACACAGCCTCAGGCACAGTTAAAGATCTAATAGTAACATATAGTACCTGTTGAACAGAAAAAAAAAAATAAAATAAAATAAAATAAAATAATAACATATAGTACCTTGTAAACCACGCCAAATCCACCTCGACCAATCTTATTATTCTCTGAAAAATCATTTGTTGCAGCTTGAATTGTTCTATAATCAAGTTGCAGCGACTCACTGGATGTTATATCGTCTCCTGTTGCACAATAAACGTGGTAGTAATCAGAGAAAAGAACTGGTCAATGACATTAATCAAATCTAATTAAGGTTGTCAATCATTGGAATTCTTTTACCATCAAAGGCTAGTGCAGTGTCAGAAGTCTTCTTTTTCCTTTTTGCAAAGAAACAATAGCAAGCTATGAAAAGTAGAATAGCCACTATAAGAGGCACAACAATGGCTACGGCTATCACATTTGAATTCCCACCTTTCCCTGCGTATCAAAGATCATTTGCTTGAATCTCTAAAACCAATAATGAAAGAACAAAAAAACTTTCGCTATTAGTATTGTAAGTTGGAGAAATCAGGGGAGATAGATAGAGGAAGAAGAAATAGTTCACCAGGTCGTGGGAGAAGTAGAGGAGAAGTAGAGGGAGGCGAAGGCGGTGTTGTAACGGCGGTTTCGTTGTAGAACGCGTAAAGTTCGTACCTTGCATTACAGCTTGGGAAAAGATATCTTCCCCCAATTCTGTTGTGAGGGATGCTATGAATGCATCGTTGCAGACATCCGCTACAGTCTGGTCTGCTCAGATCCGGAGTGCACTGAACCAGGACGTACAGACTCTGGCGTGCAGTCCAATTGGTCTTTATCGTAGCGAACTTTCTAGAACTGCTCGCTGCTTCAAAGGCAGCTTGGTTTAACGTGGACGCCACCGCATCAACGTCCCGTTCTTCTTGATTTAATGAAATATTGTTGTTGTTCAACAAGTGCCATCCTCTATTGGATGTGAGATTCGATAGAATATTCTGGTCAGAGTATCTGAGCATGCACTCGTCGTAAAAGAGTACGACTTGTCTCTCATTCGGGCACCAAACTAAGGTATCGTTGACAGAAAAGGCGACACAGTTACGGCAGACTTCCGGCGAGAGGTCTCCACGGCAGAGGAAAAGTCCCGTGACCTTGTCGGCGGCTTGTCCGACCGTAGCGTTTTGGAATCCGGTGGAGTAGGAAGCGTTCGGGGAAGAGAGAGAGGACAAAAGGGTTCTGAGATTGGTGAAGTAAGTGCTGTTACTTGAATAAGTTGTATTTGAACACTGACTGTGAAGGAAATTAGGGTTTTGAGCAGAAGCTCTGAAACAAATGAGGAAGGAAAAAAGGAAAAGGAAGATGAAAGAGGCGCAAGAAGACATGGTTCGAGTCCCTTGATTTGGGTTTCATATCCTTTATATAACCTTATCTCTGTGAGTCTGTGACTACTGTATATCAACGTGAAGCAGAGGAGGGTTTGTGGCGACGACGATAAGTCAACAATTAGAGTCAATTTTCAGTGAAAATATGGATATTGTCAAATGTGTAGTAATCATCTGTCTGTCTTTAAGTAACAACAACAAAAAGAAAAATTACAAAGTTGGAAAAAAGGCATGTTGAAAAATCAACTTGATTTTGGACCACAAATTTAATTAGTGGGGTCAATGCCGAATGTTTTTGGAACTTGATCCAAAATTTATAAAGTTCTTCTTAACATCATATACTGATATCACCACGCATCGAAATATCTGAATTTAAGGATTAAAAAGAAAAACATAAGAAATTTGTAATATTTGAGGTTCTAAATGGACTTTTCCTTTTCATTTGTAACTGTAATTATGTAGAAATCAAGAAATTTATACTATTAAAAGAAGTATTTTAAAATGTCTAAAAACTAACATATTATATTTACTGTGACATCATATTTGTTAGATAATTTTATTAATTTATTAAGAGTAATATCGTTTAATTTTAAATATACAAAATGATATGAATTTATATTGAATTTCATTATAATGAGCTTAGTAGTTTTTAATGAACTCTACTAAATTACTGGTTTTGAATTTTAATCTTATAAGAAGAAAACTAAAAATAAAATATTCATAAAAAATAAAATTTTAAGAAATATGTTACAAGATTTCATAAATGCAAAATATATCTAATATTCTGTACAAACGATATATTAGGATTCATATGATTTTAAGAAAGAATATATAATATTTTGTTAGAATATACGATCGTAAATGTTTTTTCTTAAATCGACTTTTATTTTCTTTCTATTTCAATCAAAAATATTTATCTACACAATATTTTATATTCATATAACAATTTTTGCTAGCGTAAGATCCTGCAAACTCAATATCTTTTTAAGTGACTCATATGTTGATATATTTCATGATGAAAAAAAGTTAGCAATGATTTTTATGATTTTATGCATGTTTGGTCTGGTCATGAGATTCTTTCTTGTATTTTGTTTTCCATATGATTTCTATGAATACAAAAAAATGCTTGTGTTTTGTTTATGTCTTCTTATATCATGATAAGACAAATTATGTTAGTGATTTTAATGTTGATTCATAAAGTAGATCATACATGAGTGTGAAAGCAACTGAATAGTTTTAGAGAAACAATAGAATTAAGAAACATGAATATATTTTATGGTTAGTCAATGTATATTAGTTTGTTTATATTTATCACTAAAAATCAAAATACATACCTTAAACTTTGACTTGTGAAATAATTAGATTAGCTAAGATGAATTGATGTTAAAGCAAGAATAATGGTCTTATTTCCCACAGAAATTTTAGATTGGTTATATAGAAATTTATGATGTTATACATGATGTTATCCTGATTGAATATAAAAAAAAATTATTGCAAAACCACATAATTTATGAATAGAAATCTGTTTTAGTTTTTTTTTTTTTTAACATATTGCTTCAGTTATTCCATAAAATAATTTACATAAATATTGATTGAGAACTAAAACAAAAATCACAGGTGTTCACATGTGTTTTATTAGAAGTACTCTTTATACAATATTCAGAATCCCATACTTAAATTTTATGTATTATCATCTTTATGTGTATATAGATGTATCTAAACGGGTTTCTTGTTTTCTTCTTCTCAAATGATTAACAGTAAGACACCAAGTTCTATATAAATTTTTTATATCATTATCGTGAAGAATTACCAATTTCTGAAGCAAAGAATAGAAGTTAAAGATTGAAAGAAGATTTCAATCGCAAATTTAAGAATTCGAAAGTATCCAATTTAAGACTAGAAAGGGATTATGTTTGCATGTTGCTATTGAATTAATAAAAAAATCACTGTTTTCGAATGTGCTAAAATGTTAGACATAAAATTTTAGTATGTGCTTCAAAATAAAACATTGGTTCAGAATGTTACTAATAAGTTTAAAACAAAATTTATAATGGGTCAAAATATATTTTTTAGCAAAATCTACATACAAAATTTTGGCTAAAATTAATTTAAAATTATTGTAAATTAATAAAGAAAATAAAGAATAACTAATAAAATGTATAAAAATGCATACATATTTTATTTTCTATTGGACCAATATCTTGAATTTGGACACAATAACAGATTAATTAAAATATCATACTCAATTTCTCTCATTTCCACTGCAAAAATATATAATATGAGAGACAAGTAACATTGAAAAATATTTCTCATCATCCCAACTATTATTTGAGAAGCATGTTTACTAAAAAAATCTTATGTGTCAACACCTAATGAAAAGTTAGTGCAAAACAATGCCATGTCATAAATATGACATGGCAAATTTCCTAAAACAAACGAAATGTTTTGATTAGTTAAGTTAAAACTAAATAAATCTCATTTATAAATAAGAAAAAAAGTTTATATCATATGTGAATGAATTTTCATTATATCAAGAATTCAAAATTATAAATGAAAAAAAAAAACAAAGAGAAAAATAAATTATAAGTATCCTCATGGCCAACTTTTTTTATTATAATATTGTATATATGAATAAAAAGTAAAAGTAAAAGTAAAAGTAAAAATAAATATTTATGACTTTGGTTTTATGTAAAAATCTCAGGTTATATTTTCGATTTAAAGCACATCCAACTCACATTTATTTTAAATATTCTAATTTAGAGGAAAAAGAAACTTGTTACTTTTTCCTTCAATTATAGAGGAAAAAATAATGTTTTTTCTTTTTTTTTCTGTAAAAGGGAGAAGTCCACTTATATTTTTGAAGAAAAAATATAAAAATACATTTGATATGATCTTAATTGTAAATATATTATAAAGGTTAAAAAATATGAGACAAAAAGAGAAAAAATAAATAAGAATAGTTTTGATCGATTTTGTATTTTTATTTTAAATATTTAAAAATATTATCTTACACATATTAATTCTTTCATTCATATATTTTTCCAACATATTAAAACATTATTTCATGAATCAAATTTTGTATATGTTGTGATCCATTATATTTTTTATTAACAAATATATTAAAGTTAGGAACGGATCAACTTTTAATTTTTAATATAACAATCTAATATTAAATATATTATTTTACATCTTAAATCATACACATATAAGTTTAGATCTGATTGGCTTAACTGGTTATGTTACAGACAGTTTGTGAAAGTGAGTGATTACGGATTATTAAAAAACTTGACTAAGAGATGAGCGGAGAGCTACCACAAAATTTTATAAAATATAATTTCATAAATTTTATAATAAATGTTTATTATATTTTTATTGAGAAACCATATATCATAAAACGCTGAAAAATAATAAATTTTGATTAAATACAAAATGATAGAAATGGTTTTCGTGATTGTTGTTGAATTCCAATAACTGCATAGTGTAAAAAACATAACGTTTGCAGAAAATATTACCAACACCTAAATATTACAATTCATTTATTTCTAACTCATATCTAAATGCATAAATATACTTATTATTATTTCTTAAAAAATCAACCATATATTATAAAAATATGTATTATAAAACATATACTTTGTTATTTTCTTTTAACACATAAAAGCCATACTTCGATTTTCTTACAAATGTGCGTGTAAATATAAATATCAATTGTGTAAAAGTCAAACTTGCATGCAAATATGTCGTGCATACATTTTGTTAATCTCGATTACACTCTAATTTTAATTTTAGATGTTAGACAATTTATATTTTTAAGAATCTTTATACGTCTAATAAAAATAAAATAAATAATTATAGATTTTAATGTTTTTCCATTTATTTAGTTATCATATTAATATTTTTTTTATCTAAGGAAATATGTTAAAATTTTAGTTAATATTTTTTATCTTAATTTTCTTTTGAAATTTATAACAGTTTATATTTAATTTATTATTTTTTATTATTAAATATTTATAATTTTATTATTAATACATAATTAATCATATGTAAATAAAGTATTTTTAATATTATATTAACAATAGTTAAATATATTAAATATTTCATAGCTTCCACATGGTGCAGACCGATCACCTAGTCATATTATTAATTGGCAAGCAAGTTGGGCTGTGGTTGAGAGTTATCATGGTTGATTGCCTTTTACCTCTTATACTAATTGACATTATTATCCTTAATGAATATTTTTTTTAAATTGTTATCTTTAATAATTTTTTTAAAAAACTATCATTAATAAATTTTCTTAAGCAATAATACATCTGTTAAAAAAACATAATAACACATGTACATAACTTTATAGATTTTACGGCTAAACCTATTTTCTTTTGATTTTTTAATCAAACTTAATTTAGTTAATAAAAACCATAATCTCAATCAAGCGAATGCTATAAATTTTATATATATATCATCCATTATTTTTTTTTCACGGTTGTATGCTCTTTATTTTTGTATGATCATTCTTGGTTGCTTTGTTATATGTGTGTTTGCTCTTTTTATATTATAGTTATGTATTATTTGTATTGTTTATTCGCATAAACTCAGCTTTAAACGTATTCTCTAATCTAAAACATTTTTTCTGGCCGCATAGTGGGATATTAGATTTAGCAAATCAAGTAAAAATCGGGTGAGTCAATGAGAAATTTACCAATAAAAAGGTGTCATTATTAGTGAGCGTTCGTTTTTTTTTTTTTTGCTTGGTGGTTTGTGTTTGCTTTGTATAATTTTGATTGCTTTCTTTATGTGTTTTTGCTCTTTGGTTTGATAGTTATGTGTTCTTAGTATTGTTTTCTACTTTTCTCTTATAAACCCTTTTCCAACATATTTTGTGATCTTAAATCTTTTTTTTAGGGTTCATGGTGTGGGATATCAAACAAGTGAAAACCTAGAGATTCTATGATCTTTACAAAAAATGGTAATTTTATCAGACATGCTTATTATATTTGATGTTTATTTTTGATCTGATAATTAGACCGTGATTATTATTTTTCTCGTGCCGCATTAATTTGACTGATCTCTTAAACCTAGTTACTTGGTTGTTACTCTGAGAACGATATTTTCTTTGTTGTTCACCTAAAACAAAAAATGATTGGCACCAGTAAAAACAAGAAGGGATGAAGACAGACTAATAACTCATGCCAAATTTTCTCAGCCATGTGTTTAAATGAGGTTCCACGTACTTTCTATGTAGGCTCAGCAGAGGGTAAAGAAGCAATGCATGTGATGCAATCAACAAAGATGATGTGGTATCAACTCTGCGCAGGTTTTATAAGTGTTGCATACATGCTACATGTGAGTGCGAGACTATTCCATCTTTTTTATAGATTCGATTCTTGAATCTTGATTCGAAGATGCTTATGATTTTCGTAAACGTAAAATAAAAAAAACTCACAAAAAAACACAAAATTCTCTCTGAATTTTCTGATTCACTTAGCTTTGATGTTAATTTGACAATGAGTGACAGCTGGAAGATGAACCATTCATTCACAATTTTTGGAAGAAAAAGTCAACGTTAACGACATCATAACTTTGGATCAATCTCCCTTCCAGTCACAGAATATAAAAGAGGAAAATTATTCATATCTTCTTAGATTTTACCTGTCAAGATTTCAGTTTTGAATCTCTCTGTTCTTTGATTTGGACACGTTTGAGCATGAATGTTCATAACTATCGAGATTAGACATCCTAAGAAAAGAAGAAAGTAGAGTTGAGGTAAATAAAAGGCATAGTTGGAGATTCAACATGGATCAAGTTTTCATTCTACACAACACTACCAGTCATGTTCATTGACTTTGTTATCTCCATTTTGGACCTCAATGTTCTTAGTAAGTGTGTGGAACAAGTCAACCTTAACGTCATTTGATTGCATAAGAACCAATCGGTGAGCTCGTGGTTCATAGTGGTTTGTTTGCGATGAGCTTGTTGGCTGCGATCGATATAGCTTTTTGAGGAGTACCAGAATGCTAAGAACGGGTTTAAAATGGCTGAGGTTTGGAAGATTTTGAACGGGCTTGAACGAATAACAGTGAAAAAAGTTTGTTAATGAAATTCATATGAATCTTTTGGGTTATGTTTTCTCAATTTCACGTTCAAGATGAGATGGTGTTAGAGGAAACAATAAGTCAATAACAAAATGACGATCATCTCTTTCGGAAAGTTGGATTGGATTCGAGATTGTATTAGCACTTTGACTACAAATCATTATTCTGTTCGGAGAAAGCTTAAATGAAGAGACACATGTTCATAAATTTAACTTGTATGTCACTTATCCGCCATTAAAACCGAGTTACAGAACATGATTATAATATGTAAATAATCTTTATCTGCACAAGCGTGCTTAGTTTCTCAGACGGTGTAGGTTCCGAGGACGAAGAAAGAGCAAAGACAAGCCCAAATAGTTTCAAATAAAGGAGATAGGCTACTGCTGATACTGGTATGCTCCCATATATCATCAAATCGACCTGCACCAGTGAATCAGTTTGCTTAAAAACAAAAGGTACTTAAGATAGATAGGCAAGAAGAGTAATAAATTCCCCCACTTCCTAACTAGAAACCCTCTTTTTACTTCCTCACATAGATTAAAGCTAAATCTTGCACCTGTTTTTGGAATCACACGTAGCCAAGACTAATAAAAAGATAACAACGATGATCAAAAACAAACAATATAGGTCACACTTTTACCCCCCAAATAAAACAATATAGGTCACATTCAAGGGATTTCCATTGCCCTGTGTTGCAAGCTTTGAGGTTTTCTGTGGAGTGTTGGTTATTTGATGTGCGTTGAATTTTTTTTTTTTGCGTAAATGATTTAGGTATTCGATTTCATATGGTTTGAAATCGTTTATTTTGATTTCAGGTAACACAGAGGAGCCTAAATGTGATGAATTCTAGGGCTTAAAGCATAATTCTAGAGGAAATGCACTATGGGTTTTGGCTGAAGATGGCTATAACTGTAGAAAATATGGTCAAAAGCACTTCACAGGAAGTTAATTTTCACCGAGCTATTATAAATGCACACATCATAATTGTAAAGTGAAAAAGATTAGATCTTATGTATTCATATTGCCGATTTAGTTTCTTATAAAAAAATATTTCCTCTGCTTTGTGTACTTGAAAGCAAGTCATCAAAATTAGCGAATCAGTAGAGCATACTGCTGATTTAACTTTAATATAATATTTTTTTTAGTGTTACATGGTGGCAAGTTTGGGCCATGACTGTGTACACTAACAATTAAGTCATACAGACGCAGAGAGAGAGATGCTTAGTGCTACAAGTAAATTAATTCATACTTTTAAAATTTTTTTGTTAGAAACACTTTTACCGATCTTTTTCTTAGATATGTACATTGCCAAAAGGCACATTTGTCTCATAAAGCTAATTTTATTCACATTAATTTTTAATTAAAATATGATTCATCATCTTAAAGATGTTAATATTTTTTTTTAATTTTTAAATAGATATAGCTGGATAAGAGATGTAATACCACTTATGTTTAGATGAGTTTTTATTATTCGAAAGAGAAATTAATTCCTTACAACTCAAATTTATTATATTCTTTTAGATATTTTGGTTTGAGTGAATAAAGGTACAATTGTTTTCTCACCCTAAAGTTTATTTGTCTTTACATCCAATGCGAATTGTTAGCTAAATAGATTGTTTGCGGTAGTGAGTACACTCTTACTATTATATCCTTATAAAATTGAACTCTTTTTGTAATATATATATTAACCACCAACATAAAAAAAATGAAGAAAAATAATGTGTACTAAAAATTTTGCCAAAAAATATTTGTCCGCGCTATCGCGGAACCACCTAATAATTTAGTAAAGGCAATTAAAGGCCAAGCCCACATAGAGAAGGGAACGAACCATCGAGTAAGAGCTTTGATCCCGGTTTACTAATTCAACTAGCCGGTTTTGGTTACTTTCATTTGGAAATCCGTGTAACTGCAGTTAAGGAAGGGACCTTAAGGTGTTGGCAATTTAACTTAACCGAATCAGAACCAAACTGAACCGAACCGAAAAGTATTGGTTAGAGCTCCATTGTAATTTTAAATAGAACCGAACTAGCCAAACCAACGTTTGTAACGTTCAACAATCAACACAATATTGTGCAGAAACAGAGGACTAAAACAGAATTCATCTTTCCATTTTTTATTTTCTATAGATATTTCAGATTCCCTGTGTGTGAGTTATGACTGTGTGTGTTTTAGTAATTTGTGACTCCTTTTCAATTTAACGAGAACGTGAATTTCAGTGTACGTTAATAATGAAGTGACTATTAGGGTTTTGGCTTATGAAATGATATACATATCATAATTAACCTCTAATTTCTAACGAGGATTAACACTCGTGATCGATGCGTCATCGATGGAACAAGGAATAGAATTGTTGGTAGATGGACCAGGCCGCAATCTCTCGGCTAATGGGTTTGGCTCGGATCTGAAGAAGAATCCAGGTGGTTGAGGCACAGGCAGAGCTATTGAAGTATTAGTGAGCATCTGAAATACCGTGGACATGGTTGGACGATCTGAAGGACTTTCTTGAACGCACAACAAACCGATATGGATGCATCTAATGACTTCATTTTTATCATAATTCTCTCCCATGGCTGGATCAACGAGTTCCAACAATGATTCATTGTTCCAAAGCCTCCAAACCTGCAAGAAACCAAAATTCAGTGCCATGATCATAGTTAAAAGAGTTAGAGATTGCATTGGCTCTTTAGTACTAACATATGTGACCAAGTTGCCTGCTGAACCATCTATCTGGTAGAAGCTATTGTTCTTTTTGCCAACAATAATCTCCAGAGTCAATACTCCGAAACTATAAACATCAGATTTCATCGAGAAATGCCCATTCGCCACATACTCGGGAGGCATGTAACCGCTGCAAAACAGAGTTCCATATCACCTTCAGTTTTAGCTAAAAAAAAACAAACAGAGAAAGTTCTGACAGAGTGTAACTGAAATGGACAGTTATTTACAATGTTCCAACTACTCTTCCTGTGTTGGCTTCAGTTTGGTCCACTCTAAAATTCCTTGCCATTCCAAAATCTGCGACTTTAGGGTTCATATTAGCATCTAAGAGAATGTTACCCGCTTTGAGGTCACGGTGTATGATTGTGAGCCGTGAATCCTGGTGAAGATATAAAATTCCACGAGTGATTCCTCCGATAATGTTGTATCGTTTTCTCCAATCCAGTTGATCCTTCTTTACAGGGTCTGCACGTCCAAAGTATATAACCATTAGACTATGCCCTATGAGATCAAGAACAAAGATTTAGAGAATATATAAGCGTATCACGTGATTCTTACCAAAGAGGAAGTAGTCGAGACTCTTGTTGGGAACAAACTCGTAGACGAGTATCTTTTCTTCTTCTTCGACAGAGAAGCCGAGAAGTCTAACAAGATTTCTATGTTGGAGCTTTGCTACAAGAAGCACCTCGTTCTTAAACTCTTGTTCACCTTGTCCTGAAGTTTTCGACAGCCTCTTCACAGCAACTTGTGTTCCATTCGGGAAGATTCCCTGTCAAAATCGTATGAATCAGAATTTTCTTTTCTCTTGACTTTTTTTTTGGCACCTGAATTTACATATAACACAAACTAGTAGTTGAAAAAGTTTAAGACCTTGTAAACTTCACCAAATCCGCCATGACCTAGCTTGTTACTGTTGTGAAAATTACTAGTTGTAGCTTCAATTGCTCTAAAATCGAATTGAAATGAACCTGAAGTTGAAATATCATCTGCATCTGAAAGCACGCATATATAGTGTTATGCTGGAGCGTGTCCATTTCCAAGGGCATTATAACAGTTTTAGCGGAGAGAGCCGTATAGTCTCTTACCATCATCTGGTGGTGCAGTACCAGAAGTCGTCCTTGACCTTCCTGCAAGAGAAATATAACCAACCATCTGAGAAGAACAGAGAAAAAGAGGCAACAATACATACATATACACATTTGAAAACGTTGCTACACTGAGCTCATAATTTCACATAAATGTGTCTTTGTGCCAAATCATGAAGACTCACTTTCTTGGAACGCTTTTCTCCTCCTCCAACTAACAAAAAGCCCTAGAGCGAGCAGCAAACTGATAACGACAACAATGATTCCGATTATTCCTGCAAAAATCCGAACAGCGGGCGACAGTTGACACAAGATAAAAAAAAGCATAAATCATCCAATGTTTGAATATGTTTCAAGCCTTAAATCATGGGACTATATACGGAAGACAACTTACCTCTCCTGGTCTTGTTTGTCCGGTGGCCTACCCAAGGTGGTGGAGATGTTTGGGTTTCAGATGGAGGTGCCAAAGTGAGAGAGATGGTGTCAAAAGCCTGAGAGAAGGGATAAACTTCCCACCTGAAAAAACATTGCCACCTTGGTTCCCATGGCAACATGATTCATAGTCACGGACACTTTGGTTTAAACAGATGTTGCAATCCATCAAAGATATGATCGGAGTGCATTGCATTAACGCATATATATTCTGTAAAGATCTCAATGGTACTATTGCAGCTGCATAGTACTTGCGTTCAGATGACCTTGAAGTAACTTCAGCTATCATACGACTTGCTAAGTCCTCCCACAATCTATCAAACTTTGTCAATTTGGATCTAATCTCTCCAGCGTTGAACATTATAAACCTTGGTTTCAACTGGAGTGATCGAAAAATCGAACGGTTGGAGTAGCGTACCATACAAAGAATCCCATTTTCGGGCCAGGTGAGGCCTTCTGTCTGGTTGGGGCATCTCTCTGTCAAATTTTTAGAAGCAAGGTCGATACAGTTGGAGCAAACCTCTGGTTCAACACCTGCGATGCACATCCCCAGAGCAGACACCCGATCATAGCCTTAGCCAATTGAATCACTGTAGAAGCCGTCACGAGCTGAGACATTAGAAGCTAGAGAAGAGAGGAGAAGGGCGGTTTGTATCATACTTATCATGCGGTATAAAAATCCCAGTGTCCCCACATTTTTGTGAAGAGACAACAGGAAAGCCTACAAGTAAAAACCAGATGATTGGCAAGAGATTCTTCAAATCCATTTTTGTAATTGTTTGGTCTAGGACAGAAATCAAGTATGCGTAAATATAACATTTATGTAAGTTGTTTGCAAGTTGTTCCCCGTAGGTTCCTGTGTCTTAATCAGTGACTAATTAGGCTGACTCATGTGCAATTTCTGTTGAGTCAAACGTTGAGAACAGGCTGGAATGTTTGTAGGCCAAACGTTCCCTTATACGCGGATTTTTAAAAAGCAAACCGGAAAGTTCGATTGGAAAAAGCAGAGCAACACTATCATCAACGACTAAAACGACGTAAAGACAAGATATAAAGACTCATTGGCTGCTTCACAATTACTATTCTCTTTTGGTATTTTTGTAACCAAGTCTCCTTTGGCGTTTGCCTCTGTCATAACAAAATATGTGCAACTAGGAACATGGTGGTCCAAAATTCGATAGCCAACCTCTAGTAGAGTATTAACCCTCATAGCAGTTATGGATCCATTGAAACAGTTTTTTTGTTTTATTTTTTGTTAACAGATTTTTAGTGTTCAGCAAAGGCTTAAGGAAATAAAAACAGAGGAATTACAGAGAAAACAGGGCATTTGATCGGTTCTCCAGTGGAACGCACCTGTATGGTTATGATGCAGGCTAGATACAAACCTTGATTAAAACTCGGGTTGCTAGTGACCATCAAGATGATTGATGACAATATTTGGATTATTATTATACATCAATTGGTATGTATGAACACATAACTTTACTAAGTATCTCACTATTCATACATAACTTCAAATAGTCACATTATGGTTGCAACTTAAATATTGTACATCATATAAAATATCTTAACAATGGACTATACAATAAGAATTGATTCGATGTAGCCAAGCTGTTTACACCAAGCAATTTGTAGCAAATGTAGCCAAAGAAGCTGCAAGTGTATTGAAGTATGAAGTTTATTTTTGACAATTCCTCTTTTCTTTTTATAATGGGTCAATGATCTAACTAGTCAACAATTTGACTAAATTCCATATTAAATTGATCCAATATTTAGAATCTTGTATATAGCTTCTTCTAGAGAACTATGTGGGATAAAATCTTGATACTATATAAATCATACGATACATTGCCTGATTTTGAATCACATACTAATAAAAGCTTCATCAATTTGGTATGGAAAAGTGTGTGTCATTTGTCTGTAAATAAACCGGCTTTGGTTATATAGAATCAACTAAAATGCTTATTTAACTGATCAAATAGGCTAAACCAGAGTGAAAAACCTGGTAATGCCAATGATTAAAATCCTAAGTAGACCTTACACAGTTGCCCTAAAATCTCCATATAAGCATATACAAGTCACAAGACGTGAGACATAAGTCAAATGTCAATTTTAATCTAGAACTCAAACTTGTACAGAAGACGTGATACATAAGTCAAATGGCACAGAACGTAGATAGAAATCCAAGTCACACAAAATAGGAAGTTACAGAAACTCACGTTAACATGAAAAAACAAGAAGTAACTATGAATATTCAAAGTCCCACAAAATAAGGAAAATAGTCCAGAAGCATCACTTAAATTTACAAAAAAAAAAGAGAACATTCAACGAGGCTCTAATTCAGTAATAGACACATCATTAACAGAACAAGGAACAGATCTTGCTGTAGATTGAGTTGATTCTAATCCCTCAGATGCATGGTCCAGTTCGTGCCTGCTTCGTGGGAAAAACCCTGGTAGGCGAGGCAATGGTAGAGTGCTTGTGTTACTACCGAGCATCAAGATGATGGTTGATAACATTGGACGGTCTTCTGGGTCTTCTTGAATACATAAGAGTGCGATATGGATGCACCTAGTGACTTCATTACTCTGATAATTCCTTCCAATGGCTGGATCCACCAGCTCTAATGGCGACCCGTTTCTCCAAAGCCTCCAAGCCTGGCAGAATGAACAATCAATACTCTTTGTCTCATATGTTTAAAGATGTTAAATTGTTGAAAGTTGAGGTCTTTATGCTTACATAAATGACCAAGTTTCCAGCAGTACTAGTTTCATCCATCTGGTAGACGCCGCTGTTTTTCTTGCCGCTTATAATCTCAAGAACCAAGACTCTAAAGCTATAAATGTCGGATTTCATGGAGTATTGACCATGCAGTGCATACTCAGGAGACATGTAAGCGCTGAAAAAATACGTACAACTCAAGTCAAAATGCAATAGAAATAGGTTCAAAGAAGTTTGGTTTTTTTTGGCCATTACGAGCATAACTTACTAGGTTCCAGCAATTCTGTTTGTATTGCCTCGAGTTTGGTCCACTCCAAAGATCGTCGCCAATCCAAAATCTGAAATTTTTGGGTTCATATTGGCATCTAACAGAACGTTGCTGGCTTTGAGGTCCCGGTGTATGATTGTGAGCCGTGAATCTTGATGAAGATAGAGAATTCCTCTAGCAATCCCCCCAATGATATTGTATCGTAGAGTCCAGTTCAGTTGATCTTTCTTTGTAGGGTCTGTAGGCGCAAAACCATGTACTTCAGTTAAATCTAAAGAGATTTGCAAACCGCAATTTTCAAGAATGGCTAAAAAAACATCATTGAAACAAAGGCAGTAGATGAAACTGACCAAATATGAAGTAATCAAGGCTTTTGTTGGGCACATACTCGTAGACCAATATCCTTTCTTCTCTTTCTAGAGAAAATCCGAGCAGCCAAACCAGATTTCTATGCTGAAGCTTTGCAACAACAACAACCTCGTTCTTGAACTCCGTGTCACCTTGTCCTGATGATTCTGATAGCCTCTTCACAGCAACTTCAGTCCCATTCGAAAATGTACCCTATTCGTTTTCATCAGCATCATCCTCGTTATCCAAATTTGTTGACAAATAGTTTCAGTGAAAAGTACAAGGCCTCAGGCACAGTTAAAGATTTAATAGTAACATATAGTACCTTGTAAACCACGCCAAATCCACCTTGACCAATCTTATTATTTTCTGAATAATTATTTGTTGCAGCTTGAATCGTTCTGTGATCAAGTTGCAGCGACTCTATGGTTGTTATATCATCTCCTGGTGCACAATCAAAGTCGTAGTAATCAGAGAAAAAGACTGGTCAATGACATTAATTAAATATAATTAATGTTGTCAATCATTCGAATCTTTACCATCAAAGACTGGTCAATGATATTAGTTAAATCTAATTAAGGTTGTCAATCATTGGAATCTTTACCATCAAAGGCTGGTGCAGTATCAGAAGTCTTCTTTTTCCTCTTTGCAAAGAAACAATAGCAAGCGATGAAAAGTAGAACAGCCACTATAATAGGCACAACAATGGCTACGGCTATCACATTTAAATTCCCACCTTTCCCTGCATCATTTGCTTGAATCTCTAAAACAAATAATAAAAAGAACAGAAAAAAAACTTTCGCTATTAGTATTGCTAAGTTCGAGAAATCAGGGGAAATAAATAGAGGAAGAAGAAATAGTTCACCAGGTCGTGGAGGAAATGATACAGGAGAAGTAGAGGGAGGCGAAGGTGGTGGTGTTGTAACGGCGGTTTCGTTATAGAACGCATTGTGTTCGTACCTTGAACTACAGCTTGGCAAAAGAAATCTTCCCCCAACTTTGTTATGAGGGATTCCATATATGGATCGTTGCAAACACCTCATACAGCCTTGTCTGCTCAGATCCGGAGTGCACTGAACCAGGACGTACAGACGCTGGCGTGCAGTCCAATTGGTCTTTATCGTAGCGAACTTTCTAGAACTGCTCGCTGCTTCAATGGCAGCTTCGTTCATCGTGGCCACCACCGCATCAACGTACCGTTCTTCTTGATTAGATGAGATATTATTGGCGTTCAACAAGTACCATCCTCTATTGGATGTGACGGTCGATAGAATATTCTGGTCTGAGTATCTGAGCATGCACTCGTCGTAAAAGAGTACGACTTGTCTCTCATTCGGACACCTAACTAAGGTTTCGTTGACAGAAAAGGCGACGCATTCACGGCAGACTTCCGGAGAGAGGTCTCCACGGCAGAGGAAAAGTCCCGTGACCTTGTCGGGGGCTTGTCCGACCGTAGCGTTTTGGAATCCGGTGGAGTAGGAAGCGTTCCGGGAAGAGAGAGAGGACAAAAGGGTTCTGAGATTGGTGAAGTAAGTGCTGTTTCTTGAATAAGTTGTCGTATTTGGACACTGACGGTGAAGGAAATTAGGGCTTTGAGCAGATGCTCTGAAACTAATGAGGAAGGAAAAAAGGAAAAGGGAGATGAAAGAGGCGCAAGAAGACATGGTTCGAGTCCCTTAATTTGGATTTCATATCCTTTATATAACCTTCTCTCTGTGAGTCTGTGACTACTGAATATTAACGTGACGCAGAGGAGGGTTTGTGGCGACAACGATAAGTCAACAATTAAAGTCAATCTTCTGTGAAAAGGCCATGTTGAAAAAATCAACACGATTGTTTGTATTTATGTAAAGAAAAATTACAAAGTTCAAAAAAGTCAGGTTGAAAAATCAACTTGATTTTGGATCAAAATTTAATTATTGGGTTCAGTGTCGAATGTTGTAGGTAGCATTTGTTCGACTAAATTTGGAACTTGATCCAAAATTTATAAAGTTTTTCTTAACATAATACTCTCTCCACCTTTACAAAGAGTTAGATAGAGTAAATGTCTAGATATTAACATGGAAATATCGAGATACTTGTGGTATAAAAGAGCTAATATTAGTGGTAGAACAATCTGAATTTTAGGATTACCAAAAATAAACATAAGAAATTTTTAATTTTTGAGGTTATAAATGCACTTTTCCTTCTCATTTGTAACTACGTAGAAATAAAGAAATAAAAGGAAACGAACTCAGCGCCCAACCATTAGAACCAGAATGCTAAACCCTATTTTCTAAATTGAGTGGGGAGATTCAATGCTAAAACCCTAATTTCTAAATTGAGTGGAGTGAAGACAAAGATGCGCCAAAGCCAATCCGACCGAGAGAGAAAGGAACCATCAATTAAGAGCTTTTATCCCGGTTTAGTAAATTTACTAACCGATTTGGGTTACTTTCATCTAGAAATCCGTCTACTTGCAGTCAAGGTGTGGGCAATTTAACTTACCCGAACCAGAACAAAACTGAACCGAACCGGAAAAACTTTAGTTAGAGTTCAATAGCTGAACTAGCCAAACCAACATCTTTAGCTTTTCCCACTTTTATTCATTTCTTTAGGGCTTGATTGGTTACTGTTGTGGCTTTCATTTTTTTTGCTGTAGAAATAAATCTGTAAGTTTTTTGTTTTGGCTGTAGATTTTAATTTCGTAGATTTTAGTGCTGTAGGATTATTATTTTTTTAAAGTACAAATTTTTTTCTTTACACATTTTGCTTTCTACAACCAAAAAAATTAAAAAAAGGAAAGAAAGATCTGTAGCTTTAAAAAATATGTGTAAAGTATGATTGGAAAAAGTTTAGTGCTTTAAAGAGTATGATTGGAAAAAGTTTAGTGCTTTAAAAAAATTATGACTGTATACAGATTCTATAGCACTTACCAATTAAGCCCTTAGATGATTCTTCAGACACTCTGTTTCTTTCTGTGTTTTTAGTAATTTTCTCCCTGGTCAATTTATTTGATCACAACGTTAACATTCTGATCAATTGAGGATGTTACTTTTTATATGAAAAAACAAACAAAAAAACATGAACATGATGGTCCAAAATGCAGTATGAGAAATGGGACTTCATTTCGGTGAATCCAGTTTGTACACAGCCAATATCTAGTAGAGTATTAACTAATAGCAGCAGTAATGGATCCATTGACACTCTTATTTTTCAGCAAGGCTTAAGATCAGTAAGATAATAAACACAGAGAAACGGCTCATTTGATGCAGTGGAACGCACCTGTATGGTTATTATGATGCAGGATACAAACTTTGATTAAAAAATCGGGTTGCTAGTGAGCATCAAGATAGTTGATGACAACATTTCGGTTACTATTATACATCAATTGGTATGTATGATGAACACATGTCTTTGATAAGTATTTCGCTATTTCATACAGAAACTTCGAATAATCACATTGTAGTTTCAACTTAAAAATATTGTGTTTTCTGTCGTGCTTTCAGTAAATATTCCAATGTCTCTAAGGAACACATCTTCAACGAGGATCCAGTTCGGTGATGGTTAGGTCATTAATACTCTGAGAAGTGGACCTCACGGTAGATTGGCTTGACTCAAATCCCTCCGAACCTCGTTCTTGGTTGCGTCTATTTTGAAGGAAGAATCCAGGTGGCTGAGGAACAGGTAAAACGAAGGTATTGCTAGTGAGCATCACGTTGATTGTCGACAAGTTGGGACGATCTGCTGGATCTTCTTGAACACACAGTAGCGAGATGTGGATGCATCTTACCACTTCTTCACTCTGATAATTCTCTGCAATGGTTGGATCCAAGAGGTCTATCGCTGACCAAGCCTTTCCAAGCCTGTAACAAAGTCTAATGATCAGTTTCTAATAAGTAGTTCACTTTTTATTTTTGAGATTTGGTTGTTCTGTTTAGGCACTCACGTAGGTGACCAAGTTCTCAGCCATAGAGCCTGAAGTATGGTGGAGGCTGCTATTCTTCCTGCCGCATATAATCTCAAGAACCAAGACCCCGAAGCTGTAAACATCAGATTTCATTGAGAACTGGCCATGAATCTGATATTCCGGTGACAACCGCTGCAAGATTAGATGTAATATTGGTCAAGAAAAGATTGTGGAAACTTCAGATCATAAGCTATAAAGGATAACAAAAGTATTTACTATGTCCCAACTATCCTGCTTGTATTAGCTCCACTTTGGTCCATACCAAAGATCCAACTAGTCAACTATTTGACTAAATTCCAAATTAAATTGATCCAATATCTAGAATCTTGTATATAGCTTCTTCAAATAGAACTATATGGGATAAAATATTGATGCTATATAAACCATATACATTGCCTGGTTTCGAATCAGATATTATTAAAAGCTTCATCAATTTGGTATGGAAAAGTGTATCATTTGTTCGTAAATAAACCGGCTTTGGTAATATAGAATCAACTAAAATGCTTATTTCACTGACCAAATAGGCTAAAACAGAGTGAAACCCTGGTAATGTCAATGATTAAAATCCTGAGTAGAGCTTAAACAGTTGCCCTAAAACCTCCACATAAGCATATACAGTCATAAGACGTGAGACATAAGTCAAACGACAATTTAATCTTTTTTACGCGAGGGAAAGAAGCATCATTATTCGGTTTGGTTTACGCTTTATATAGATTATATGACACCGGTTTACAAAATTTAGGCTTTGGTTATATTAATCAACTAAAATGCTTATTCCACTGACCAAGTAGGCTAAAACAGAGTGAAAACCTTGTAATGTCAATAATTAAAATCCTAAGTAGAGCTTAAACAGTGCCCTAAAACCTCCATATAAGCATATACAAGGCAAAAGACGTGAGACATAAGTCAAATGTCAATTTCAATCTAGAAGCATCACTTAAGGTAAAGAAGACGTGAGACATAAGTCAAATGGCACAGAACGTGGATGGATATTCAAGTCATACAAAATAGGAAGATACAGAAACTCAAGTTAACATAAACAAATGAAGAAGAAGTAACTATGAATATTCAAGAGACAAAGTCACAAAATAAGGAAAATAGCCCAGAAGCATCACTCAAAATTACAAAAAAAAAAAGAATATTCAACGAGGCTCTAATTCAGTAATAGACACATCATTAACAGAACAAGGAACAGATCTTGCTGTAGATTGACTTGATTCTAATCCCTCAGATACATGGTCCAGTTCGTGCCTGCTTCGTGGGAAAAACCCTGGTAGGCGAGGCAATGGTAGCGTGCTTGTGTTACTACCGAGCATCAAGATGATGGTTGATAACATTGGACGGTCTTCTGGATTTTCTTGAATACATAAGAGTGCGATATGGATGCATCTGGTGACTTCACCACTCTGATAATTCCTTCCAATGGCTGGATCCACCAGCTCTAATGGTGAACCATTCCTCCAAAGCCTCCAAGCCTAACACAATGAACAATCAAGAACCTTTTTCATATTGTTTACAGATGTTAGATTGTTGAAATTTGAGGTGTTTATGCTTACATAAGTGACCAAGTTTCCAGCAGTACTAGTTTCATCCATCTGGTAGACGCCACTGTTTTTCTTGCCGCTTATAATCTCAAGAAGTAAGACTCCAAAGCTGTAAATGTCAGATTTCATGGAGTATTGACCATGCAGTGCGTACTCTGGAGACATGTAAGCACTGAAAGCATACAACTCTGGTTAATATTCCATACAGAAAGGCTTAACAACTTTTGTGTGTGTTTCAGCTATTGTGAGCAGAACTTACTATGTTCCAGCAATTCTGTTGGTGTTGCCTCGAGTTTGCTCCGTTGCAAAGATCGTTGACAATCCAAAATCTGCAACTTTTGGGTTCATATTAGCGTCTAAGAGAATGTTGCTGGCTTTGAGGTCACGATGTATGATTGTGAGCTGTGAATCTTGATGAAGATATAAAATCCCTCTAGCAATCCCTCCAATGATCTTGAATCTCTGAGTCCACTTTAGCTGACCTTGCTTTTCAGGGTCTGCACATTTCCATGTACATTCAATCATTTTAAAGCTGAAGAAGAATTCTCTGAATAAGCAAACTATAGGGAACCATACCAAATAGGAAATAGTCAAGGCTTTTGTTGGGAACAAACTCATAGATGAGAATCTTTTCCTCTCCTTCCAAACAGAATCCAAGAAGCCTAACCAGGTTCCTGTGTTGAAGTTTTGACACAAGAAAAGCTTCGTTCCTGAACTCTCTTGTGCCTTGTCCTGAACTTTTCGACAGTCGCTTCACAGCTACTTCAGTTCCATTTGCAAGTTTACCCTATTAGATGACACAAACATACCCGGTTGTTTACATAACCTATAGTAACTTGGAAAAACTAGAAAACAGAGATCTCCTCACCTTGTAAACCTCGCCGAATCCACCTTCCCCGAGCTTATTACTCCCTGAAAAATTATTTGTTGCAGCTTCAACTGTCTTAAAATCGTATTGCGTTGAATTTTCACTTGAAATATCACTACCAGCTGCAAATCAAGAGTGTACTAGTTATGCTTCTCGTTTTCCTCTCTTGGCTAAGGGACAATGTAACAAAAGAAAACCATGAAGAGATAGTTAAAACACAAGAAACTAACATTCAATCGCAGTTCTTTGGTATGATTTTCTCCTCCGGCATAGAACAAAAGCTAGAACAAGCAGTATCAAAATGCTAACAACAGTTGGAACGGTAATCGCCGCGACAATTCCAGCTGAAATTCCTTTGCTATCTTGTTCTAACAAATAGAGATATAATGTCAGATATTTCAGTTCTTCTTACAAACACAGTTTTATCAGTGGAAAGACTTACCACTGTCAGACGTGTTAGCCTTGTCTCCTGCAGGTTGTGGTTGTGGCACAGTCACAAGAGGAAGAAAAGGAGGAGAAGCCACCGTAAGATTATCAAAAGCGTCAAAAAACGTATACAATTCCCACCTGAAAAGGCAGCTTGGCCGCAAAACACGGCCTCCTTCTCTCTGACCACAGCATGACTGATACTCAATTGCGCTCTCTCGCAGACATTTATCACAATCACCAGAGGAAAGATCCGGTGTGCACTGCATCAATGCGTATATATTCTGGAAAGCTGTCAACTTTACAACATTAGCTGTGTAATGGTTATCACTAGACGATGGTGTGCTTTTTGCTGTGGAGGCTGCAGCAATCATACGAACAATTAAGTCTTCCCATATTTCCTTGAATACTGTTTGATTTGAGCTGATATCTCTACCGTTGGGGCGTAGTGAACCCGGGACTAGATCTGTAGTTCCAGAGAAAGAAGTGTTGGAGTAGCGCGGACAAGGCAAACTGTAAAATGATCTTGCCACCAATACGCTTCTGTTTGGTTAGGACACTTCTGTATAAAACCATCCAAAGCGTTCTTGATACAACCAGAACAGTCCTCTGAAGTTGATCCTGGGAAGCACATCCCCATAGCGTAGACACGGTTCGGTTCTTGTCCTAAAGAACTGTTGTAGAAGAAGCCGTCTTGAGCCGTGACATTGGAATGAAGAGAAGAGAGGATGAGACGGCGATTTGCGTCGTAAGTACCGTTGGGTCTGAAATACCCATTGTTCGTACATATTTGTGCTGAAACTGAAACAACACCAAAGCTTATGAGGACAAAGCAGAGGATTGAACACAAACTCATCTGCTTCATTATTCCTTTAAGATTATAGCAAAAGCAAAATCTTTAAGTTCCTTAAAAAGCAAATGGATGTTTCTCTGCGAAGTTTCTGATGTTGAATTCGTCAAACTGATAGCAGTGGGACCTTGCATATACACGGTCATAAAAACGACTAAAAGAGCATCAAAAGTCAAAAGTCTTCTTTTATCACGGAGTATAATAATGTTAAGTAGTCACAAGTTGACTCAGAAAATGACATTAAGAAAACCCAGCGAAGCAGAGTGATAGGAACCAAAAGAATATTGTGTTTGTGTCAATGTCATTGGTGTCACAAATAATGGGTTTATTTATCTTTCTTCTCTTTGTGACTTCTGTAGATTAACGTGAAAACAGAGGATGGTTTGTGGCGACGACTAAACGCATTGTTTGTGACTTTAACTCTTGAATATTCCTAGTTACTTCTTCTTGTAACCTTAACACTGAGTTTACAAGAAGCTACAAGATGTAACACTATCATAGCAATGAAGCTACACGATGTTAATCTATAATTTTCCGATTCATATCAGCATTGAAGAGAATGTTACTCGCTTTGAGGGCACGGTGTATGATTGTGAGCCGAGAATCTTGATGAAGATAGAGAAGTCCTCTAGCAATCCCACCAATGATATTGTATCATATTGCACCTAGGCTTGTTTTGAAGGGTCTGCAAATAAATGTACAATCAGTTGCAATCAGTGAATGAAGGATCATTATGATTTGATCAGCAGATCTATTAAATTGGACTCACCAAAAAGGAAGTAGTCAAGGCTTTTGTTGGGAACAAACTCGTAGACGAGTATCTTCTCTGCTCCTCCTAAACAAAATCCAAGAAGCCTAACCAGGTTCCTATGCTGAAGTTTTGCCACCAGAACAGCTTCGTTCTTGAACTCTCGTTCGCCTTGGCTCGATGTTTTTGACAGCCTTTTCACAGCGACTTCGGTCCTGTCCGGAAGCACACCCTACAAAGAATATAACATCACTTGGATATGTTATCCTAACTCTGGATGGCATTAAACAAACCAGAGAGAGTCAAAGCAATTGTACCTTGAAGACTTCTCCAAATCCACCCTGACCGATCTTGTTCTTCTCTGAAAATTTATTTGTTGCAGCTTCGATTGTCTTGAAATCAAATTGTAGTGAGTGTGTAGTCGTGATATCAATGCCAGCTGCATACAGAAACGTATAAGTCTTTTCAATTCAAAATCTACCAAGAAACTGCAAGAGTTGCCTAAACCAGACCTCATAATCTGGATTAACGTATAGTGGGATAAGTAATTGATGTGAAACAACTCACATTGACGATCAAGTGATTGGTATGACTTCCTCCTCCTGCAAACAGCAAATCCCAGAGCAGCCAGTACCAAGAAGACAATTACAGCCGGAACAATAATTGCCACGACGATTCCTTTTGAGATTGTTTTACTATCTGTGCAAGCCAAACATAGAAGAACATTTACACAAATTGAAAAGAGCGAAAATAAAAGCATAGTAGACTAGACAAATACAATGTTGTGACAGGTTCTTGCAATCAAAGTTTTACCATTGAAGACTTTACCTTTCTGGACTAAGATGCTTGTGTTGGAATTCAAAGAAGCTGCAGGAGGAGATGATGGTGGACCCGCCGGCGTAATATGATCGAAAGCCCCGTTAAACGGATACAGATCCCACCGGAAAATACAGTTTGGCCTAAACACATAGCCACCTTGCTTCCCGTTGCAGCAGACTTGATAGTCATCAACACTTTTCCACAGACAGGTTTTGCAGTTTCCCGAAGATAAATCCGGCGTACATTGCATTAACGCGTACATATTCTGGAAAGCTGTCAAGGCTGTTATGTTGGCTGCATAGTACTTCCCATCGGACAATGATGTGTCTTTGCTCGTCGAAGCCTCGATTATCATTCTATGTGTTAACTCTTGCCATGTTCTATTAAACTCTGTTAAATAGATTTGATATCCCCAGGATTGTACCCCATAGACGCAGGGTCTATATCGAGTGAGCTAGATGACGAACTGTTGGAGTAACGTACCATACAAAGAGTTTTACCTCCACCAGACCAAGTAAAGGCCTCTGTCTGGTTAGGACAGCTCTGTAATAACCCGTCAGACGCCTCCTGGATACAGTCTGAGCATAGCTCCGGTTCAGATCCTGGGATACACATCCCCACTCCATACACTCGATCAAGTCCTTGACCAATCGAAGCATTGTAGAAGCCGTTTCGAGCCCTGACATGTGAAGCAAGGGAAGAGAGGATAAGGTCACGATTCGTGTTGTAGTGTACTATTGGCTCTGAAATACCCATTGTTCAAGCATGTTTGTGCAGAAACAACAACAACAACAACAAAGCTCACAAGAACAAACCAGAGGATTGGAAAAAGATCCATTTTTTTCATTTTCAAACACTTTGTTGGAACCTCGAGAGCAAGTAGGAGAGTCAAGTATGTAATGCGGTACCTGTGAGGCGGCTGTCACTTTTAATGGCGCACTTAACTTCACTCAATAAGTTGCCATGGACGGAGAGGATTTAACTTCACTCTTCAAGTTGACATGGACAGAGAGGATGACATTAACTCATGGGTCCTGTATGCGTTGACTTTTCCACAAAGAATGTACCTTTTGAGCCAAACACTACGGAAACTGAGCCAATGCACCAATGTCGTATATGTAATTATTTGAAAATAAAATCCAAGTGGTAACCAAGAAGAATAAGTCGCGACAAGAGGCGCATATAGTGGACTCTAAGCAAACAGACGATCTGTGAAGGAAGCACCAT
Source organism: Thlaspi arvense (assembly GCA_911865555.2). Lineage (NCBI taxonomy): Eukaryota > Viridiplantae > Streptophyta > Magnoliopsida > Brassicales > Brassicaceae > Thlaspi > Thlaspi arvense. The sequence goes on along the minus strand of OU466863.1, from coordinate 7,234,928 downwards.
CGCACGATTTCGGAAAAGGAAAGTATGAAAATTTGGCTGGATAAAGCAGGAAACAGTGTTATAAAATCATCAATTGCAAGCAGTTGACAAACAGACGAAACCCTCATCTCTACAGATTCTCCTCCTTCGTTACATCGGAATCGGAAAATCGTGAACTTTACTTAACCCTAAATCGCCACTAAATCATAAAGCGAAACTCTCGATTGGAAAATCCAGAAACGAATACAGTGAAAGCCTTAGGGAAGGAAGACGGAGAGGAAAATAGAGACCGGTTAACTTAATAACCCGGTTTGGTTTATTATATTAATCAATTGGTTCAATACATTCATAACACTCTAGGTCTCTGGCGCCATGAACATAAAAAATCAGAAAATTTCTTAATTAAACAAAGACCTGATCTGTAGAAAACGATAATATTAATTATTTTTGTCAGAAAATAATACACTATCTGATAGATCACCAACAACTTATCATCATCGGCTAGTCTAAATACAATCTTCATAGTTCCATAATCTAAATACTAAATCTAATAACAACACTCACACTGATCAAGATAAATTTCTTGATATGGTTTTCTCCTCCGAGAAAATCGGCAAGCAAGCAGTCCCACGAAGATGATGACGACCATTTTGTGGATCATACAAATTTCCACAAACAGAAGAATATTGCAAACAACTGATAATCCATTTGGGGAAATTTGTCTTTTTAGCGTTTTTTTCGTGGAAATAAGGGGAAATTGACGAAAAGCGGATTAAAATCCAAATGTGAAGACTTGTTAGCTTTTCCAAAAATATGATCTCTTTTGGAACTTAGCTTTTCTGATATACTGTCCACATGATATCAAATAATATCTTAACAAAAAACGAATTTTGAAAAATAATGGACTATACAACGTGAATTGATTCGATGAAGCCAATTTGTTTACACCAAGCAATTTGTGGCAAATATAGCCAACGAGCTGCACGTGTATTGAAGTATGAAGTTGATTTTTGAAAAAAAAAATATAATGGGTCAATGATTCAACTAGTCAACTATTTGATCAAATTCCAAATTAAATTGATCCAATATCTAGACTCTTGTATATACCTTCTTCCAATCTATGGGATCAAATCTTCATGCTAATTGCTATATAAATCATACGATACATTGCCTGGTTTTTAATCACATATACTATTAAAAGAATTTGTTACGGAAAGTGTCATTTGTTTGTAACACAAATCGGCTTTGTTTATACATAGACCAAAGATTAATACATACTACATAAATTGTAACTTATTCAATGTGTCATGTCATTGTTACTTTACCAATTTCCACTACATTCCTAGTTTTCTAGCTAATTAACACTACAAATTATAAAACATTTGCAATTATAAAACCATTTCATTCTCTAAGTTTACTATTCTCTCAATAGTGAGTTTTCTGTGCTGAATGTTCTTTCATATATATATATAGAACATGCTGATTTTTCAACGAGGATTAAGGTCAGTGATTGTTGCTTCATTTACGGACCAAGAAAAAGACTTGCTGCTCGACTGACCCGGTCCCAATCCCTGGGCTAATGGGTTCGATCCAGGTACGTTCCTGAAGAAAAATCCCGGTGGCAGAGGCACAGGCAGAGTAATTGAGCTGGTAGTGAGCATTTGGTGAATCGTTGACATTGCTGGACGATCTGTATAATTTTCTTGAACACATAATAGCCCAATATGGATGCATCTAATAACTTCGTCGCTTTTACAATCTTCTATGATATCAGGATCTACGAGCTCAGTCAATGAATTTTTCTCCCAAAGTCCCCAAACCTGTAGAAGTTATGTAACATATATTCAAAACTATTATCATATTCTCAAGTAATCAAACAAAGTTTGAGATTTTATCAGCTTACATATGTGACTAAGTTATTAACTAAACCATCCATCTGGTGGAAGCTACTATTCTTTTTGCCACTAATGATCTCTAGAATCAATACTCCAAAGCTATAGACATCTAATTTGGTTGAGAATTGGCCATGCGTTACATACTCAGGAGACATGTAACCGCTGCAAAATACTTACAAGGTTAAATAGGCAGCATAAGGGTTCATTGATAGAAATTTATCATAAGCTCCATTTAAGTATGTATACTTACAAGGTTCCAACTACTCTTGTTGTACTGGCTACAATTTGGTCCATTCCAAAGATCTTTGCCATTCCGAAATCTGCAATTTTGGGGTTCATATCCGTATCCAAGAGAATGTTGCTGGCTTTGAGGTCACGGTGTATGATTGTGAGCCGCGAATCTTGATGAAGATACAGAATCCCCCGAGCGATTCCTCCAATGATTTTGTATCGTACAGTCCAGTTCAGTTGGACTTTCTTTGCAGGGTCTGTACGCGCACACCCATGTACTTTAGTTAAATGTAAATAGATTTGCAAACTGCAATTTTCAAGAATCATTGAAACAAAGCAATAAATGAAACTGACCAAAGAGGAAGTAATCAAGGCTTTTGTTAGGCACATACTCGTAGACCAATATCCTTTCTTCTCGCTCTAGAGAAAATCCAAGCAGCCTAACCAGATTTCTGTGCTGAAGCTTTGCGACGACGACAACCTCGTTCTTGAACTCCGTATCACCTTGTCCTGATGATTTTGATAGTCTCTTCACAGCAACTTCAGTCCCATTCGAAAAGGTACCCTATTCGTTTTCGTCAGCATCATCTCATTATCCAAGTTTGTTGACCAATAAATGAAAAGTACACAGCCTCAGACACATTTAAAGATTTAATAGTAGCATATAGTATCTTGTTGAACCAAAAAAAAAAAGAAGTAACATAATAGTACCTTGTAAACCACACCAAATCCACCTCGACCAATCTTATAATGCTCTGAATAATCATTTGTTGCAGCTTGAATTGTTTTATAATCAAGTTGCAGCGACTCAATGGATGTTATATCGTCTCCTGTTGCACAGTAAACGCGGTAGTAATCAGAGAAAAGGACTGGTCAATGCCATTAATCAAATCTAATTATGGTAGTCAATCATTCGAATCTTTACCATCAAAGGCTGGTGCAGTATCAGAAGTCCTCTTTGTCCTATTTGCAAAGAAACAATAGCAAGCGATGAAAAGCAGACCAGCCACTATAATAGCCACAACGATGGCTATAACTAGCACGTTTGAATTCCCACCTTTCCCTGCGTCATTTGCTTGAATCTCTAAAACCAATAATAAAAAGCAAAACAAACTTTCGCTATATATTAGTATTGTAAGTTGGGGAATAAATAGAGGAAGATTAAATAGTTCACCAGGTCGTGGAGGAGATGATACAGGAGAAGTAAAGGGAGGCGAAGGTGGTGGTGGTGGTGTTGTAACGGCGTTGTCGTTGTAGAACGCGTTAAGTTCGTACCTTGCATTACAGCTTGGAAAAATATATCTTCCCCCAAGTCTGTTATGAGGGATTCTAGAGATGCATCGTTGCAGACATCCGTTACAGTCTTTTCTGGTCAGATCCGGAGTGCACTGAACCAGGACGTACAGACTCTGGCGTGGAGTCCAATTGGTCTTTATCGCAGCGAACTTTCTAGAACTGCTCGCTGCTTCAATGGCAGCTTGGTTCATCGTGGACGCCACCGCATCAACGTACTGTTCTTCTTGGTTTAATGAAATATTGTTGTTGTTTAACAAGCGCCATCCGATATTGGCTGTGAGGGTCGATAGAATATTCTGGTCAGAGTATCTGAGCATGCACTGCTCGTAATAGAGCACGGCTTGTCTCTCATTCGGGCACCTAACTAAGGTTTCCTTGACAGAAAAGGCGACGCATTCACGGCAGACTTCCGGATAGAGGTCTCCACGGCAGAGGAAAAGTCCGGTGACCTTGTCGGGGGCTTGTCCGACCGTAGCGTTTTGGAATCCGGTGGAGTAGGAAGCGTTCGCGGAAGAGAGAGAGGACAAAAGGGTTCTGAGATTGGTGAAGTAAGTGCTGTTCCTTGAATAAGTTGTATTTGAACACAGACTGTGAGGGAAATAATAGTTTTGATCAGATGCTCGGAAACAAATGAGGAAGGAAAAAAGGAAAAGGAAGATGAAAGAGGCGCAAGAAGACATGGTTCGAGTCCCTTGATTTGGGTTTCATATCCTTTATATAACCTTATCTCTGTGAGTCTGTGACTACTGTATATCAACGTGAAGCAGAGGAGGGTTTGTGGCGACGACGATAAGTCAAACAATTAGAGTCAATTTTCAGTGAAAAGGCCATGTTGAAAAGTCAGCATGGTTATGGATAATGTCAAATGTGTAGTTATCATTTGTCTGTCTTTAAGTAACAACAACAAAAAGAAAAATTACAAAAGTTGGAAAAAGGCATGTTGAAAAATGAACTTGATTTTGGACCAAAAATTTAATTAGTGGGGTCAATGCCGAATGTTTTTGGAACTTGATCCAAAATTTATAAAGTTCTTCTTAACATCATATACTGATATCACCACGCATGGAAATATCTGAATTTAATATTAAAAAAAACATAAGAAATTTGTAATATTTGAGGTTCTAAATGGACTTTTCCTTTTCATTTGTAACTGTAATTATGTAGAAATCAAGAAATTTATACTATTAAAAGAAGTATTTTAAAATGTCTAAAAACTAATATGGTATTTACTAAATGTGACATTATATTTGTTAGATAATTTTATTAATTTATTAAGAGTAATATCATCTAATTTTAAATATACGATATATGAATTTATATTGGATTTCATTATAATAAGCTTATTAGTTTTTAATGGACTCTACTAAATTACTGGTTTTGAATTTTAATCTTATAAGAAAAAAACTAAAAAAATATTCATAAAAAGTAAAATTTTAAGAAATATGTTACAAGATTTCATAAATACAAAATATATATAATATTCTGTACAAACGATATTTTAGGATTCATATAATTTTAAGAAAGAATATATAATATTTTGTTAGAATAAATGTTTTTTTTCTTAAATCGACTTTTTTTCTATTTCAATCAAAATTATTTATCCACACAATATTTTATATTCATATAACAATTGTTGCTAGCGTAAGATCCTGCAAATTCAATATCCCTTTAAGTGATCTGCATGTTGATATATTTCATGATGGAAAAAATTTAACAATGATTTATATGATTTTATGCATGTTTGGTTATGAGATTCTTTCTTGAATTTTTTTTTCCTATGAACTTCTGTGAATACAAAAAAATGCTTGTGTTTTGTTTATGTCTTCTTATATCATGATACGACAAATTATGTTAGTGATTTTAATATCGATTCTTAAAGTAGATCCTACATGAATGTGGAAGCAACTGAATAGTTTTATAGAAACAATGGAATTAAGAAACATGAATATGTTTTATTGTTAGTCAATGTATATTAGTTTGCTTATATTTATCATTAAAAATCAAAATACATACCTTAAACTTTGACTTTTGTGAAATAACTAGATTAGCTAAAGCAAGAATAATGGTCTTATTTCCCACATAAATTTTAGATTGGGTATATAGAACTTTTTGATGTAATATATGATGTTATCCCGATTAAATATAAGAAAAAAATTATTGCAAAATCACATAATTTATGAATAGAAATCTGTTTGAGTTTTTTTTTTTAACATATTGCTTCAGTTATTCTATAAGATAAATGTAATATTTATTGAGAACTAAAACAAAAATTACAGGTGTTCACATATGTTTTATTAGAAGTACTCTTTATACAATATTCAGAATTGCATACTTAAATTTTATGTATTATCATCTTAAAAGGTATATAGATGTATCTAAATGGCTTTCTTGTTTTCTTCTTCTCAAATGATTAAGAGCAAGACACCAAGTTCTATAGAAATTTTTAAAATCATTATCATGAAGAATTACCAAGTTCTGAAGCAAAAAATATAAGTTAAAGATCGAAAGAAAATCTAATTTGAGACTAAAAAAGAATTATGTTTGCATGTTACTATTGGATTAATAAAAAAAAATCACTGTTTTTGAATGTGCTAAAATGTTAGACATAAAATTTTAGTTTGGGCTTCAAAATAAAACATTGGTTTAGAATGTTATTAATAAGTTTAAAACAAAATTTTATAATAGGTCAAAATATATATTTTTAACAAAATCTACATACAAAATTTTGGCTAAAATTAATTTAAAAATTATTGTAAATTTTTAAAGAAAATAAATCAAATTAATGTTAATAATAACTAATAAAATGTATCAAAAATGCATACATATTTTATTTTCTATTGGACCAATATCTTGAATTTGGACACAATAACAAATTAATTAAAATATCAGACTCAATTTCTCTCATTTCCACTGCAAAAATATATAATATGAGAGACGAGTATTTTTAATTAATCGCGGATCAAAATTTAGTAGCGTTCAAAAATATTTCTCATCAAAATTTAGTAAAGGCAATTAAAGGCCAGAGAGAGAGAAGGGAACGAACTATCGAGTAAGAGCTTTGATCCCGGTTTACTAATTCAACTAGCTGGTTTTGGTTACTTTCATTTGGAAATCCGTGTAACTGCAGTTAAGGAAGGGACCTTAAGGTGTGGGCAATTTGACTTAACCGAACTAGAACCAAACTAAACCGAACCGAAAAGTATTGGTTAGAGCTCCATTGTAATTTTAAATAGAGCTGAGCCGAACTAGCCAAACCAGCATTTGTAACGTTCAACAATCAACACAATATTGTGCAGAAACAGAGGACTAAAACAGAACTCATCTTTCCCATTTTTTATTTTCTATAGATATTTCAGATTCCCTGTGTGTGAGTTATGACTGTGTGTGTCTACGTGTGTGTGTTTTAGTAATTTGTGACTCCTTTTCAATTTAACGAGAACGTAAATTTCAGTGTACGTTAATAATGAAGTCACTATTAGGGTTTTTGGCTTATGAAAGGATATACATATAATCATTAACCTCTAATTTCAACGAGGATTAACACTCGTGATCGATGCGTCATCGATGGAACAAGGAATAGAATTGTTGTTAGATGGACCAGGCCGCAATATCTCGGCTAATGGGGTTGGCTCGGATCTGAAGAAGAATCCAGGTGGTTTAGGCACATGCAGAGTAATTGAAGTATTAGTGAGCATCTGAAATACTGTGGACATGGTTGGACGATCTGAAGGACTTTTTTGAACGCACAATAAACCGATGTGGATGCATCTAATGACTTCATCTTTATCATAATTCTCTCCCATGGCTGGATCTACGAGTTCCAACAATGATTCATTGTTCCAAAGCCTCCAAATCTGTCAAGAAACCAAAATTCAGTGTCATGAGCATAGTTAAGAGAGTTAGAGATTGCATTGGCTCTTTAGTACTAACATATGTGACCAAATTGCCTGCTGAATCATCTATCTGGTGGAAGCTACTATTCTTTTTGCCAACAATAATCTCCAGAGTCAATACTCCGAAACTATAAACATCAGATTTCATCGAGAAATGCCCATTCGCCACATACTCGGGAGGCATGTAACCGCTGCAAAACAGAGCACATATCACCTTCAGTTTCATCAAAAAAACACAAACAGAGAAAGTTCAGACAGAGTGTAACTGAAAATGGACAGTTATTTACAATGTTCCAACTACTCTTCCTGTGTTGGCTTCAGTTTGGTCCACTCTAAAATTCCTTGCCATTCCAGGTGTATGATTGTGAGCCGTGAATCCTGATGAAGATATAAAATCCCACGAGTGATTCCTCCGATAATGTTGTATCATTTGCTCCAATCCAGTTAATCCTTCTTTATAGGGTCTGCACGTCCAATGTATATAACCATTAGACTATGCTCTATCCTTCTTTATAGGGTCTGCACCTCGTTCTTAAACTCTTGTTCACCTTGACCTGAAGTTTTCGACAGCCTCTTCACAGCAACTTGTGTTCCATTCGGGAACGTTCCCTGTCAAATCGTATGAATCAGAATTTTCTTTTCTCTCTGTTTTTTTTTTTGGCACCTGAATTTACATATAACACAAACTAGTAGTTGAAACAGTTTAAGAATATTATGCCTTGTAAACTTCACCAAATCCGCCATGACCTAGCTTGTTACTCTTGTGAAAATTACTAGTTGCAGCTTCAATTGCTCTAAAATCGAATTGAAATGAACCTGAAGTTGTAATATCATCTGCATCTGAAAGCACGCATATATAGTGTTATGCTGGAGCGTGTCCATTTCCAAGGGCATTATAGCAGTTTTGGCGCAAAGAGCCGTATAGTCTCTTACCATCATCTGGTGGTGCAGTACCATAAGTCGTCCTTGACCTTCCTGCAAGAGAAATATAACCATCTGAGAAGAACAGAGAAAGAGGCAACAATACATACATATACACATTTGAAAACGTTGCTACCCTGAACTCATAATTTCACATAAATGTGTCTTTGTGCCAAATCATGAAGACTCACTTTCTTGGTACGCTTTTCTCCTCCTCCAACTAAGAAAACCCCCTAGAGCGAGCAGCAAACTGATAACGCCAACAATGATTCCGATTATTCCTGCACAAAAGATATTTTTGTACTCTCTTGTCCATCTACATCATCTTAATTAACTCTTGTAACTTTATACCTTACATTAATCTAAATCTGATTATACCCTCTAATTTTTTAATTTTATTTCTAATAATTACTAAAAAAATAACACATAATTTAATCAAAAAATCATAAATTCAACATTATTTTTTTAAAATTCCAAAATAAATAATCAATGTACGTTTTTCTTGATCAATAATAAATCTTTATTCATTGTTACCAATGATTTATATATATATATATGTCACATCAATTTACGTTGTATTTATTTATGATAAACAATGTTTTTTATAAATTCTCCTAGATTAATTTGTTGTAGAGCAGACAACAAATTCAATAAACTAACCAGATTTATGTTAAATGTATATAATATTTTTTAGTCAACACCATTAATTTTCGCATAAATCTAAGAGAATCACAAATAGAGACTATATTATAAAGATAACATAAAAATTGAAAAAAAATCATGTTCTGAATTCCAAAACCCGAAGAAAACATGTTCTAAACTTTACATAATACGTACATTATGCAGACTGTATATTCTACGGAATCGCATAATATATAGAAACCGCAGAATGCATGTTCTAAAATTTGCAGATCATAGGGAATTCGCAGAAGAAACTTTCTAAATTTTGCAAAACATATATAAAAATAGATTTTATAAATATTTTTTGTTACGTTTTTAGAATAATAGATATTTTCTGTTTCCTTAAATAAGTTTTTTTCTTTGAAAACGAATTTTAGAAATAAATTATATATTAAAATATATGATTGTGGGGGTAATTCAAATATAATTTGACATTCAAAAATAAATGTGTAAATGGACAAGAGAGTATAAAAAACATGGGTTTTCTGCAAAACAAACCCTCAAGTGAATTTTTTTTGCAAGTTTAACCTCCACTTGCAGAAAATGCAAGTCAACCCCTCGGTCAACCCGCTAAATAACCCTTGTCTATAACATATGTTATATCAGTTACAGAATAACAAACGCTGCGTTTTGAGCAATACGGAACTGATCGAAAATCATGCTGTTTTTTATGTAACACGTGGATTAATCTCTTTATATCTTTCAATTCGTTGAGCATTTGGGGAAAAAATCGAAATTAGGTTTTGCTCTGTCGATCTTCTTCTTCTTCTCTTGCTGAGGCTCCATTTGCGACAAAATTGAAGATTGTTAGTGTATCTGCTTCCGATCTACTTCCGAGGTTAGTGAATTTTGTATCTTGTTGATTTTATATGGTAGAAATTTCGAATGCGGAAACTATCATAACTGAGAAATGTGAGGGGTCGAAAGAGAGAGCTTCAGAGTTTTGCAGTTCTTCTTCCTCGCGACTTTATTTGGGAATTAGGTTTTGCAGTTCTTCTTCCTCGCGACGAACAGCCGAAAGAGAGAGCTTCAGAGTAAGCTTCAGAGAGAGAGAGAGAGAGAAAGAGAGAGAGAGAGAGAGAGAGAGAGAGAGAGAGAGAGAGAGAGAGAGAGAGAGAGAGTGCGTCAGAGACAAATCAATCGAGAGAAAACATAGAGCAGAGACAAATCAGAACCATGAGTAGTTCTTCTGTTTCATCTCATTTCACTAATCGTAGACAAGTAATTGGTGTTCCAACGAGATGTTGGTGTGGGAGGAAGCTTAGGACATATTGTTCTCAGACAGATGAGAATCCTTTTAGGCGATTCTACAGGTGCGAGATCGCACTACAGGTTCGTACATTCAGAGTCCTTCTTCAAAATTCAATTTTTTTTTTATCACACTTTGTCGTGAATCACTTTGATTGTGTAGAGGAAAACCGAGGAACATCTTTTCAAATGGGTCGATGAAGCATTTGTCGACGAGATTAGAATGGCTGATGAGAAGCTCCTAAGACTTGTAGATGAAGTGAAAATGTTGAGAAAGGAGATGGTGGAGAATTTTGAGCTTCGGAAAAAACAGATTCTTCAAATGGAAGAAGAGATGAAAGAGAAGATGATGGAAGAGTTGAAAGAGAAGATAAAGGAAGAGATTGAAGAGAAGACGGAAGCAGAGATGATGATGGCAAATAAAGCTATTCGAGAGCTTGCAGCTAAGAAGAGTTTGGAGAGAGTCGGCATCACCATCTTGGTTGTAGGAGCCTTAGGATGGATCTGTGGAAAGCTTGTTCTAAGTTAGTTAAGTTCTGATGCTTTAGTGTTTGAAAACTTTGATGATTTTCTAAGTTAGTTAAGTTATGTTGTGTACTTTTCTTTGATGATTTAGTGTTATTCATGCTTTTCTTGATTTTATGAATGAACATAATTTCTGTTCGATCTGAAACCTGATAGAAACCAATCATTTTTCTGTATGATGTTTTAAGTAAGAACAATGGATATGACAATTCAATAAAATCTAATAGAGATAGTATTCATACATCAAAGATGGGTCATAGAGTTAAAAGAGATCACATAACAAATAGCATTCAGGGGTTTGTAAAACAAGCATAAATACGATCCAAAAAGGTGCAAACAACATAAGTACGAGACACAAAAGAAACTGAGACACATAATCACTTCACGATCTTCTCACTATTCTTCCCACCAGCAGCAGCACGAGCACGAGCAGCTAATCAAATTGAGTTTTGCGAGGTCTTCCACTACGCCTTTTTGGGAGAGCAGCTGAAAGACTTGGAAGATCTTCCATTGGTTGGCTTTGTGCAACAAGTTGAGCAGATACCACCGGTGCTTGAGAAGACGATGCAGATATAACAGGCACTTGAGAAGACATCACTGGTGCTTGAGAAGACGATGCTTCCGTAGCCGGACGTATCCTTGGTCTCCCACGTGGGTTTGAAAGCGGCTTATCAACAGGTAGACTCTTACAATATAGCCTGTTGTGTCCTTCTTGTCCACATAGGCCGCAATGCTGTCAAAAGTGTACCAACAATTACAAGTTTAGTGTTGTGTTTTGCAAAGATAAAAACAGTATTTCAAGATTCAGAACACTTACAATTTTAGTTCCTCTCTTAGGAATCATTCCCGGTCTTGTTTCACCAACTTCTCTCTTTCTTTTCTTTCCTGGAGGTCTCCCAGGAGGCCTCTTATATGGAGGTGGATTTACACGCGCATCAGTGCTATTCCACATGTTCATGCTTCCAACCGCCTTCAATGGAGTAGAGTAGCAGCTTCTTAGCTTCTCTATGGTGAACCAGTGAGAAAGAAGAAGATTTGGATCTTGATCAGCGTGTCTCTCCATACGCAGGGTAGAAAGCATGTGGCAGCAAGGGATGCCACTCACTTTATACATCCTGCAGCCACAACTCGGTTCACCTCTCATTTGCACTACAAACCTGTCATTAAAATAGGCAACCTCATACTCGCCTAAACCACAACTTAAAGGGATACAATATTTTGTTTTGTAAATCTGTTGGTCTAATAAAGCCTTTGCTCTAGGAGTGTAAGATCCTTTAGCTTTCTCTGCCTCAGATCGCTTCTTCTCATTCGAAGTCATCACACATCTTCTAATGTCTTCAAGCATCTCAACCACGGGTTTGGTCCTTGCAATCCGAATGGCTGCATTGAAAGACTCTCCTAGATTGTTTTCAACGGCATCACACTTTGAAAACTCACTGAAATATGCCCTGACAACATAATAAATAGAGCTACGTTACAAATATAACCGAAAATGAGCCAGAATACAAAGAATACAAACAGAAAACTCACCTTGACCATGGACAGTAAACGGATATCCTCAAATCATCATAAGCAGATTGAGATAGATGCTTCAATTCATTCATTTTTCTCTTAAAGGCTGCAGGGTAGTAAGAATCTGCAGCTCCCCAGAATAAGTCTTCAAAGTCTGCTCCAGAATATTTCTTTTTCTAATTCGCATGGACATGTCTTGCACATAACCTATGCTCTGCAAACGGTAGCACGTCTTTCACTGCTCCAATCAAACCTTTACACTGGTCACTAGCAAGTGTCAGCCCATTTCCAGTTTCCAGATCCAAGTCGTTAGACAAATGCTCAAAAAACCACTCCCAGTTTGGCTTGTTCTCAACATCTACAATGCCCCAAGCTATGGGAAACATCTGATCGTTTGGGTCTCTTCCACAAGCCACCAAAAGCTGACCAGTCATCCTCCATTCCAGAAATGTTCCGTCGATGTGAATTATCTTCCTACATGATGACTTCCATCCTTCTTTCAAAGCATGAAAACAAACGTAGAACCTATATAATTTGGACTCTCGTACCTCGCATTCAACTGTCGATCCAGGATTAGTCTTTTTCAACTCACCAACGTAATCGTGGATTCTTGCAAATGACTCGGCTTGCTCATCATCAAATGTCTGCAAGCACTTTAACCGTGTCCGCTCACATATTGTTTCTGAAACATTTATGTTGCGTTTCATGAGCTTCTTCTGTAGTTGCTTTGCCGAGATCTTCGGATTGATCCTAAATTCTTCTATGTAGATGTCAGCAATTCGAGCATTTGTCAGCAAGGAGACCCTACCTTGCCATGTGCAGTTATGCACATCATTGAACGACCTAACAACCACTCTAATACTGCTGCTGTTGATAGATGCATAAATCCTCCATTGACACTTCTTGTCTGAACAAATTGCTACTACACGCTTGCTATCTGACTTCTCAAAACTAAGATCTCTCCTCTTCCTCACCGCATATCGAGTAATAGCATTCCTGAAGGACTCGATTGATCTGTATTTTTGCCCCAACCTAAACATGCGATACTTACTTTCATCTACTTGTGCCACAACATTGGCCAGATCACTATGACCACTACTCTCGTGCTCTTCTTCTTCTTCATCTTGCTCGATAATATTATCATCAGCCTCTGAATCTGAATCACTATCACCACTACTACTGTCACTACGACCGTTTTCTTCAGGAATCTCATCTGATAAGCGCAATACTCTAACACTTGAATGCCTCCCAATATATGGATCATCTTCTCGAACCACATATAGAGTCATAGCTCCTGATCCCAAAGCATAATGCAGCACTTTCCTTCTTAAAATCTCATCATCCTCTACGTCTTCTTTCTTGTGAGGTGTTTCTGGTGGAAACCACGACACTTTGCTCATGTTCTCGTCATACCCATAGAGCTCCTTTACGTACATAGAAACAGACTTCAAGGTAAATGTCTCCTCACTTAACCTACCCACCATATGAGCCTCTCCACCATGATATAATCCTTCTTCTGACCAATAACCACCAACATACAGGTACAAATCAAAGCTGCACGAGAAAGGTAGTTTGTTAGCTTCAGTGATTTGCATATTCACAAATGAAAATTTAGATGAAGATCATTTTCGGGTACACACAGTTACATCCACAATGAAACACAATTTCAATCTTAAACATGTGAAATCAATACTTACAATGTACAGAAATTAGAAAAAAAACTGAATCATAAAGATACATACTTTGACACTGTCGACATTCTCTACAACCAAGTAAATCCTGTCGAATATCCTGATAGGATTTGTCAAGAGCACAACTGCCTTGAATACTTGACTCCCGTCGATTTCAAAGTCAAATTTATGAATCGATTAACCCTCACCAACCTAATTGTCGAATCGATCTAACCTAACCCATCACCACGAAATCTCTCATCCTCACGAAATTTTTTCAGAGCAATTCTCAAGTTTTGATTTTTAGTTCTTTCCCCAAATCGATTTGGGTTAACCCGATGATCTATCCCAAATAAGACTCCTGCCGTTTTTTAAGATCCAAACGACACACATTTGCTGACTTCATGTCGTTTTTATCTGATTAAAACGCAGCGTTTTACAATTCGTCTGAAAATCAGACAACATCCACTTTTGCCACGTCATCAATATAGACAAGGGTTATTTAGCTGGTTGACCATGATGTGAGGGGTTGACTTGCATTTTCTACAAGTGGAGGTTAAACTTGCAAAAAAAAATCCACTTGAGGGTTTGTTTTGCAGAAAACCCAAAAAAATCCTTTATTTCCAATAATTACTAAAAAAATTAACAAACAATTTAACCAAAAAACCCTTAAATTCAACACTATTTTTTTTAATTTCAAAATAAATAATCGATATATGTTTTTTTATCAATAATAAAGCTTTATTCATTATTACCAATGATTTATATATATACGTCACATCAATTTACGTTGTATTTATTTATGATAAACAGATTTTTTTTTTATAAATTCTCCTAGATTAATTTGTTGTAAAGCAAACAACAAATTCAATAAACTTACCAGATTTATGTTAAATGTATCTAATATTTGTTAGTCCACACCATTAATTTTCGTATAAATCTAAGAAAATCACAAATAGAGAGTATATTATAAAGATAACATAAAAATTTGAAAAAACAATCATATTCTGAATTCTAAAACCCGCAGAAAATATGTTCTAAACTTTACAGAATATATACATTATGCAGACTGTATATTCTACGGAATCGCAGAATATATAGAATCCGAAGAATGCATGTTCTAAAACTTGCAGATCATAAGGAATTCGCAGAAGAAACCTTCTAAATTTTGTAGAGCATATAAAAAAAGATTTTATAAATATTTTTTGTTACGTTTTTAGAATAATATATATTTTCTGTTTTCTTAAATAAGTTTTTTCTTTGAAAACGAATTTTAAAAATAAATTATATATTAAAATATATGATTGTGGGGGTAATTAAAGTATAATTTGACATTCAAAAATAAAGGTGTAAATGGACAAGAGAGTACAAAAACATCATTTATTTCTTAATTTTATTTCTAATAATTACTAAAAAAAATAACACATAATTTAACCAAAAAAACCTTAAATTCTACACTATTTGTTTTTCAAAATTCCAAAATAAATAATCGATGTCCATTTTTCTTGATCAATAATGAACATTTATTCATTGTTACAAATGATTTATATATATATATATACGTCACATCAATTTATGTTGTATTTATTTATGAAAAACAATTATTTTTATAAATTCTCCTAGATTAATTTGTTGTAAAGCAAACAACAAATTTAATAAACTCACCAGATTTATGTCAAATATATCTAATATTTTTTAGTCTACACCATTAATTTTTGCATAAATCTAAGAGAATCACAAATAGAAAGTATATTATAAAGATAACATAAAAATTTGAAAACAAATCATGATCTTAATTCCAAAACCTGTAGAAAAGATGTTCTAAACTTTGCGGAATACGTACATTATGCAGACTGTATATTCTACAGAATCGCAGAATATATAGAAATCACATAATGCATGTTCTAAAACTTGCAGATCATAGGGAATTCGCATAAGAAACCTTCTAAATTTTGCAGAACATATCACAAAAAAAATTTGTAAATATTTTTTTTTACGGTTTTAGAATAATAGATATTTTCTGTTTCCTTAAATAAGTTTTTTTCTTTGAAAAGGAATTTTAAAAAGAAATTATATATTAAAATATATGATTGTGGGGGTAATTTAAGTATAATTTGACATTCAAAAATAAAGGTGTAAATGGACAAGAGAGTACAAAAACATCCTTTATTTCTAATAATTATTAAAAAAATTAACACATAATTTAACCAAAGAAACCTTAAATTCAACACTATTTTTTAAAATTATAAAATAAATAATCGATGTACATTTTTCTTGATCAATAATAAATCTTTATTCATTGTTACCAATGATTTATATATATATATATATATATGTATACGTCACATCAATTTACGTTGTATTTATTTATGATAAACAATTCTTTTTATAAATTCTCCTAGATTAATTTGTTGTAAAGCAGACAACAAATTCAATAAACTCACCAAATTTATGTTAAATGTATCTAATATTTTTTAGACCACACCATTAATTTTCGCGTATATCTAAGAGAATCACAAATAGAGAGTATATTATAAAGATAACATAAAAAATTGAAAAAAAAATCATGTTCTGAATTTCAAAACCTGCAGAAAACCTGTTCTAAACTTTACAGAATATGTACATTATGCAGACTGTATAATCTACGGAATCGCAGAATATATAGAAACCGCGTAATGCATATTCTAAAACTTACAGATCATAGGAAATTCGCAGAAGAAACCTTCTAAATTTTGCAGAACATATCAAAAAAAGATTTTGTAAATATTTTTTGTTACATTTTTAGAATAATAGATATTTTTTGTTTCCTTAAATAATTTTTTTCTTTAAAAACGAATTTAAAAAATAAATTATATATTAAAATATATGATTGTGGGGTGATTTAAGTATAATTTAATATTCAAAAATAAAGATATAAATGGACAAGAATGTACAAAAAAACATCCTTTATTTCTAATTTTTCCAAAAAAGATAATCTTAATTCAAGATCAATCGACTGAAGCAGTGCTTTGAGCATGAAACTTTATTATTTACTCTCCTTTTAATTCTCCCATACCCATTTCTCTCTCCCTCCTCTATTTCCTTTCTCTTTACTCTCTCTCTCTCTCTCTATTACCCTTCTCTTTCTCTGTTATCTTTCTCTTTCTCTATGTCCTCCATTTATTTCTTTCTATTTCTCTCTCTTCTTCTCCCCCTATCTTTCTCCCCTTCTTGTTCTTCTTTTCGAAGTAGATCTTCCCTCTCTCTCTCTCTGAGCTTTTTCAAATAAATATTTTAGTTTCCACCTACTTAATCACTCAAGAAAACTCCAAAAGAAAAAAAACCTAACATATTATTCAAAATCAATCGACTGAAACAGTGTTTTGAGCATCGAACTTTATTATTTCCTCTCTCCCACTTTTTCTCCTTTTAATTATCTCCCTCATGGTCCATGCCTTTAAGATCAACGTCTGTAACCGAACCTTTCGGTTTAGGAACTCCATCGAATTTATCAGCCATAAAATCCTTGGTTTTATCTAGGAGACTCATCTCGTATTGACAAAGAGGCTTAAGAGAGTCTCAATAAATTTACAAATTGCTCAAGATTGCTGACATGTTAGGTGCGCCTCTTCTTTAGTGATTCATGACTATATATAATTAAAAAAAGACTAAATTAAAAATATTGCAATAAATATTAAATATAATACCAATGAAAATCACAAGTGAATTTTTTGGTTTATATTTTAACTTTTCCAAAAGCAACTGTATCATATGCCATTTATAAATCATTATGGAAAAAAATTTAAAACAAATCTGATGAATTATCTAAATTACATAGATGATGCAACACAAGCCCGGTGGCAAAATCTGCTATAATATTTACATATTATTTTATTATTACTATTTTTTTTGTAATACTCACACTTATTTTCGATAAACCATTGTTTCACATACACAGAAGGGCTGGTCTATTGGGTAATGACGAATTTGCCTTGATAGACGCTCAAGGGTTTCATTTGTATAATGTTTCAAATAGTAACCAAAATAGTAACTATCTCAAGCAAGAAACATATATATATATAATAGGAAGATAAATTGAGACAGTTTAGTGACCAAATAAAATATATATCTAATAGGAGGCTAAAGCAAAATATAGCAAAGAATCAAAGCAATAAGGTAAACAACGAATCAAAGAAACAGAGGAGCAATTATGAATGTGTACACTAAAGCAAGTATGCAGGTAAATAAACAAAGAATGTGAACATGTATGTATGTATGAATGCATGTAACAAGTATGTAAGCAAGGAAGCACGCAAGGAACCGAAGAAGTATGTTAAGGAAATAAACCAAGTAAGCAAACACAGAATGAAGTAAGAAAATTACTTTGTTCGTTGCCATGCTCTTCTTACTTACTGCCTTCTTTTGCTTCGTCTTGCACAGTTTTACTTGCTCCGAATTGGATTCTTTTGATGATATGTCTGAAACTACACAAAGAACACGACATATGAAAGAGAATTCAAGAATGAGTTATACGACACAAACATGATCATTATATGATCTAAACAAATTCTTCATTAGTAGTACACATATTTTGTCTTGCTTTGAGGACACAAACGGTGTGTTATTACAACTGGCCTCTAACAAAAGCTGTTTCCTATAAATCACGCAAAATAGCCATCGTCGACCTGTCAAAGGTTAGTCCCCTGTTCACATAAGGTAATTATCGCATGCAAATCCCTATTTTCATACACTCCACAGAAACAAACTCAACAAATAACCCCCTCCGCTTCAACGTTACCATCGTCCGTTGTTCGTAGTCTTCTAGAAAGATCTCGGAAAATAGCTAGTAAACTTCACAACCACACATAACATAGCAACAAAATTTAAAACCAAATATACTTCTTACCCCGACGCTGTAGTCTCCCTTATCGAACAAATGCAAATAAACCTTTTCTTTTCCAACAAAGCTTTCCGTTAATGTCATGAAGCTTCATTAGATCTAATAAAACCCTAATTTTGAAAGAGCTTAGAGATTTAAAGAGGAGGTTAAAGAGAGACGTGCAGCTAGGTTTAAAGAGAGACGTGCGGCTAGGTTTAGATGGATTGAAGATTACTGCTCTAATATACATATAGAGAAAGCTTAAAAAGATTAAAGATTTAGGGTTTTGCTTGTAGCCAAATCAAGATTTAGCCAGAAATAAATAATACATTATGATGATTGGATTAAAAAAAATTTTTGATCGCCATGGACTATGGCCCAAAATTAATATCACTATTATTAGGGTTTAATTTTTGTGACTGAGAACCGAACGAAAATTAAATCAATAATTTTGAATAGACACGTAATCGGTTTGATTTAAGTGAGAATGTACACGTCATCAGATACCGACAAGTAGAAATAAAACACGTGTCACTGAGTTTTCATTAAGTGTATAATTAGAAAAATCGATGGCTAAAGTATGATGATAACGAACGTGGGAATGACACGTAGGAAATCTACTTCTCAAATAATAGTATAGATAAAAGCTTCATCAATTTGGTATGGAAAAGTGTGTCATTTGTTTGTAAATAAACCGGCTTTGGTTATATAGAATCAATAAATGCTTATTACACTGATCAACTAGGCTAAACCAGAGTGAAAAACCTGGTAATGTCAATGATTAAAATCCTAAGTAGACCTTACACCGTTGCCCTAAAATCTCCATATAAGCATATACTAGTCACAAGACGTGAGACATAAGTCAAATGTGAATTTTAATCTAGAACTCAAACTTGTACAGAAGACGTGATACATAAGTCAAATGGCACAGAACGTAGATAGAAATTCAAGTCACACAAAATAGGAAGATACAGAAACTCACGTTAACATGAACAAACAAGAAGAAGTAACTATGAATATTCAAGAGTTAAAGTCACACAAAATAAGGAAAATAGTCCAGAATGATCACTCAAATTCACAAAAAAAAGAGAATATTCAACGAGGCTCTAATTCAGTAATAGACACATCATTAACAGAACAAGGAACAGATCTTGCTGTAGATTGACTTGATTCTAATCCCTCAGATACATGGTCCAGTTCGTGCCTGCTTCGTGGGAAAAACCCTGGTAGGCGAGGCAATGGTAGCGTGCTTGTGTTACTACCGAGCATCAAGATGATGGTTGATAACATTGGACGGTCTTCTGGATTTTCTTGAATACATAAGAGTGCGATATGGATGCATCTGGTGACTTCACCACTCTGATAATTCCTTCCAATGGCTGGATCCACCAGCTCTAATGGTGAACCATTCCTCCAAAGCCTCCAAGCCTAACACAATGAACAATCAAGAACCTTTTTCATATTGTTTACAGATGTTAGATTGTTGAAATTTGAGGTGTTTATGCTTACATAAGTGACCAA
The DNA here is from genome assembly GCA_911865555.2 of Thlaspi arvense. Taxonomy (NCBI): domain Eukaryota; kingdom Viridiplantae; phylum Streptophyta; class Magnoliopsida; order Brassicales; family Brassicaceae; genus Thlaspi; species Thlaspi arvense. Next base: position 7,214,698 of record OU466863.1, on the reverse strand, counting down.
GTTTCCAGCAGTACTAGTTTCATCCATCTGGTAGACGCCACTGTTTTTCTTGCCGCTTATAATCTCAAGAAGTAAGACTCCAAAGCTGTAAATGTCGGATGAAGGAGTATTGACCATGCAGTGCGTACTCTGGAGACATGTAAGCACTGAAAGCATACAACTCTGGTTAATATTCCATACAGAAAGGCTTAACAAATTGTGTGTGTTTCACCTATTGTGAGCAGAACTTACTATGTTCCAGCAATTCTATTGGTGTTGCCTCCAGTTTGCTCCGTTGCAAAGATCGTCGACAATCTAAAATCTGCAACTTTTGGGTTCATATTAGCGTCTAAGAGAATGTTGCTGGCTTTGAGATCACGATGTATGATTGTGAGCTGTGAATCTTGATGAAGATATAAAATCCCTCTAGCAATCCCTCCACTGATCTTGAATCTCTGAGTCCACTTTAGCTGACCTTGCTTTTCAGGATCTGCACATTTCCATGTACATTCAATCATTTTAAAGCTGAAGAAGAATTCTCTGAATAAGAAAAGGAACCATACCAAATAGGAAATAGTCAAGGCTCTTGTTGGGAACAAACTCATAGATGAGAATCTTTTCCTCTCCTTCCAAACAGAATCCAAGAAGCCTAACCAGGTTCCTGTGTTGAAGTTTTGACACCAGAACAGCCTCGTTCCTGAACTCTCTTGTGCCTTGTCCTGAACTTTTCGACAGTCGCTTCACAGCTACTTCAGTTCCATTTGCATGTTTACCCTATTAAATGACACAAACATACCCGATTGTTTACATAACCTATAGTAACTTGGAAAAACTAGAAAACAGAGACCTCCTTACCTTGTAAACCTCGCCGAATCCACCTTCTCCGAGCTTATTACTCCTTGAAAAAATATTTGTTGCAGCTTCAACTGTCTTAAAATCGTATTGCGTTGAATTTTCACTTGAAATATCACTACCAGATGCAAAGCAAGAATGTACTAGTTATATTTCTTGTTTTCCTACCTTGGCCAAGGGACAATGTAACGAAAGAAAACCCTGAAGAGATAATTTAAACACAACTAACAAACATTCAATCTCAGTTCTTTGGTATAAGTTTCTCCTCCGGCATAGAACAAAAGCTAGAACAAGCAGTACCAAGATGCTAACGACAGTTGGAAATGGTAATCGCCGCGACAATTCCAGCTGAGATTCCTTTGCTACCTTGTTCTAACAAATAGAGATATTATGTCAGATATTTCAGTTCTTCTTACAAACACAGTTTTACCAGTGGAAAGACTTACCACTGTCAGACGTGTTAGCCTTGTCTCTTGCAGGTTGTGGTTGTGGCATAGTCACAGGAGGAGGAGGAGGAGGAGAAGCCACCGTAAGATTATCAAAAGCGTTAAAAACGTATACAATTCCCACCTGAAAAGGCAGCTTCGCCGGAAAACACGGCCTCCTTGTCTCTGACCACAGCATGACTGATACTCAATTGCGCTCTCTCGCAGACATTTATCACAATCACCAGAGGAAAGATCCGGCGTGCAATGCATCAACGCGTATATATTCTGGAAAGCTGTCAACTTTGCAACATTAGCTATGTGATGTTTATCACTAGACGATGGTGTGCTTTTTGCTGTGGAGGCTGAAACAATCATACTACCAGCTAACTCTTCCCATATTTCCCTGAACGCCGTTTGATTTGAGCTGATATCTCTAGTGTTGTAGCGTAGTACACGCGGGAATAGATCTGCAGTTCCTGAGAAAGAAGTGTTGGAGTAGCGGACAAGGCAAACCGTAAAATGATCTTGTGACTACTGTAGATTAGCGTGAAACAGAGGATGGTTTGTGGCAACGACTACAAGTAAACGCATTTTTTGTGACTTTAACTCTTGAATATTCCTAGTAACTTCACTTGGGCTTGTCTTGAAGGGTCTGCATATAAATGTACAATCATTCAGTAAACGAAGGATCATTATGATTCTCTCAAGAATATCTGTTCAATTGAACTCACCAAAAAGGAAGTAATCAAGGCTTTTGTTGGGAACGAACTCGTAGACGAGTATCTTCTCTGCTCCTTCTAAACAAAATCCAAGAAGCCTAACCAGGTTTCTGTGCTGAAGCTTTGCCACCAGAACAGCCTCGTTCTTGAACTCTAATGTTTTTGACAGCCTTTTTACAGCGACTTCTGTCCTGTCCGGAAGCACACCCTACAAAGAATATAATAACATCACTTGGATACGTTATCCAAACTCTGGATGGCATTGAACAAACCAGAGAGAGTCAAAGCAATTGTACCTTGAAAACTTTTCCAAATCCACCCTGACCGGTCTTGTTCTTCTCTGAGAAATAATTTGTTGCAGCTTCGATTGTCTTAAAATCAAATTGCAGGGAATGTGTAGTCGTAATATCAATGCCAGCTGCATACAGATTAATGTTTAGTGCCGTCTCGATAAATGATAAAGTAATTGATGGGAAACACGTGAAACTACTCACATTGACGATCAAGTGATTGGTATGACTTCCTCCTCCTGCAAACAGCAAATCCTAGAGAAGCCAGTACCAAGAAGACAATTACAGCCGGAACAAGAAGAACAAGTCGCGACAAGAGGCACATAGTGGACTCTTAAGCGAATAGAACATCTGTGAAGGAAGCCCCACCAATTTTCTAGAGTGCTCACATGATTTCGGAAAAGGAAAGTATGGAAATTTGGCTTGATAAAGCATGAAACAGTGTCATAAATCATCAATTGCAAGCAAATAACGAACAGGTAAAACCCTCATCTCTACAGATTCTCCACCTTCGTTTCACCGGAATCGGAAAATCGTGAACTTTACTTAACCCTAAATCGCCAGTAAAATCAGAAAGCGAAACTCTCGATTGGAAAATCTAGAAACGAGTACAGTGAAAGCCTTTGGGAAGGAAGGAAGCTCAAGGCTGAATGAGGCGGAGAGGAAAATAGAGGACCGGTTAACTTAATAAACCGGTTTGGGTTATTATATAAAACAATTGGTACAATACTGATAACACTCTGGGTCTCTGGCGCGATGCATAAAAAAAATCAGAAAATTTCTTAAACAAAGAGTTGATCTATTTCTATTTTTAGGTCATAAACACATATCCCCTTTTTCATTTGTGCATGGAAAATCAAGAAAGAAAACCATTTCATTCTCTAATCTAATATATATTAAACAAGAAAACATTAGTAGCTTATATGTCATTATCTCAGAATTTTGAATTCTTTTCATCTTAAAAATGGTTAAAAACTTAAATACTATATTTTTGCAACCAAACATAATCTTTCTTACAACCAAACAAAAACTTCTCTAATTATTTATTTTTAATTACGTTTAATGTTTTAAATAAGGGTGGGTATAATTCCCGTCCTGTCCCATTTCGTCTTAGTTTCAATCTCAAATTCCCGTACCATATGGGAATATACTCACATATGGTACAATATATTGATTCCCATTTGGGAATGGGACGAGACAGGACGAGAATGAGATTTTTCGAAGTCTCATTTGTCCTGAATTATATATAAACTAAATATTTTATATAAATATATAATAAGATACTTTAAAAATATATCACCAAAAGTGATAATTATGATTTATTAATATGTTTTATATAAGTGAAAATTATGTTGGTTTTTACTTTTTATTTCATTTTATATAACTATTAGACTATATGTGGTTTTGTGTTCATTATTCAATGGATTAGGTTAGTCTTTTAAAAAAGAACTGAAACTTTAAAATTTTAACAATTAAATTAAGTTTGTTTTCATTTATTCTTAGTTAACTTATGATTTTATATGACATTTATTATTACTTATTAGGATTAAGAAGGTGAATAATAATGAATAAATATAAATTGAGTTTTTTTTTTTAACAATTGTTGGGAATTCCCGTCTCCTTCCTGTTCTGCCCCGTTCCATTCCCGTCTTGTCCCAAGTTTTGAATAGAACATATATGAGACAATTATTTTGATTCTCATATTCTCGTGCCGTTCCTATTCCCGCAAAGTCTCGTCCCAAATTCCTATTTGTCCACTCCTAATTTTAAAAAATATGCAATTAATATTTAGTTTTATATAATTTAAACAATTCTATTTAAATAAATATGATAGAAAATTTAAGTGAATCTTTTTTTTAAAGTATCTAACTATATATTAAAGAAGAGACAATGAATAACTTGCAATTTATATCTTAAATATAAATTTGAAAATATATTTTAAAAAACAATAATGTGAATTTATTATAAAAAAATATTCTGATCTCTCAAAATATAGATAAAATTTTTATATTTTTTCAATTACAATTTTAAAAACTAAAAATAAGTTAATACAAACTGAATTGATTTTTATATAGAAATTTTAAAAATAGAAATATATTTATTTTATTAATAATTTGGTTTTTAATGGAAAGTTTAAAAATTAAAATATATTCTAACAAATATTATTATTTGTATAACATTTTCAAAATAATTATTTGATGTATCAATTAATGGTATTTAATTTTGTAATGTTGTAATTAAGTAATTGTTTTTTAATTAATATATTATTATTTAACATATTAAACATGAAACATTTCGGAATGGAATACCACTAATTTATAAATTAATAAATTTTCAAAATTGAATACCATTAATTGATAACTCAACTAATTTCCAAAATTGAATACCTTTAATTGATAATAGATATTTATAGATGAAATAATTTTATATATAAACAAATCAATTTAAAAATCTCGGAACATATCTTTAACAAACCAATATATAGATTTATCGAATTTTCAAATTTCTTTAACTAACATAGCAAGATATTCTGAAACATCCAAACAAAGCAAAAATTAAATAATTAGTATCAGATTTATCAAATTTTAAATTTCGGACTAAACCTAGATTGTTTAGCACACTTTCTCTTCTCTATAAATAAAAAGCTATATCATTTACAATAGTTTCAGTTTGCATTATTTAACGTCTATAATTTTTTTTACCTTTAAATATTAAAATTTCAGTTACTAATGTTAAATAGTGTTTTTATAGGTAAAAAGTAGCAAAGTAGTCAGATAGTGATGGTAATATTTTATTGCTTTCTCTCCAAACATGTAATTGCTTTCGTGTTTTTTCTTTAAGTATGTGTTTTTGTTTTTATTGGTGTTAAAGACTCTCTTTGCTTATAAGGTATATTGATTTTATATTGATGATTTCAATTATATATTGATTTTATACCATATATTTGTATCTATTGTGGATGACATTTTCAAAATTAATATTTGTTTTATTCACTTTAGAATTATGTAAATATTTAAAAATATGATTTTGATCCTTCTTTATTTTATTGGCTTAGATTGTACTATAAAAATTTTAACATGTAAAATGTATTATTTTTTGTATTAATATTGATTAGAATTTTAGAAAATTATAATCAATATTAAGTATACACAAAATATAGAAAATTCCAAAGTACATAATACTATGTTGATTTATATTATATATATATATATACGTAAATAATAGTGTAAGATAAAGCAACAAAGTTAATAATAAGCAAATATTATTTAACTTTTGCTAAATTGATATTTCAATAGTTTAAACATATTTTCTATTTAGTTCTAAAATAATAGCAATGGTTTTGATATTAATATTAGTGATTATAGTTTGATAGTTTTAGAAACATATGTTTATAATAAATATTTGATAAATAAATAAATTTTATAATTCAAAATAATTATATTAATTAATAAATTCTTTTTAAAGTGGAATTTTGCTTTATATAATTATAAAGAAGAATCAAGTGGCAATTTAGTAGAGAAAATATATTATGTTTGTCATTAGCATCAAAGTACTTAAAAATGTATTATTTTATTTTTATATATACATTTTTAATTAGTTAATTAAACAAATTTGATATCAAATTATAATTTTGAAAAAAAATTAAGGATATACAATATTTATTCAGATTTAATACATATAAATACATACTTTAAAGTAATAAAATAAATTAATATAATATTATTTATACTATAAAATAATTTTATTATATTATAAATATATACAAATTTTTAAAAAATGTCCCGAGTACTATATAACAAGTGACACCTTTGTGGAAACAACAAAACCAATAGAACATGCTGAATTTTTCAACGAGGATTAAGGTTAGTGATTGTTGCTTCATTTACCGAACAAGTAAACGACTTGCCGCTCGAATGACCCGGTCCCAATCCCTGGGCTAATGGGTTCGATTCAGGTACGTTCCTGAAGAAAAATCTTGGTGGCAGAGGCACAAGCAGAGTAATTGAGCTGGTAGTGAGCATTTGGTGAATCGTTGACAATGCTGGACGATCTGTATAATTTTCTTGAAACATAATAGCCCAATATGGATGCATCTAATAACTTCATCACTTTTACAATCTTCTATGATATCGGGATCTACGAACTCAGTCAATGAATTTTTCTCCCAAAGTCCCCAAACCTGTAGAAGTTATGTAACATATATTCAAAACTATTATCACATTCTCAAGCAATCAAACAAAGTTTGAGATTTTATCAGCTTACATATGTGACTAAGTTATTAACTAAACCATCCAGCTGGTAGAAGCTGCTATTCTTTTTGCCACTAATGATCTTTAGAATCAATACTCCAAAGCTATAGACATCTAATTTCGTTGACTACGTACTCAGGAGATATGTAACCGCTGCAAAATACTTACAAGGTTAAATAGGCAGCATAAGGGTTCATGGATCAAACTTTATCAGCTCCATTTAATAATATACTTACAAGGTTCCAACTACTCTTGTTGTACTGGCTACAATTTGGTCCATTCCAAAGATCCTCGCCATTCCAAAATCAATAATTTTTGGGTTCATATCTGCATCCAAGAGAATGTTGCTGGTTTTTAGGTCACAGTGTATGATTGTGAGCCTTGAATCTTGATGAAGATATAGTATCCCCCGAGCGATCCCTCCAATGATATTGTATCGTTAAGTCAGGCCTGGTTCTAGGCATGGGCAGGAGGTGCATTTGCACAGGGCCTTGATATTTTTTCTTGTTTTTAGGCTTGTCAAAAGGGCTCAAATTTCTTTAAAAAAAAATTCTACCTAAAAAAGGTACATTTGTTTGTTTTTAGCTCAGAGTTCTCTTTAATATTGGGTCGGGCCTCCGTACAGTCCAGTTCAGTTGGCCTTTCTTTGCATGGTCTGTATGCGCACACCCATGTAAAGTTAAGTGTAAAGAGATTTGCAAACTGCAGTTTTCAAGAATGGCTAAAGAATCATTGAAATAAGAGAATAAATGAAACTGACCAAAGAGGATGTAATCAAGGCTTTTATTGGGCACATACTCGTAGCCCAATATCCTTTCTTCTCGCTCTAGAGAAAATCCAAGCAGCCTAACCAGATTTCTGTGCTGAAGCTTTGCGACAACAACAACTTCGTTCTTGAACTCTGTATCACCTTGTCCTTTGATAGTCTCTTCACAGCAACTTCAGTCCCATTCGAAAATGTACCTTATTCAGCATCATCTCGTTATCCAAATTTGTTGACCCATAAATGAAAACTACACAGCCTCAGGCACATTGAAAGATTTAATAGTAGCATATCGCAGCGAACTTTCTAGAAAAAAGGTAACATAATAGTACCTTGTAAACCACGCCAAATCCACCTCGACCAATCTTATTATGCTCTGAATAATCATTTGTTGCAGCTTGAATTCTTTTATAATCAAGTTGCAGCGACTCAATGGATGTTATATCGTCTCCTGTTGCACAATAAACGTGGTAGTAATCAGAGAAAAGGACTAGTTAATGCCATTAATCAAATCTAATTAAGGTTGTCAATCATTCGAATCTTTACCATCAAAGGCTGGCGCAGTATCAGAAGTCCTCTTTCTCCTCTTTGCAAAGAAGCAATAACCAGTTATGAAAAGCAGAGCAGCCACTATAATAGCCACAACGATGGCTATTACTAGCACGTTTGAATTCCCACCTTTCCTTGCGTCATTTGCTTGAATCCCTAAAACCAATAATAAAAAGAAAAAAAAACTTTCGCTATTAGTATTGTAAGTTGGAGAAATCAGGGGAAATAAATAGAGTAAGAATAAATAGTTCACCAGGTCGTGGAGGAGAAGTAGAGGGAGGCGAAGGTGGTGGTGGTGTTGTTGTAACGGCGGTTTCGTTGTAGAACGGGTTAAGTTCGTACCTTGCATTACAGCTTGGGAAAAGATATCTTCCCCCAATTCTGTTATGAGGGATTCCATAGATGGATCGTTGCAGACATCCGCTACAGTCTGACCTGGTCAGATCCGGAGTGCACTGAACCAGGACGTACAGACTCTGACGTGCAGTCCAATTGGTCTTTATCGCAGCGAACTTTCTAGAACTGCTCGCTGCTTCACGGGCAGCTTGGTTCATGGTGGACGACACCGCATCAACATACCGTTCTTCTTGATTAGATGAAATCTTATTGGCGTTGATCATGATGTGTCCATCTCTGTATGTGACGGTCGATAGAATATTTTGGTGAGAGTATCTGAGCATGCACTCCTCGTAATAGAGCACGACTTGTCTCTCATTCGGACACAGAATTAAGGTTTCGTTGACGGAAAAGGCGATGCAGTTACGGCAAGCTTCCGGCGAGAGGTCTCCCCGGCAGAGGAAAAGTCCGGTGACCTTGTCGGGGGTTTGTCCGACCGTAGCGTTTTGGAATCCGGTGGAGTAGGAAGCGTTCCAGGAAGAGAGAGAGGACAAAAGGGTTCTGAGATTGGTGAAGTGCTGTTCGTTGAATAAGTTGTCGTGTTTTGACAATGATGTTGGAGGAAATAAGGGTTTTGAGCAAAAGCTCTGAAACCAATGAGGAAGGAAAAAAGGAAAAGGAAGATGAAAGAGGCGCAAGAAGACATGGTTCGAGTCCCTTAAGTTTGGGTTTCATATCATATATAAAAGCTTCTCCTCTTTGTGAGTCTGTGACTACTTTATGTTAACGTGAAGCAGAGGAGGGTTTGTGGCGACGCGATAAGTCAACAATTAAAGTCAATTTTCAGTGAAAAGGCCATGTTGAAAAGTCAACACGATTTTGTATTATGTCAAATGTGTAATTACAATTGTTTGTATTTAAGTAACGACAGCAAAAAGAAAAATTACAAAGTTCGAAAAAGCCATGTTGAAAAATCAACTTCCGTCTGGTTTTGTCGCTACGAGAAACTATCGAAGTAATGGAAAGTTTGTCAATTGATTGAACAAATCAGAGCAGAAACTATCGAAGATGCAGTAACGACAATTACGAAGACTCAATAGAGTATCAGAACTGAGAATATCTATCGATTTCAACGCAGAGCTAGTACGAAGCACGAACAGCAATCAATGGAGTCTGACAGACAAATGAAACCTTTAAAAGATGCCTAATACATCATCATCTGCAGAGATTGGGCGCCATTAGAACCAAAATGCTAAAACCTAATTCCTAAATTAAGTGGGGAGATAGATTCAATGCTAAAACCCTAATTCCTAAATTGGTGGAGTGAAGACAGACAGATGCGCCAAAGCCAATCCGACCGAGAGAGAAAGGAACCATCGATTAAGAGCTTTTATCCCGGTTTAGTAAATTAACTAACCGGTTTGGATTACTTTCTTCATTTAGAAATCCGTGTAATTGCAGTCAAGGGTGGGGAAATCGTTCAATTAATTCCCAGATTATTTGCAATAGGCAGGATCAAGAAACTCAACCATTAAAAACTAAACGGGATTCGTTAATATTAATTTCTAGACCAAACACGATTTTTAGTCTAAACACAGAAATTCCTAATTTTCTAATTTAAAGCAATTTCTGGTTTAAGAAGACAAAGTCCAGCAAGAGCTGTGAAAATCCGACAAAAAGAAAGAAATTCAACATCGAAATGGTGAAAACCTTTTACGAAACAAAGGGAAGACACAAGAAAATATATACTTAAAGACAGCAACAACAATCGCATTTGGTTGAATCCAAAATCCCAACTGTAGTTATAGAAAGGTAAAATTCATGGAACTCGTGATTCTGATTCACTAATATAGGGGAAAATAAAGATACTGAAACATGTTTAATTGGTTATAGGGCATGAGATACAAATGGTAATGTGTGTGAAGAAGAAACAACAACTATTGGTGAAGAAAGGAGATCTCATGGTGAAGAAACAGCGAATATGGCTGAAAGTAGTGTTGCTAAGGAACAAATAGGCAGTATAGGTGATGAACAAATAGGCAATCTGGGTGAAGAAATAGCTAGCTCTAATAGTGAGCAAAGTAGGCATGAAGAAGAATTTGAAGGAGATGACTGTGAAGTTATCGTTGAAGATACTGCTGGATATAAAGAGTCTGAGCCTGCTTTGTAATCTAATAACGATGAGTTTGTGGAAGTACAAGTAGGAGTTTGTGAGGATGATGATTGGTTAGGTCGTTCTAATGAAGCTGTCTGTGATGATACTGCTGGATATACAGAGTCTGAGCCTGCTTTGCAATCTAATAATGAGGAGTTTGTGGAAGTACAAGTAGGAGTTTGTGATGATGATGATTGGTTAGCTCATTTTAATGAAGCTGTCCGTGATGATGATGCAGATGCAGATGCAAATGCAGCAGCTTACAGTTCTGATGAGAGTGGCGATGATGTATGGAATGATGATCATATTCCGGATCCAATATCAGATGATGATTATGGGGAACATGAAGAACAAGAGAGGCCAATCAATTGTGATCCTGATGAGCTGCTAATGTTAGGGAAGATATTTAATACTGCAGAGGAATTTAAATATACAGTTCTCAGGTATTCTCTGAAGACGCAATATAATATTATGTTCTACAAATCATCAGTTGATAGGCTTGGGGCAAGGTGCACAAAACACATAGAAGAAAAATGCTTATGGAGAGTGTACTGCTCTTTTGAGAGAAGCAGAAACAAGTTGTTGGTCAAGGCCTACATCGACAACCATATTTATACAAGATCAGGCTACACAAAGGTTCTAAAGAGTGGAGCAATTGCGCAACTATATGAAGAAAGACTTCGACTTAATCCTAAAATTAAATCACAAGAGATGGTTGATGAGATCAAGAGAGAGTATAATATGATTGTAAGCAGCAAGCAGTGCAGGAGTGCGAAGGCAGTGCTTGCGGCATAACGAAAGGCTAGTCATAAAGCTCATTTTGCTCGAATTTGGGATTATCAGGATGTGATCATTCAATCAAATACAGGATCAACAATAGAGATTGAGACCATTCCTGGTCCATTTCCTGGAAGCAAGCAAAGGTTCTACCATCTATATATTTGTTTTGAAGCCTTAAAATCAGTTTGGAGGCAGTTATGTAAACTCATTATCGGATTGGATGCTGCATTTATGAAATGGGATATCAAAGGCCAAATGTTGGCTGCAGTTGGTAGAGATGGCGATAATAGGATATTTCCTATTGCTTGGGCGATGGAAGATAATCCAAATTGGTTGTGGTTTGTGCAACATCTGAAAAGAGATTTAGAACTTGAAGATGGAGCTAACGTTACAATTATTTCAGATAAACATAATGTGAGTCTAACTTTAAGTTTCTTAATTACTGATGTTATAATTATATTTATATAATTCTCTTATTTTGTTTTCTTTATATGACAGGGAATACTAAATGCAGTTCATGTTGAGCTTCATAAAGCTGAACATCAAATGTGTGCCAGACATATTCTGTAAAACTGGAAAAAGATAAACAAAGTCATAGAGCTTGAGCGCTTGTTTTGGAGAATAGCAAGAAGGTATACACCAACAGCATTTGGAGATAATTTAGAAGAATTAAAGAAGTATAATCGGGGGCATATGATTCACTCCAATGCACAGCACCAACGACTTGGTCTCGAGCTTTCTTCAAGCTTGGATCATTTTGCAATGATAATATGAATAACTTGTCAGAGTCATTCAACAGAAATGTTAGAGAGTCAAGAAAGAAACCGCTTCTTTATTTTTTAACGGAGGAAAGGAGAAAGTGCATGTAGAGAAATGCAAAGAGGGCTGTTTTAACGACTAAGTGGAAGAAAAGATTCACAGCAAGGACATACAAAGAGATTGAAGCTAATAGGCAGAATGCTCGGGATTGTAAAAGATGGATGACCACATGAAATTTGCATGAGATAGACTTTCATGGTTGTGCTTACACCGTTAATATGGAAGAGAAGACTTGTGAATGTGGCTATTGGCAATTGAATGGGATACCTTGTATACATGCTATGTGTGTCATCACAACAATAAGGTTAAAGCTTAATGACTATGTATCTGATTACTACTTGAATTCAAAATGGCACCAGATCTATGTTAACGATAAGAAGCCAGTACAAGGAATGAAAATGTGGCGGAGGTTAGGTCGATTACCTGTGTTGCCACCACCTTTAAGATTCAGTCGTAGGAGACGGAATGGTTATGCTAGAAGAAAAAGTCCTCATGAGTCTTCTTTCAACCCAAACAAGTTAACACACCATGGTCGTGTGGGTACATGCTCAAATTGTAGAAATGAAGGTCATAATAAGACAAGGTGTCGTAACCCAACAACAGCTCCTGAACCAAAATGGCGAAGGGGTCGTCCAAGAAAAGATCAGGTTTGAAGTCACCTCTCTTCTTGCTTGATGTGTGGTTTGTGGCGATTTGGTGGGTATAAATGTTTGATTTGTGGTTTGCTGTTTGGTTTGTGTTGTGTGGTTTCTTGCGGTTTGCGGTTTTCTGTTTAATTTGTGTTTTACTGTTTGATTTGTGATTTGTGGCTTGTGATTTCATGTTTGATTTGTGATTTATGGTTGGGTTTTGTAGGGAGAGTCATCTCAGACAGGACCTTCTCAAACAGGACTTTCTCAAGCTGAATCATCTCATACAGGAGCTTCTCAAGGATTTGGTTTCTCTTCTTAATCAAAGTGCACGAGAGCACTTGTGTTTTTAGCACTAATCGAATTTGGTTTTAGGATTTTCCTATGTTTTATGTAGTTTCTACTTGTTTTAATGACTCAAAATTGCTTTTAGGATTTCCTTATGTTTTAATGTCTACTTGTATTGGATTGTTTTAATGGCTCAGAAGCTTGTCTTAAAACTTATTATTGGGCAATTTTACTTGAAAAGTTTATCACCAAAGTGTCGAAATACAAATGGTCATGTCGTAAATTCATCATAAAATATCAAGCTTGGATACTTTATCTCCAAAACTCATACATCATCTCTTACATTATCTCAAAAACTCATACATAATTTCTTATATCTTCTCATCATCTAATAAACACAAATTAGTTACCAAATACAATAGTGATTCTTTCTTTTTGCTGAGACACGATGTGGTAGATGATCACAAAAGCCAAAACACACAAACAAGCAGCAAGCGCCATGTTCTTAATTTTGAATTTGCTTAGCTCTTTCTTGCATTGTAGGACCTCTTCTTTCACATTTTCGATCTCAATCTTGAGCTCTTTCAGTACAATCATTTCATCACCCTTCAACTCATTCACTTCTTCATACATTCCATCTTTCACCAGTTTGAATATATGTCATTTCTAAGATTAACAAACAAGAGGTTAGTTTAGTATTATCACAAACAAGGGGAAACAAGCTCTAATTGATGAAGACAAACGAATTAGGATTCACCTGTCGAGAAGCAATACAACGAAAGTATGGATGCCCAAGATTATCTATTGAATGTGATATATAGATCCTAACATCACTTCCACAAACATATTTTTTAGGAAATCCTTTTGCTCCATTGAAGAACCCATCGCCATAGGAATTACCGAATTCATTTCTACATTTGGAACTTATCTCCTCCTACATTTAATCGGTTTCAGTTCTATCATTCCATCAACTATTCAATCCATCAATCGATGCTATGAGAAAGAGTAACCACTTACATATTTAGACAGATCTTCTTGTTCTTCATGATGTTTGTCATCTCCTTTGATGTCGGATTTCTTTCTCTTTGTCGGATTTTCACAGCTCTTGCCGGATTTCGTCCTCTCAGGCCATAAATCGCTTTAGGTTAGAGAATTGGGAATTTCTGTGTTTAGACTGAAAATCTCGTTTGGTCTGGGAATTAATATTAATGACTCCTGTTTAGTTTTTAATTGTTGACTTTCTTAATCCTCATTTTGCATAGTCAACTCAGACATGAGGAATTAATCTGCACAATTAATAGATGAGGAATAAAATTGCCTATTGCAAATAGTTTAGGAATTAATTGACCAATTTCCCGTCAAAGGTGTGAGCAATTTAACTTACCTGAACCAGAACAGAACTGAACCGAACCGGAAAAACATTGGTTTGAGTTCACTAGCCGAACTAGCCAAACCATCTATAGCGTTTCCCATTTTTATTACATTATTAACTAAATAACTATTGGTTTATGAAAAGGGATATACAATATTTATCATTAGCCTCTCTAATTTCAACAAGGATTAACATTTGTGATCGTTGCATCATCAACAGAACAAGCAAAAGACATGACAATAGGCTGGTGCCTGGCCAGATGGCAATCCTTCGGCTGATGGGTTAGGTCTGTCCCTGAAGAAAAATCCAGGTGGTTGAGGCACAGTTAGAGTAATTGAAGTATTAGTGAGCATTCGAAAGACTGTAGACATGGTTGGACGATCTTCTGGATTTTCTTGAACGCATAATAGTGCAATGTGGATGCCTTTAATGACTTCATCCTTATCATAGTTCTCCCTAATGGCTGGATCAACAAGTTCCAATAATGATTCATTGTTCCAAAGCCTCCAAACCTATTTGTCAAGAAACTAATGTGTTTAGAACCATGATCACAGTTCAAAAGGAGTAAGAAATACTAATACTCACATGTGTGACCAAGTTTCATACTGAAACATCTGTTTTATGGAAGCTACAGTACTGTTCTTCTTATCGCCAATAATCTCCAGGACCAGTACTCCAAAGCTGTACGCATCAGATTTCATCGAAAACTGCCCATTCGCCACATACTCAGGAGGCATGTAGCCGCTGCAAAACATACCACAAATCACTTTCAGTTTTACTCAAAAAGAAAAAAGACAAACAGATGATATATAACTCAAAATGTGCCGTTGTTTACTGATAGGGCTCAGGTTTTACCCAAATAATTTACTACTGCAAGTGCACAACAAAGTAGTTGTAGTATAAGGGGTTATCAAATTCCAAAGGAGTATGTAAACTACACTAGCGATTTGTAGATTTAGATTAAGCTAAGCAATAAGTAATGAATGTAATGTGAAATCGTAAAATTAATGCAAGTGGGCGTTCTATGCTTGTTCTTAAAGTTCAGAAAGCTGAAGGCGCTAAGTCAGGACAATTCGCAGGTTGAATCCGAGAGTGTAGAATGCATGCAATCAGGAATGAATTAAAACCGTCTTGAACATAAATCGCAAAGGTATAACTAATCAATTCTCATTGCAAAAGTTAACTATGCCTAAATCACAGAGTTTCAAATATCTTTGCAAATCCGAACAACCTAAATATGCAGTAATGATCAGGTTTAATTGTTCACAAAACTCCTAAGCCAAATATCTTTGCACTAGGGCGTTTTGCTCATCTAATACTAGTTCAGGTGATTAATAATACTCCCACATCTATCAAACAACCTAGAGTTTCGAAATCCAGATGATGTGTCTAAGAAATCGATATGAATGCAAATACAGATGAAGAACCAATGAATTTCCTATAAGTTTAGCAATTCTACAAACTCTTCTTCAACCTTTGAAAAGCCCTAACTTAACTAACAAACTACTCAGACATGGTGAATGAAACAAACATCATGAAAAGAATAGATTGCATAAAAAAAATAAGAAGTAAATATGAAAGAGTTCGAAATCTACTCTAAAGGAGTCTGATTTGTCTCTCCAAAAGCTCTGCTACAAATCTCTCTCTAAAGCTCTCAAAAAGAATAAGATACAAGATATCTGCCAAAAGAATGGCTGAAAAACCTAATATACAAGGTAAAACACGATCTGACGCCTTTTTGCAAATACTAGAACTTCTGGGCCAGAACTGCAATTTCTTCCTAATGTTTTAAAAACCAGGCCATGACTCCTTCTTCTACTGGTGACGAGTGTCACCCAAGTCCAAATCATCCTTCCGAGTTGCACACTTCGTATCTTGCAATGCTCCAAAAGGCTTCAATATCTCTAATTATGCTCCAAACATGCTATAACCAAAGACTCTACTAGGACTTTAAAAAAAAAACTCAATAAAAAAAACTTATATCATGATTAAATACCATAAAAACCATGATATATCATTTACACTGTTCCTGTTCCAACTACTCATCTTGTGCTGGCTTCAGTTTGGTCCACTCTGAAATTTCTTGCTAGCCCAAAATCAGCAATTTTCAGATTCATATCGGCATTTAAGAGAATGTTGCTGGCTTTTAGGTCACGATGTAGGACTGTGAACCGTGAATCTTGATGAAGATATAAAAGCCCTCGAGTGATTCCTTTGATAATGTTGTACCGTGTTCTCCAATCCACTTGGCCCCTCTTTACAGGGTCTGCACATCCAATGTGTGGAACCATTAGACTATGCCTATGATTTCAAGAACTGGTGAGATTTGGTGAATATAAAGCTTATCACTTGTTTCTTACCAAAGATAAAGTAGTCGAGACTCTTGTTGGGCACAATTTTGTAGATGAGTATCTTTTCTTCTCCTTGGACAGAGAACCCTAGAAGCCTGACAAGATACAAGAAGCACCTCGTTCTTGAACTCTTGTTCACCTTGACCTGAATTTTTCGAAAGCCTCTTCACAGCAACTTCTGTTCCGTTTGTGAACGTTCCCTGTCAATTTCACTCAATATATATATTTTTTTTGGCACGTGAGTTTATAACACAAACAAATAGTTCAGAGAGTTGAAGAAAACTATGCCTTGTAAACTGCACCAAATCCACCATGACCAAGCATGTTACTATTCTGGAAGTTACTTGTTGCAACTACAATTGCTCTAAAATCGAATTGCAATGAACCTGAAGTTGCGATATCATCTGCAGTTTTGAAGGCATACTAAAATAGTATTAAGCTGGATCAACAGTTTTAGCGTTAAGAGCGGTAGTCTCATACCATTATTTGGTAGTGCAGTGCTATAAGTTGTCCTTGACCTCCCTGCAAAAGATAAGTAACCATCTTAGAGGAATTAGCGTTGAAATTACTTCCACTTCCAAAACATTGACATTAATGTATCTTTGTAATAAAGAACTCACTTTCAGTTGCAAATTCTTGGTGCGATTTTCTCATAAAAAGAGCAACCCAGAGAAAGCAGCATACTGATCACGAATGTGATAATACCGGTGATTTCCACAACAACTCCTATAGAAATCTTTCCGCCATCTGAACAAGTCCAAATCACTTATCATTGTTGCGGTCATGGAAAAAAAAAAAATAGGACTAAAGCTATCAGACTAATGAGTACGTGTAGTGTTCACAGACAACTTCAAGCATGGCTAGGTAAGAGGTTTAAAAATCCATATGTGGACACAATAGTTCAATGTTCTACCTTTTTCACGAGGAGGAGGTGGTGAAATCTCATTTTCAGAAATTCCAATGAATGGTTCGAGATCCCATCGCATTAAACAGCTCGGTCTCTCAGTAATGACACCGTGTTTCCCACGGCAGCACGACCAATACTCATCCACGTTCTTTCTTAAACATTGGTCGCAGTTCGACGCAGATATGTCTTTACTACATTGCACAAATATATATTCCGCGAAGTCTCAAGTTTTTGTCTGCCGGTCCCGTAAAACATGGGGTTGTGCGAAGAGGTGGCTTCGGCTATCATACGAAGCATCAGAGCCTCCCATGTATTATCAAAATCAATCAAGTCGACGTGGATATCTTCATTAAAACCGGTCAAGTTGGCTCGGGTATCTTTGAACGAGTGACTGACTGGTTGCATCTGGAGTGATCCAAAAAAGGATCGGTTGGAGTAACGTACCATACAAGGAATCCCAATTACCACCCAGGCGAGGCCTTCTGTCTGGTTGGGGCATCTGTTGATCAACCAATTTGAAGCATCTTCGATACAGATGGAGAAAAGGTCTCGATCAGAACCTGGGATGCACATCTCCAGACCATATGCTCTGTTATGTTCTTGTCGTTGTTAGCCGTGACATTAGAAAGAAGAGACGAGAGAACGGCTCGGCGGTTTAAGTCGTAGGTACCGTTGGGTGGGGAAACCCCAGACAAGTAGAAACATGTTTGCGCAGAAACAGCACAAGAGCTTATGAGCATAAACCAGACGGCTACTGACAAGTCAACGTCCATCTTCTTCTTTCCCATTGTGTTTTTTCTGCCTCAAAACCTTCATTTTTGAGGTATTTAATTTTACCAGAAAACTGAATATTCAATCTCGTAGGAAGCTGTGCGGAATTGACCAATCTTCATCGATTTTTTATAAGAAGACTTTGCACAATCAATTTATGGATGTGATGTTACCGTGAGACGTGAGTAGTTCTCCTTCTATAACTTCTTGTACGGGCTATATATTAATTGACCTATCTGTCGCTTTGCCGTTCCCAACTTTCGGTTAAGGTATTTGGTTTTACAGAGAAACAGCTCATTTGATGCAATGGAACGCACCTGTGTGGTTATGATGCAGGCTGGATTCAAACCTTGATTAAAACTCGGGTTCCTAGTGAGCATCAAGATGACTGATGTTAACATTTCGGTTACTATTATACACCAATTGATAAGTATGAACACATGTCTTTGATAAGTATTTCACTAATCATACAGAAACTTGGAATAATCACATTGCAGTTTCAACTTAAATATTGTGTTTTCTATCGTGCTTTCAGTAAATATTCCAATGTCTCAAGGGAACATCTTCAACGAGGATCCAGTTCGGTGATAGTTAGGTCATTAATACTCTGAGAGGTGGACCTAACGGTAGATTGGCTTGACTCAAATCCTTCTTGGTTGCGTCTATTTTGAAGGAAGAATCCAGGTGGTTGAGGAACAAGTAACACAGTAGCGCGATGTGGATGCATGCATCTTACCACTTCTTCACTCTAATAATTCTCTGCAATGGTTGGATCCAAGAGGTCTAACGCTGACCCATCTCTCCAAACTTTCCAAGGCTGTAACAAAGTCTAATGATCAGCTTCTAATAAGTAGTTCACTTTTTTTTTTGGAGATTTGAGTGTTATGTTTAGGCACTCACGTAAGTGACCAAGTTCTCAACCAAAGAGCCTGAAGCATGGTGGAGGCTGCTATTCTTTCTGCCGCATATAATCTCAAGAACCAAGACTCCGAAGCTGTACACATCAGATTTCATTGAGAATTGGCCATGAATCAGATATTCCTGTGACATGTAACCGCTGCAAGATTAGATGTAATATTGGTCAAGAAAATATTGTGGAAACTAGTTGTCTGTTGTCTATGAAGGGTAATATAAGTATTTACTATGTCCCAACTACCCTGCTTGTATTAGCTCCACTTTGGTCCATACCAAAGATCCAACTAGTCAACTATTTGACCAAATTCCAAATTAAATTGATCCAATATCTAGAATCTTGTATATAGCTTCTTCAAGTAGAACTACATGGGATAAAATATTGATGCTATATTAACCATATACATTGCCTGGTTTTGAATCACATACTATTAAAAGCTTCATCAATTTGGTATGGAAAAGTGTATCATTTGTTCGTAAATAAATCGGCTTTGGTAAATATAGAATCAACTAAAATGCTTATTTCACTGACCAAATAGGCTAAAACAGAGTGAAACCCTGGTAATGTCAACGATTAAAATCCTGAGTAGAGCTTAAACAGTTGCCCTAAAACCTCCATATAAGCATATACAGTCATAAGACGTGAGACATAAGCGAGGGAAAGAAGCATCATTATTCGGTTTGCTTTACGGTTTATATGAATTATATGACATCGGTTTACAAAATTTAGCAAAAGTGTAATGGCACAGAACGTATATGGATATGCAAGTCATACCAAAATAGGAAGATACAGAAACTCACGTTAACATTAAAAAAAAAAGGAGTAACTATGATGAATATTCAAGAGTTAAAGTCACACAAAATAAGGATAATAGTCCAGAAGCATCACTCAAATTTACAAACAAGAAAAGAAAAAGAGAAAATATTCAACGAGGCTCTAATTCAGTAATAGACACATCATTAACAGAACAAGGAACAGATCTTGCTGTAGATTGACTTGATTCTAATCCCTCAGATATATAGTCCACTTCGAGCCTGTTTCGTGGGAAAAACCCTGGTAGGCGAGGCAATGGCAGTGTGCTTGTGTTACTACCGAGCATCAAGATGACGGTTGATAACATTGGACGGTCTTCTGGATTTTCTTGAATACATAAGAGCGCGATATGGATGCACCTAGTGACTTCACCACTCTGATAATTCCTTCCAATGGCTGGATCCACCAGCTCTAATGGCGTCCCGTTTCTCCAAAGCCTCCAAGCCTAACACAATGAACAATCAAGAACCCTTTTTCATATTGTTTACAGATGTTAAATTGTTGAAATTTGAGGTGTTTATGCTTACATAAGTGACCAAGTTTCCAGCAGTACTAGTTTCATCCATCTGGTAGACGCCACTGTTTCTCTTGCCGCTTATAATCTCAAGAACTAAGACTCCAAAGCTGTAAATGTCAGATTTCATGGAGTATTGACCATGCAGTGCGTACTCAGGAGACATGTAAGCACTGAAAACATACAACTCTGGTTAATATTCCATACAGAAAGGTTTAACAAATTTTGTGAGCAGAACTTACTATGTTCCAGCAATTCTGTTGGTGGTGCCTCGAGTTTGCTCCGTTGCAAAGATCGTCGACAATCCAAAATCTGCAACTTTTGGGTTCATATTAGCGTCTAAGAGAATATTGCTGGCTTTAAGGTCACGATGTATAATTGTGAGGTGTGAATCTTGATGAAGATATAAAATCCCTCTAGCAATTCCTCCAATGATCTTGAACCTCTGAGTCCACTTTAGCTGACCTTGCTTTTCAGGGTCTGCACATTTCCATGTACATTCAATCATTTTAAAGCTGACGAAGAATTCTCTGAATATGCAAACTATAGGGAACCATACCAAATAGGAAATAGTCAAGGCTCTTGTTGGGAACAAACTCATAGATGAGAATCTTTTCTTCTCCTTCCAAACAGAACCCAAGAAGCCTAACCAGGTTCCTGTGTTGAAGTTTTGACACAAGAACAGCTTCGTTCATGAACTCTCTTGTGCCTTGCCCTGAACTTTGCGACAGTCGCTTCACAGCTACTTCAGTTCCATTTCCAAGTTTACCCTACATGCCATTGAATGAAACAAACATCGCCGGTTATATTAGAAACTTAGAAAGCTAGAAAACAGAGACCTCCTTACCTTGTAAACCTCGCCGAATCCACCTTCTCCGAGCTTATTACTCCTTGAAAAATTATTTGTTGCAGCTTCAAATGTCTTAAAATCGTATTGCGTTGAATTTTCACTTGAAATATCACTACCAGCTGCAAATCAAGAGTGTACTAGTTATGCTTCTTGTTTTCCTCTCTTGGCGAAGGGACAATGTAACGAAAGAAAACCATGAAGAGATAATTAAAACACACAAAACTAACATTCAATCTCAGTTCTTTGGTATGATTTTCTCCTCTGGCATAGAACAAAAGCTAGAACAAGCAGTATCAAGATGGTAACAACAGCTGGAACGGTAACCGCTGCGACAATTCCAGCTGAGATTCCTTTGCTATCTTGTTCTGACAAATAGAGATATAATGTCATATATATTTCACTTCTTCTTACAAACACAGTTTTATCAGTGGAAAGACTTACCACTGTCAGACGTGATAGCCTGGTCTCCTGCAGGTTGTGGTTGTGGCACAGTCACAGGAGGAGGAGAAGCCACCGTAAGATTATCAAAAGCTTTAAAGAACGTATTCAATTGCCACCTGAAAAGGCAGCGTGGCCGCAAAATAAGGCCTCCTTGTTTCTGACCACAGCATGACTGATACTGAACTGCGCTTTCTCGCAGACATTTATCACAATCACCTGAGGAAAGATCCGGCGTGCACTGCATCACTGCGTATATATTCTGGAAAGCTGTCAACTTTGCAACATTAGCTGTGTAATGGTTATCACTAGACGATGGTGTGCTTTTCGCTGTGGAGGCTGAAGCAATCATACTACCAGCTAACTCTTCCCATATTTCCCTGAACGCCGTTTGATTTGAGCTGATATCTCTGGTGTTGTAGCGTAGTGCACGCGGGAGTAGATCTGCAGTTCTTGAGAAAGAAGTGTTGGAGTAGCGGACAAGGCAAACCGTTAAGTGATCTTGCCACCAATACGCTTCTGTTTGGTTAGGACACTTCTGTATAAAACCATCCAAAGCGTTCTTGATACAAGCAGAACAGTCCTCTGAAGTTGATCCTGGGAAGCACATCCCCATAGCGTAGACACGGTTCGGTTCTTGTTCGATAGAACTGTTGTAGAAGAAGCCGTCTTGAGCCGTGACATTGGAATGAAGAGAAGAGAGGATGAGACGGCGATTTGCGTCGTAAGTACCGTTGGGTCTGAAATACCCATCGTTCGTACATATTTGTGCTGAAACTGAAGCAACACCAAAGCTTATGAGGACAAAACAGAGGATTGAACACAAACTCCTCTGCTTCATTATTCCTTTAAGATTATAGCAAAAGCAAAAATCTTTATGTTCCTTACCAGTTTAAAAAGCAAATGGAAGTTTCTCTCCAAAGTTTCTGATGTTGAATTCGTCAAACTAATAGCAGTGGGTCCTTTGGACTTGCATATATACGGGCATAAAAAGGAGCATCAAAAGTCAAAAGTCTTCTTTTGTCACACAGTATAATAATGTTGAATAGTCACATGTTGACTCAGAAAATGAAATTGAGGAAATACCCAGCGAAGCAGAGTGAGAGGAACCAAAAGAGTATTGTGCCAATGTCATTGGTTTCACAAATTATGAATTTATCTTTCTTCTCTTTGTGACTACTGTAGATTAACGTGAAACAGAGGATGGTTTGTGGCGACGACTATAAGTAAACGCATTTTGTGTGGCTTTAACTGTTGAATATTCCTAGTAACTTCTTCTTGTAACCTTAACACAGAGTTTACAAGAAGCTACAACATGTAACACTATCATACCTCATAATCATATATCTAAGAAGCCTAACCAGGTTTCTGTGCTGAAGCTTTGCCACCAGAACAGTCACATGTTGACTCAGAAAATGAAATTGAGGAAATACCTAGCGAAGCAGAGTGAGAGGAACCAAAAGAGAATTGTGCCAATGTCATTGGTTTCACAAATGAGACATTTACAATAAAAGGCACTTTGGCCAAACTGTTTTCAGGAAAAAGCAATTTGGCCAACCTGAATACTTATTTCGATTGAAAAGACTATTATACCCTTATTTTTTTGTAAGGATTAACTTATTATCTTGCGTTGTCTTTTACAGATTTAAAAACATCAACTTTTACTGAAACAGTGAACCTTAGCAGCGAACAGATCTGGCTTCTTGAAGACGACGAACCTTCGCGGCGAGAAGTCACCGTTCATTTGATTGATTTTGAGTTGCAAGCTTTCTCTTTGTCATTTTCTTTGTTTTGTAATCCTTTCACGTCTCGGAATATGAGATTCTTATTTTGGAATTGAAGATGAAAATGCTCGAAGCTGAAAAACCAGGTAAGAGGAATATTTACTTTGTGAATCCCCTATTTTTTAATTTTCCTAAACTGTAGTGAAGGCATTGTCTTTGATGAAGAGAGGTTTAGTAACATGATTTATTTGCACTATTTATTTGGTTCAGCTGTCGAAGGGGAGGCAATTCTAACGGCTGTTTATTGCCTATTTGATTCAGCCGCCATAGTTGAAGCAATTCCGGCGCCGGACAAAACTCTTACCACAGTTGTTTGAGATGCATCCATAGTTGGTTATCCACCAGCATACTTCCATAGTTGGTAATTGCATGGACAGTGTTATCTGGTGACTACTTTAGTATGCATCCACAATTGGTTATCTACTGATAAATGTCCATTATTGGTTACTGTGTAGACAGTGTTATCTTTTTATCTATAAAGTTGTAATAATTATATTAGGTCATCCACGAGAGGTCATCCATATTGGGCTCTCAAAACATCCATGTACATGACCGTGTACCCTTTTGTTTATGCATCCTACTGGTTTGTAATTGAGTTCTAATAGATATTAACCAAAAGTGTACAAGTGGGAGGTGTTCCCTGGATGTTATTTTATGGACATTGTTTGTATTTTCTGTTGTAGTATTATAAGAATCTATGGGTGTGAGTACTTTAATACGCATCCACAGTTGGTTATCCACCAATAGACGTCCATAATTGGTAACCGCATGGGCAATGTTATCGCGTGAATACTCTAGTATGCATCCACAGTTAGTTATCCACCGACAAACATCCATAACTTATTACTGCATGGATAGTGTTGTCTTTCTGTTTGTAGAGTTGTAATAATTGTATTAAACCATCCACGAGGGGTCATCCACACAATCATCCACACAAATCATGTTACTTAAAAGGGTTATTATAGCGATTTGAGGAAATCTAATGGTTCTATTCGTTGCCTATTTGATTCAGCGCCGTAGTTGATGCAATTCAGGCGTCAAACAAAAAACTCTTACCACAGTTGTTTGAGACACATCCATAGTTGGTTATCCACCAGCAAGCGTCCACAGTTGGTAACCGCGTGGAAATTTTTACCGAGTGACTACTTTAGTACGTATCCACAATTGGCTATCCACCAACAAATGTTCGAAGATTGGTTACTGTGTGGACAATGTTGTCTTTCTATTTGTAGAGTTGTAATAATTGTATTAGGTCATCTACGAGGGTTCATCCAGATCGGGATCTCTAAACGTTCATGTACATAACCGTGTACCCTTGTGTTCATGCATTCCACTGGTTTGTAATTGTATTCTATTTATATGGATTAACCAAAGGTGTACAAGTGGGAGGTATTCCCTAGATGTAGTTGTGTGGACAGTGTTTGTATTTCATTTTGTAGTGTTTAACAAACTATGGGTGTGAGTACTATAGTACACATCCACAATTGGTTATCCACCGTCAAACGTCCATAACTGGTAGCCATGTAGACAGTGTTGTCGCGTGAATACTCAAGTACACATCCACAGTAGGTTATCTACCGACAAATGTCCACAGCTGGTTACTGTGTGGATAGTGTTGTATTTATGTTTGTAGAGTTGTAATAATTGTATTAAGCCATCTACAAGGGGTCATCCATATCGGGTCTCTAAACGTCCCTGTACATGACCATGTAACCCAATGTTTATGCATCCCATTACCTTTCAATTGTGTTCTATTTGTAGGGATTAACCAAATGTGTAAAATTTAGAGGTATTCTTGGATATAACTGCATGGACAATGTTTGTATTTTCGTTTGTAGTGTTGTAATAATCTATAAGCGTGAGTACTTTAGTACGTATCCACAGTTTGTTATCCACCGACAAACGTCCACAGTTGATAACCGTGTGGACAATGTTGTCGCTTGAATACTCACTACAAGAAAACATGTAAATTTTCAACAAATATTTCCAATAATTTTGTGTTGTTAGAAATTTTCCAACAAAATTCTTATAAATTTTTATCTAAAAACAATTTTATTGAAAATATGTCACAAAATTCCAACAAATATAACTTATTGGACTAGTATCACAAAATTAATTGGAAAATTGTTGGAATATTCCTACAATTCTAAAATTGTTGGAAATTATGATGAAATTAATTTAATGGAAATTGTCAACTAAAAATTTGTTAGAAATTCATAAATTCAATCCAAATGATCGATGGATCCATTACGTGTGGTGGTAGTGGTAAAAAAAGATTGTTCAGATTGATAAAAAAAAAAAAAGACAAATCTTTTCGTGGCTGCCAAGCACAAATAAATCGACTTTGGCGTAAACCAATAACAATAGAAAAGTGATAGGATTAATGGATTTTGATGATTTCCTTTTAACAATTGGTTTTAGTGTTTTCCTTTTAATTGGTTTTAGTGTTTTCCTTTTAATAGTTTTCCTTTTTGCATTAAGTTGTAACCTTATATAAAGGTTTCATATGATCTATAAGAAACCAAGTTCCAAGCATTAATCTTAATCAGATTAGGGTTAAAGAAAGTTTAAGCTAAATCTCTCAGTAAACACGGTTTGTAGGAGGAAGCAGTTACCAGCTCCTACTGATCGAGTTACGAGATCTCATCAAGTTATAGATCAAGCTCGTATCAAAGAATTTTGTTCTATGGCTGCTAAACATACAACTCATGAATGGATGTACAAGCATATAAATGAAGTTATCAGAGAATTAACAAAAGAATACAAAGAAGGCCTTGCTGAATTTATGCGATTCGCTACAAATCAAGAGATTCCATTAGAGAGAGGTAAGATGTTCTGTCCTTGTTCTTCATGTGGCAATGAAAAATTTATCTCGATGGATACGATTTGGAAACATTTATATATGCGAGGATTTACGCCTGGATATTATATATGATTTGCTCATGGGGAAGATGTTGAAACTATAGCAAGTAGTAGTAATCATCGTGGTGATAATGGAAATCACTTGGAACATGAGCATTATAATAGGAGTGAAGAGCAAGAAAATATGCCTGAGAATCTAATAGGTACTGTTCAGATGGTGACCGATGCTTTTCGTGAAACGATGGAATCTGGAAATACTAGTGAAGAACCAAATTCAGAAGCAAAGAAGTTTTTTAATATGCTAGATGCAGCAAAGAATCCAATTTATGATGGTTGTAAAGAGGGTCATTCACGTTTGTCAGCTGCAACTCGAATGATGAACATAAAAACAGAATATAACTTGTTAGAGGATTGTGTTGATGCGATAGCTGATTTCGTGAAGGAATATTTGCCAGAGCCGAATCTGTCTCCTAGTTCTTACTATGAAATACAGAAATTGGTATCAGCGCTTGGATTACCATTCCAGATGATAGATGTGTGTGTTGATAACTGCGTGATCTTTTGGGGAGAAGATGCAAATCGAGACGTGTGCAAATTTTGTCAGAAACCACGATTTCAGGTTACAAGTGGGAGAAGTCGATTACCGTATCAACGTATGTGGTATTTGCCAATTAAGGATAGGCTGAAGAGGTTCTACCAGTCCGAGCGCACAACAGGACCTATGAGATGGCATGCAGAACATTCCTCAGACGGAGAGATTTCACATCCTTCTGATGCTGAAGCATGGAAACATTTTCATTCGGTATATCCAATGTTTGCAAGTGAGCCTAGGAATGTGTACCTGGGATTATGTACAGATGGATTCAACCCATTCGGCAAAGCTGGATGCCAATATTCACTCTGGCCTGTAATCATCACACCCTACAACCTTCCTCCAGCTCTATGCATGAAACGAGAGTTTTTGTTTCTAACCATTCTTGTCCCTGGACCAAAACACCCTAGATGATCACTTGATGTGTTCTTACAGCTGTTGATTCATTAGTTACAAGGGTTGTGGGACCAAGGTGTAGATACGTATGATGTTTCCTTAAGGAACAATTTTGTTATGCGTGTTGTTTTAATGTAGACGATCAGTGATTTCCCAGCGTACAGAATGTTATCCGGGTGGACCACGCATGGAAGGCTTTCATGTCCACATTGTCAAGATAATACACAATCATTTTAGCTTAAACATGGAAGGAAATCTTGTTGGTTTGATTGTCATCGTTGCTTCTTACCGAAGAATCATCCATATCGACGAAACAAGACAATGTTTAGAAGCAACAAAGTTGTACAAGATGAAGCGCCTCCAAAGCTATCGGGAGAATATCTACTTACGCAATTCACAAAATTTGGTGCAGAAAAAACAACCAAAGTAGGTGGTAATGGACATGTTCCTATCGCTGGATATGGTGTTAACCATAATTGGCATAAAAAAGTGTTTTTTGGGAGTTACCTTATTGGAAGGATCATTTGCTAAGGCATAATCTGAATGTGATGCATATTGAGAAGAACTTTTTTGAGAATATCATGAATACTATCTTGAATGTGCAAGGGAAGACAAAGGATAATTTGAAATCAAGATTGGACCTTCCTGATATATGTCGGCGTTCTGAGCTACATTTGATGAATGATGGAAAAGGCCCAATTCCAATTTTCAGATTAGATACAAATGCAAAGAACGTGTTATTCCAATGGATTATTCACAGTGTTAAGTTTCCTGATGGTTATGCATCTAATCTCTCACGTTGTGTAGACAACAATAACGGCAGATTATCTGGAATGAAGAGTCATGATTGCCATGTTTTTATGCAGTGTTTACTCCCTTTCGCACTTGCAGAACTTTTACCCAAAAATGTTCATCATGCAGCAGCAGGTATACATAATTACTTATTTAATTTTTATTCTTTCTACATATTATTGTTTACTAATAAGAAAATAAAAAATTACAGGTATAGGTGCTTTTTTTAGAGATCTTTGCTCAAGATCCCTTACAGCCAACGACATAGCTCTTTTGGTGGAGAACATTCCTGTCCTCTTATGCAATTTAGAGAAAGTATTTCCACCATCATTTTTTGACGTTATGGAGCATCTTCCAATTCATCTTACTCGCGAAGCAGCACTAGGTGGACCTATTCAGTATAGGTGGATGTATTCATTTGAAAGATTCATGTTTCACCTAAAAAAGAAAGTGAAAAATTTAAGCAAGGTAGAGGGTTCAATTGTTGCGCAAAGCATCAATGAGGAGACATCATACTTCTCTTCATACTACTTCGCACCACAAGTTCAAACAAAAGCTAGAAAACCAGGTCGCTATGATGATGGTGGGGAAAAGCCTCTATACCATACC
The DNA here is from genome assembly GCA_911865555.2 of Thlaspi arvense. Classification (NCBI taxonomy): domain Eukaryota; kingdom Viridiplantae; phylum Streptophyta; class Magnoliopsida; order Brassicales; family Brassicaceae; genus Thlaspi; species Thlaspi arvense. Next base: position 7,185,897 of record OU466863.1, on the reverse strand, counting down.
TATGTACCTGATATCTTTGCAGAAGTTGGGAGGCTTAGTGGTAAATGAAAACCGGTTTGGTTGACAGAGGAAGAATACAACCATGTTCACACTTATATACTTCATAACTGTGAGGAGCTGTTACCGTATAAGAGGTATATTCATTCTCTTTAAAACTTTCATCCATGTAGTTTAACTTTTAACTAATTGTGTACTAATGGTTAACTGATTTGGGTTATCTATCAGCATATTTGTTCAACAAGTTAAGAATGTGTATCCACATAAAGACGATTCTGAAATAGACATCATGAAACAAGAAAACTTTGGAAAGTGGCTAAAATACTATGTGAGTCAATTTTTTTTGGTTTTATAAACTATATGTTATTGAATAGTCTAAATTTATATTAAGTAATTTCAGGTTCAATCAGCGTCTACAAGGGATGAAGTAATTCCAACATGGATTGAAGAGTTAGTTGGAGGACCACTTTCGGAAACAGCCTCATCCCCAATGTACTGCACTCGTGGATATACATTTAAGAGAAAAAAATGCCTCAAACAATAGAGAAACCGTGAATTATGGAGTTGTTGTGCATTCAATTAAAGAGGAGTATTATGGTGCGATAGAAGACATACTGGAGGTTGAATATCCTGGATTCATCAACATGAAATGTGTTCTTTTCAAGTGTGAATGGTATGATCCTTCAAGTGGGTGTGGCGTTAGGCATACTAAATTTGGCGTTACTGAGATTAATTCACATAGAAGGCTTAATTGGTATGATCCGTTTATCCTTGCATCTCAAGCTGATCAAGTGTGTAACCTTCCATATTCTAGAGTTAGACACATCAACGATCCATGGATCACAGTTGCACAAATTAATCCAAAAGGAAGAATAGAAGGAGTGAAGGATCATGTCCCAATGCAACAAAACTCTATAGGCGTTGTTAGTGTGGTTGAACATTCGCTTGAAGACGTAATATTAGTGGATGTTAAAAATCAATTACTTGATGACGTTGATTTGCAAGGCGATACCAATGCTGAGAAGTTTTCCAGTTCTGATGGTTCTAGTTTGTCAAATGACTCATCAGATTCTGAGTAAAATTATAATTTAATATTGTTAAAGCTTAAATTTATGTTATTAAAATTGCAACTGGTTTTCTCGATTTCTATGTAGTTGTGTTTCCACCAATTTTTATGATTGTTGAAAGATTTTGTCTTTTAGAATTTATATTGAAAAGTTCAAAAACTTTGAGTTTTCCTGTGGATTTGTGTCTCAGACTTGTGGTATAAAAAGATCTCAGTCTTGCTCAAAGGTTGCTCCTTTATGATTCTGGTAAAGGTTTGATTTTTGTCCTCTACGACTTTGCTCAGTAGTTACTTAATAAAGGGTTTTGAGTAGCTTGAAGATATAGAAGTTTTGGTGAAACAAAATATTCATGTGTACTTCGAGCTAGTATAGGGCTTTCAGTTTTCGCAATGTTGTGTGTTTGCTTTGTCTGATATAGTCATACTTGATCACATTCCTCGTTTTTGGGTACTTATGAATTAAATGGACCCGAAAAGTTGTTTAAAATCATTCAGTGTTGGTTAAAGTTCAAGTGGATCTGTTCTTGAGGCTGTGATTGTTGTCGTTGATGTTAAGAGTGAAGGAACAAGTGACTATGTCTCAAAACATGTGTTGGTTGAAGAACAAAATGAGTGTAAACCCGCAACAGGGAAAAGAAAACGATTCATAGGCACAAATGTTCTTAGCTGCGGTAACATTTCAATTCATTCGATTCTAACTGTAGGACTAAATGAAAAACAAAGAAGATAGAAGCATACAAATTCTTTTCTTAGATCAAACTCCAACTGAGAATTTCATAGAGGGCAATGTCTCCAAAGTCTCAAAATTTCCATCTTATTTAAAGTTATAAATAGCTATGTTTATATGTTTTGATTGAGTTAGAGATATTTGGGTTTATGCTATGTTTGATTGGGTTTGGGGGATTTGTTGTTTTAGAAGTCATATGGAAGAAGAAGAAGTGCAGAAGAAGATGAAATAATTAAGAGACGGGCTCAATTGAAAGAATAAACGTTAAACTAAAATATTTAATTTTAATTAAAAGTTATAACTCAATCTAATTTAGGGGATTTGCTGTGGTAGATTGGTTTTTGAGAATTTTCTGTTTTAGAAGCTATATGGCGCAAAATAAAATTTGGAGTGAAAAGTTTGGCACGATTTTATTTTGTGTTTAGTGCTTATAATTACCGCCTTCTGATCGGATCCATTGGATTGCAGCAAATTTTTTATTTCGGTTATTTTAATATTTATATATACTTGTCTGCCCTAATCCCTCATTTATCTCAATACTTTCACTTCTTCTCCCCAATGTCGCCGCCTAAGTTCTGCAGAGAGGTATTGTTTAATTTGTGTATATGATTGAGATTAGATGTTTTACTAAAACGATTTTTCATAGAATTTTACTTGAATGATTTTATACTTACATTGAGATTAGAGTTTAAAATAAATTTTTTGGTTTATGGTTTTCTACTTACGATTGAGATCAGGATATTTGGGTTTCTGAATCGAAAGTGTAGATGGTCACTGAATACAATATTGAATCCATGATGCATTGCTTTAAAATTTTTGAATTATGTGGAATAATTCAATTAGATTATCAAGTTTGCTGTTTTTGGGTTTTTTTTTAACTATGCATAAGGTTTTTTGTTAGATCTTGAATTTTGTTTTATGTATATATATATATATTGTTTTTAATTATTTTCAGAACTTGTGTAGATATGGCGACATGGGATGATTATATGGCATATAAACGAAGGGTTGACTTGTCTGCAAATGTTTGAGAACTGTCTCAAGTACCGGATACCCAAGGTCCTGATACCCAAGTTCCTGATACACAAGGTTCTGATACACAAGGTCCTGATACGCAAGGTCCTGATACGCAAGGTCCGGAGACGCAACCTCCAACAGATCCAGCGACTTTGATGACCCTAGAGCAATTACTTCGTAGCCCAGGCCGTGCTAATCTAAACATGCTTGATCCGAGAAGGACCAATGGTGCTGGCTGGTAAAAAAATGAAAACATGATGCCATTTATTTTCTATTTCACATATATTTGTGCTCTGCGTAACTACTATATTCACATTTACTAATTTTCTAGGTTTGAATACACAAAGGGAATAACTAAGACCGTTAAAAAGATAATGGAGAGTGATTTCTCTGAACCGGCTCCTAATTGGTCAGCCCTTTCAAGCGACACCAAGTTATGATGGTTCAAAGCGTTTGCGGTATGATTTTATTTAATAGCTTACTTGATACACATTCATAAATAATTTCATTTTAAATTAGTATTTACCTATCTGATATATTGGGGTTTTGAGGCTTTCTAACCTAAGATTTTTAACGGTTTTTCGATTCAAAGTGTTATTTTGGAGTCTTTTAGTCTTTTTATCGAGTTTTTTCAGGTTTTAGATCGTTTGGGAGAAAAATAGCCATTTTGGGTGCAAACGAACATATGTGAATGCAGAACTATATACGAACGTCCGAAGTTTTGCATTCATTGAAGTACTTCCCACCGATGGATCGAGCTGAAATTTGGACACAAGCTATATCTTTGAGTTATCTTTCATTTGGAAGTGGTTTGAAGTCAATCCAACTGTGCAATCAAAAGTTATGCCAGTTTTCGTGAAAGCAGTCTAGTCTGGCGCGCAGAAGGCCGAAGAATTTCCCGAGAGAAATTAGATCGATCGATCTAGATTTGGATCGATCGATCCAAAGTTCAAAAATTACCCGAGACATTTTAGATCGATCGATCCGAAAGGCCATGGATTTCCCGAGAGGATTTAGATCGATCGATCCAAGTCCGGATCGATCGATCCGGGGTCTTAACCAGCTGGTTTGATCGCACAGAAATAAGGAAACTTCGGGTTTTTCCTATTCCAACTTGGTTTTCGATAATTTCTCACCCAATTCATTTCTAGACCTTTAAATACTTGTTTTTCAGCCATTGTGCAATCCTCTTCTTTTATATTAATATTTTTAGGTTTTGTGTTTTGTGAGCTTGGGGAGAAGAATCTCTACATCTTTTAAGAGGATTTCTGAACCCCTTTGGATTTCTTATTTATTGATTATGGATTTCTCTTCCTCTCCTTGTTGTTTCTCTGCTTTCATGTCTGAGTAGTTTTATAGTTAGATTTAGGGTTTTCAAAGGATTCATGAATCAATGAACTAGACATAAATAGGGTTATTCATCTGCTGTCTTCACCTATTGTTGTTCTCATTACTTAGATTAATTTGATCATTTAATCTCTGATTTAGGGTTTAATCTATTCATGAAAGTTTTTTAGATTGCTTGATAGAACATAGGTGAGCAGATTGTCCTTAGCCAATGAAAGCTGATGTTAAGGCAATCTGTGAACAAATCGAACATGTTCATTAATGCTTGTTTAGAATTTTAAGTTCAAACGAAAGTTTAGATACTTAGGTTGCTAGACAAAGTCTTTGATGCCACGAAAGTGGATTAATTATACATTTATGTTTGAGTTCTAGATTGTTCTATAAACTGTCCTAAATAATTGTCTGGTTCTTGATCTATGAATTCCTGCGAAATACCTAGACCTAGCGCTTTTTTTTTTACTATCTTTAAACCGCTTTTATTTGCCAATTTCGTTTTACATCACAACCAACAATCATCTTATTGTCTTAGCTTAGTTTCATTCATTAAGATTTGCAGTGTGACACTTGGTCTTTGTGGATTCGATCCCTACTTTACTACAACATTTGTTGTGCAGTTGCAGTAGTTCTATAGGGTTAAAACTCTGTGTATCACTATCCTATTTCATCTCGTAGCAAAAGTATAATTGGCTGTATGAGCAAACTACGCTTGTTCGTGAGGAGTTTGATTGATTATGTAAGTCTCGTATATTGGGAATAGTCTATGTGTGGAAGCAGGATTGGAAGAATAAAAAAGGAAACCCAGAATGGATGCGGAACTCTGTTTGGCTTGGGCTTATCGCTTATTGGGTAACCGAGAAAAACGCTAACCGGAGTGTAACCAACTCTGGAAATAGGAGGAGTAGACGAGGTGGCTTAGGGATGGCAAAGCACACTTGCGGGTCAATGCCGTATGTTCGGAGGAGAGAAATGATGATAATTCTAATTTTTTAACTTTCTTTCTACTTACGTTTCTGGTCCATTGTTTCATGTTTTGTTGATTGTTTTCTCAAACTATTAGCGGAATGAGGAAACGGGAGAACTCCCCGATATGGAGACCTTTATGGAGGCCACCCATAAGAGAAAGTCTGATGGGTTGTTTGTGTGTAAAAAAGCTGAGCTGATCACTAAGAAGTGCAGAGCCTTGGAGCAGCAAATTCTGAGTCAAAGGACTCAAGACGATGATGACCCTATTGAGCCAAACCACCTTACACTCATCTTCGAAAAGGTGAAACACTAAAAATTATTTCTTTTGAAGTTAATGCATATAACATTATTTACTTTACAATATATTTTTCAAATTTTAGGAAGTTCAAGTGAAAGAAGGTGGACGCTTTGGATACGGTTCAATTCCCAAAGAAGCTGACCCGAATGCCATTGATACTTCTGCATTTTTCGAAGAAAAGTATATGGAAACGCAAGAAGAGCTGAACAAAGCAAATAAAAAGATTGATGAAATGGGCTTGAAGCTTAAAGATTGACTTTTGGGCTTCCATAATGAGAAGTGCATATCCAAATCTCGTTCCACCTTCCATGAGAGCAAGCGGAAACCAAGATCTTTAAATTTTAGTTTTATTTTTATTCTTTTTTATCATGTTTTAAGTTTATTCTATTTTATCATGTTTTAAGTTTATTCTTTTATAGCTAATTGTTCTACTTTTAGCTTTGTTTACTTTTTTTAGTTATTAATCATTATAATTTTATTTTAAAGCTTGCTTAAATTTTGTGTGTTTTATTTTATTTATAATTCATCAGTAGTAACTATATATATAATATATATGATAAAAAATAGTGTCAAAAATTAAAATTTAAATGGTTGATAATTTGAAGGAATTTTCTATTGAATGTCCAACAAAATGTTTGTTAGGATTTGTTGGAAATTAACAACAAAACTTTGACAATTTATTGGTCAAATTTTTTTGATGAGAATTAGTTGGAAATTACCGAGAAAGTTTTAACAATTTTTTTTATCACAATGTTTTAACGATAATTCATTGGAAATTACTAATAAATTTTCAACAATTTATTCGTCAAAACGTTTTCTTAGGAATTTGTTGGTAGTTTCCAACAAATTGCTAACAAAATAGTTCATTAGTAATTCTTCTCAATTTTCTAACAAATTTATATCGTAAGAATTTTTCCAATAAAATTGTGACTATTTTTTTTTCTAACGGTCAAATACCAACAAATTTCCTTTTGTTGGAAACTCATTGAAATTGATGATTTCCAACAAAATAACTACAAATATATCTGTTGGAATATTTAAGTTTTCTTGTAGTGACTTAAGTATGCATCCACAGTTGGTTATCCACCGAAAAACGTCCACAGTTAGTTACCGCATGAAAAGTGTTATATTTTTGTTTGTAGAGTTATAATAATTTGCAGATGTGCATATTTTAGTATACATCTACAGTTGGTTATCCACGTACGGGCATCCGTAAAAAAATTTATCATGTCGTCCACTAGAGGTCATCCATAAAGAAAACGGATCTTTTGGAAAACTCAATCTTCACTTCCGTGGACAAGCTTCATCGGATATACATCTATAATATTATGACCATGATTATGTAGGTCCCAACCCAATGGTGGGTAGGTTTATATTCCCAAACAAAGACGAGTTATATTCTGATGTGTGGATGGATCATTATGTAACTGTCTATATGCAGACATCCAAGGAAGGTGCAACAACGACAGTGCATCCATGGATAATAAAAAATGTTTGTCCCTAATCGACCATGTCCATGAATGTTTAGTATAGATGCATGAAGATGAGTTAAATGACTATGGATAGATGATTTTATATCTGGTAACAGACGTCCGTCCATAGGGATAAACAAACATTTAAGCTTGAAAACTGTTGAAAGACTAATTATCCACATCGATTAACTACTGTGGATGATGCAATTTGTCTAGTCATTCACATAAATGTCAACCATATCGGTACATCCATGAACAATCAAAAGTTCATGACCATGAAAGGGTATTTCCCAAGAATTGTCAAAAGTTGTTGTATGTTCAATTAGTTTCTATAGATGTCAAAATTTATCTACTCGTCCATAAAGTGTCATCCATATCAGTGCATCCATCATAAATAGATGTGTTCATATTCGTATCCACGTTATGGCGTCCACATGCATCCTGTTGTAGGTTGATTTGCAAACCCAGATACTGTAAATGTATCGTGTGATTCAATGAAATCAGTTTATCAAAAATCATGTTCTGGAATAGGCAATAATCATGTAGATGGGTCAGAATCTCTCTCGGCATAAGCTGCGGTGGCTATGGAGGAGAAATAGGCGGAGGAGGAAGATGGGTCAGAGTTTAGGACACATATGAGAAGAACGACGGTGTGTGAACTACGAAAATAAAAACTTACAGATAAAGAGATCTTTTTACAGTGAACAAGATCGGACGTGATGGTATGTGAGCTGATAAATTCGTAAAGGGATGAGTGTGTGTTCAACATGGAAGAATGGGGTTGACGGCGGCGGCTAGGTCTCGAAAGAGAGGGAGGCATGTGGTTTGTGTAATTTTTCGGTAAATAAAGAAAATTAAAAATTGATTTTATCGATTTAGATGAGAAAAATTGGTTGAGGGTAGTTTGGAAAAATTACATAATGAAAAATAAAGGAAACTTGAAAAAAATACCCCAGTTGAAGAAAATACTTTTTTCTCTAATTATACTTTATAAAAGTACTCTATTATGTAATATTCTCTTCACAAATTAAGAATTTATCTTTCTTCTCTTTGTGACTACTGTAGATTAACGTGAAACAGAGGATGGTTTGTGGCGACGACTATAAGTAAACGCATTGTTTGTGGCTTTAACTCTTGAATATTCCTAGTAACTGCCTCTTGTAACCTTAACACTCAATTTACAAGAAGCTACAAGATGTAACACTATCATAGCAATGAAGCTACAAGATGTAACACTATCATAGCAATGAAGCTACAAGATGTTAATCTATAATTTTCAGATTCATATCAGCATCTAAGAGAATGTTACACGCTTTGAGGTGGTGGTGTATGATTATGAGCCGTGAATCCTGATGAAGATAGAAAAGTCATCGAGCAACCCTACCAATGATAATGTATCGTATTGTCCAGTCCACCTGGGCTTGTTTTGAAGGGTCTGCATATAAATGTACAATCAGTTGCAACCACGTTTAGTAAATGAAGGAACATTATGATTCCCTCAACATATCTATTAAATTGGACTCACCAAAAAGAAAGTAATCAAGGCTTTTGTTGGGATCAAACTTGTAGAAGAGTATCTTCTCTGCTCCTTGTAAACGAAATCCAAGAAGCCTAACCAGGTTTCATTGCTGAAGCTTTGCCACCAGAACAGCCTCGTTCTTGATCTCGCGTTCGCCTTGGCTCGATGATTTGACAACCTTTTCACAGCGACTCCTGCCAGGTCAAAGCACACCCTACAAAGAATATAACATCACTTGGATATGTTATCCAAACTCTGGATAGTTGGCATTAAACAAACCAGAGAGAGTCAAAGCAATTGTACCTTGAAAACTTCTCCAAATCCACCCTGACCGATCTTGTTCTTCTCTGAAAATTTATTTGTTGCAGCTTCGACTGTCTTAAAATCAAATTGCGGTGAGTGTGTAGTCGTAATATCAATGCCAGCTGCATACAGAAACGTATCAGACCTCAAAATCATATATCTGGATTAATGTTTAGTGCCGTCTCGATAAATGATAAAGTAATTGACGGACAACACGTGAAAAGACTCACATTGACGATCAAGTGATTGGTATGACTTCCTCCTCCTGCAAACAGCAAATCCTAGAGAAGCCAGTACCAAGAAGACAATTACAGCCGGAGCAAGAAGAACAAGTCGCGACAAGAGGCACATAGTGGACTCTTAAGCAAATAGACGATCTGTGAAGGAAGCCCCACTAATTTTATGAGAGCTCACATGATTTCGCAAAAGGAAAGTATGTAAATTTGGCTGGATAAAGCATGAAACAGTGTCATAAATCATCAGTTGCAAGCAAATAACTAACAGACGAAACCCTCATCTCTACAGATTCTCCTCCTACGTTACACCGGAATCGGAAAATCGTGAACTTTACTTAACCCTAAATCGCCACTAAATCAGAAAGCGAAACTCTCGATTGGAAAATCCAGAAACGAGTTCAGTGTAAGCCTTCGGGAAGGAAGCTCAAGGCTGAATGAGGCGGAGAGGAAAATAGAAGACCGGTTAGATTATTAAACGGGTTTGGATTATTATATAAAACAATTGGTTCAATATTGATAACAGTAACACTCTGTCTCTGGGTCTCTCGCGCCATGCATAAAAAAAATCATAAAATTTTTTAAACAAAGAGTTGATCTCATCTTACTGTACTACAATGTATTAATGATGAATACTTTTTTCTTTGTCAGAAAATAATATATTTATAGTAAATTATAAAACATTTGCACATGGAATTTTTTAGGCCATAAACACATATCCCCTTTTTCATTTGTGCATGGAAAATCAAGAAAGAAAACCATTTCATTCTCTAACCAATAGAACATGCTGAATTTTTCAACGAGGATCAAGGTCAGTGATTGTTGCTTCATTTACGGAACAAGAAAAAGACTTGCTGCTCGACTGACCCGGTCCCAATCCCTGGCCTAATGGGTTCGATCCAGGTACGTTCCTGAAGAAAAATCCTGGTGGCAGAGGCACAGGCAGAGTAATTGAGCTGGTGGTGAGCATTTGGTGTACCGTTGACATTGCTGGACGATCTGTGTAATTTTCTTGAACACATAACAGCCCAATATGGATGCATCTAATAACTTCATCGCTTTTACAATCTTCTATGATATCCGGATCTACGAGCTCAGTCAATGATTTTTTCTCCCAAAGTCCCCAAACCTGTAATGTAACATATATTCAAAACTATTATAACATTCTCAAATACTCAAACAAAGTCTGAGATTTTTATCAGCTTACATATGTGACTAAGTTATTAACTAAACCATCCATCTGGTAGAAGCTGCTATTCTTTTTGCCACTAATGATTTCTAGAATCAATACTCCAAAGCTATAGACATCTAATTTCGTTGAGAATTGGCCATGAGTTACGTACTCAGGAGACATGTAACCGCTGCAAAATACTTAAACAAGGTTAAATAGGCAGCAAAAGGGTTCATGGATCGAACTTTATCAGCTCCATTTAAGAATATATACTTACAAGGTTCCAACTACTCTTGTTGTACTGGCTACAATTTGGTCCATTCCAAAGATCCTCGCCATGCCAAAATCCGCGATTTTCGGGTTCATATCAGTATCTAAGAGAATATTGCTGGCTTTGAGGTCACGGTGTATGATTGTGAGTCGTGAATCTTGATGCAGATATAGAATCCCCCGAGCGATCCCTCCAATGATATTGTATCGTAGAGTCCAGTTCAGTTGGCCTTTCTTTGCAGGGTCTGTACGCGCACATCCATGTACTTCAGTTAAATCTAAAAAGATTTGCAAACTGTAGTTTACAAGAATGGCTAAAGAATCATTGAAACAAGGCAATAAATGAAACTGACCAAAGAGGAAGTAATCAAGGCTTTTGTTGGGCGCATACTCGTAGACCAATATCCTTTCTTCTCGCTCTAGAGAAAATCCAAGCAGCCTAACCAGATTTCTGTGCTGAAGCTTCGCGACAACAACAACCTCGTTCTTGAACTCCGTGTCACCTTGTCCTGATGATTTTGATAGTCTCTTCACAGCAACTTCAATCCCGTTCGAAAATGTACCCTATTCGTTTTCATCAGCATCATCTCGTTATCCAAGTTTGTTGACAAATAGTTTCAATGAAAAGTACACAGCCTCAGGCACAGTTAAAGATCTAATAGTAACATATAGTACCTGTTGAACAGAAAAAAAAATAATAATAATAACATATAGTACCTTGTAAACCACGCCAAATCCACCTCGACCAATCTTATTATTCTCTGAAAAATCATTTGTTGCAGCTTGAATTGTTCTATAATCAAGTTGCAGCGACTCACTGGATGTTATATCGTCTCCTGTTGCACAATAAACGTGCTAGTAATCAGAGAAAAGAACTGGTCAATGACATTAATCAAATCTAATTAAGGTTGTCAATCATTGGAATTCTTTTACCATCAAAGGCTAGTGCAGTGTCAGAAGTCTTCTTTTTCCTTTTTGCAAAGAAACAATAGCAAGCTATGAAAAGTAGAATAGCCACTATAATAGGCACAACAATGGCTACGGCTATCACATTTGAATTCCCACCTTTCCCTGCGTCATTTGCTTGAATCTCTAAAACCAATAATAAAAAGCAAAACAAACTTTCGCTATATATTAGTATTGTAAGTTGGAGAAATCAGGGGAATAAATAGAGGAAGATTAAATAGTTCACCAGGTCGTGGAGGAGATGATACAGGAGAAGTAAAGGGAGGCGAAGGTGGTGGTGGTGGTGTTGTAACGGCGTTGTCGTTGTAGAACGCGTTAAGTTCGTACCTTGCATTACAGCTTGGAAAAATATATCTTCCCCCAAGTCTGTTATGAGGGATTCTAGAGATGCATCGTTGCAGACATCCGTTACAGTCTTTTCTGGTCAGATCCGGAGTGCACTGAACCAGGACGTACAGACTCTGGCGTGCAGTCCAATTGGTCTTTATCGTAGCGAACTTTCTAGAACTGCTCCCTGCTTCACGGGCAGCTTCGTTCATCGTGGCCACCACCGCATCAACGTACCGTTCTTCTTGATTTAATGAAATATTGTTGTTGTTCAACAAGCGCCATCCTCCATTGGGTGTGAGGGTCGATAGAATATTCTGGTCAGAGTATCTGAGCATGCACTCGTCGTAAAAGATCACGGCTTGTCTCTCATTCGGGCACCTAACTAAGGTTTCCTTGACAGAAAAGGCGACGCAGTTACGGCAGACTTCCGGATAGAGGTCTCCACGGCAGAGGAAAAGTCCGGTGACCTTGTCGGCGGCTTGTCCGACCGTAGCGTTTTGGAATCCGGTGGCGTAGGAAGCGTTCCAGGAAGAGAGAGAAGACAAAAGGGTTCTGAGATTGGTGAAGTAAGTGCTGTTACTTGAATAAGTTGTATTTGAACACTGACTGTGAAGGAAATTAGGGATTTGAGCAGATGCTCTGAAACAAATGAGGAAGGAAAAAAGGAAAAGGAAGATGAAAGAGGCGCAAGAAGACATGGTTCGAGTCCCTTGATTTGGGTTTCATATCCTTTATATAACCTTATCTCTGTGAGTCTGTGACTACTGTTTATCAACGTGAAGCAGAGGAGGGTTTGTGGCGACGACGATAAGTCAACAATTAGAGTCAATTTTCAGTGAAAATATGGATAATGTCAAATGTGTAGTAATCATCTGTCTGTCTTTTAAGTAACAACAACAAAAAGAAAAATTACAAAGTTGGAAAAAAGGCATGTTGAAAAATCAACTTGATTTTGGACCAAAAATTTAATTAGTGGGGTCAATGCCGAATGTTTTTGGAACTTGATCCAAAATTTATGAAGTTCTTCTTAACATCATATACTGATATCACCACCCATCGAAATATCTGAATTTATGGATTAAAAAAAACATAAGAAATTTGTAATATTTGAGGTTCTAAATGGACTTTTCCTTTTCATTTGTAACTGTAATTATGTAGAAATCAAGAAATTTATACTATTAAAATAAGTATTTTAAAATGTCTAAAAACTAACATGGTATATTTACTATGACATCATATTTGTTAGATAATTTTATTAATTCATTAAGAGTAATATCGTCTAATTTTAAATATACAAAATGATATGAATTTATATTGGATTTCATTATAATGAGCTTAGTAGTTTTTAATGGACTCTACTAAATTACTGGTTTTGAATTTTAATCTTATAAGAAGAAAACTAAACGTAAAATATTCATAAAAAATAAAATTTTAAGAAATATATTACAAGATTTCATAAATGCAAAATATATCTGATATTCTATACAAACCATATTTTAGGATTCATATGATTTTAAGAGAGAATATATAATATTTGTTAGAATATACGATCATAAATGTTTTTTCTTAAATCGATTTTTATTTTCTTTCTATTTCAATCAAAAATATTTATCCACACAATATTTTATATTCATATAACAATTTTTGCTAGCGTAAGATCCTGCAAACTCAATATCCTTTTAAGTGACTCATATGTTGATATATTTCATGATGAAAAAAAGTTAGCAATGATTTTTATGATTTTATGCATGTTTGGTCTGGTCATGAGATTCTTTCTTGAATTTTGTTTTCCCTATGAACTTTTATGAATACAAAAAAATGCTTGTGTTTTGTTTATGTCTTCTTATATCATGATAAGACAAATTATGTTAGTGATTTTAATGTTGATTCTTAAAGTAGATCATACATGAGTGTGGAAGTAACTGAATAGTTTTAGAGAAACAATGGAATTAAGAAACATGAATATATTTTATTGTTACTCAATGTATATTAGTTTGTTTATATTTATCACTAAAAATCAAAATACATACCTTAAACTTTGACTTGTGAAATAATTAGATTAGCTAAGATGAATTGATGTTAAAGCAAGAATAATGGCCTTATTTCCCATGGAAATTTTAGATTGGTTATATAGAAATTTCTGAGGTTATACATGATGTTATCCTGATTGAATATAAAAAAATTATTGCAAAACCACATAATTTATGAATAGAAATCTGTTTGAGTTTTTTTTTTTTTAACATATTGCTTCAGTTATTCCATAAGATAATTTACATATATATTGACTGGGAACTAAAACAAAAATCACAAGTGTTCACATGTGTTTTATTAGAAGTACTCTTTATATAATATTCAGAATCTCATACTTAAATTTTATGTATTCTCATCTTTATGTGTATATAGATGTATCTAAACGGGTTTCTTATTTTCTTCTTCTCAAATGATTAACAGTAAGACACCAAGTTCTATATAAAATTTTTAAATCATTATCGTGAAGAATTACCAATTTCTGAAGCAAAGAATAGAAGTTAAAGATTGAAAGAAGATTTCAATCGCAAAATTTAAAATTTGAAAGTATCTAAGACTAGAAAGGGATTATGTTTGCATGTTGCTATTGGATTAATAAAAAAAATCACTGTTTTCGAATGTGCTAAAATGTTAGACATAAAATTTTAGTATGTGCTTCAAAATAAAACATTGGTTCAGAATGTTACTAATAAGTTTAAAACAAAATTTTATAATGGGTCAAAATATATTTCTTAGCAAAATCTACATACAAAATTTTGGCTAAAATTAATTTAAAATTATTGTAAATTTATAAATAAAATTAATATTAATAATAACTAATAAAATGTATAAAAATGCATACATATTTTATTTTCTATTGGACCAATATCTTGAATTTGGACACAATAACATATTAATTAAAATATCAGACTCAATTTCTCTCATTTCCACTGCAAAAATATATAATATGAGAGACAAGTAACGTTGAAAAATATTTCTCATCATCCTAACTATTATTTGAGAAGCATGTTTACAAAAAAATCCTATGTGTCAACACCTGATGAAAAGTTAGTGCAAAACAATGCTATGTCATAAATGTGACATAGCAAATTTCCTAAAATAAACGAAATATTTTGATTGGTTAAGTTGAAACTAAATAAATCTTATTTTTAAATAAGAAAAAAGTTTATATCATATGTGAATGAATTCTCATTATATCAAGAATTCAAAATTATAAATGAAACAAAAAATAAACAGAGAGAAAAATAAATTATAAGTATCCTCATGGCCAACTTTTTTTATTATAATATTGTATATATGAATAAAAGGTAAAAGTAAAAGTAAAAATGAATATTTATGACTTTGGTTTTATGTAAAAATTTCAGGTTATATTTTCGATTTAAAGCACATCCAACTCACTTTTATTTTAAATATTCTAATTTAGAGGAAAAGGAAAATTGTTACTTTTTCCTTCAATTATAGAAGAAAAAATAATATTTTTTCTTTTTTTATGTAAAAAGGAGAAGTCCACTTATATTTTAGAAGAAAAAATAGAAAAATACATTTGATATGATCTTAATGTTAAATATATTATAAATGTTAAAAAAATATGAGTCAAAAAGAGAAAAAATAAATAAAAATAGTTTTGATCGATTTTATATTTTTATTTTAAATATTTAAAAATCTTATCTTACACATATTAATTCTGTCATTCATATATTTTTCCAACATATTAGAACATTATTTCATGAATCAATTTTGTATATGTTGTGATCCATTATATTTTTTATTAACAAATATATTAAAGTTAGAAACGGATCAACTTTTAATTTTTAATATAACAATCTAATATTAAATATATTATTTTACATCTTAAATCATACACATATAAGTTTAGATCCGATTGGCTTAACTGGTTATGTTACAGACAGTTTGTGAAAGTGAGCGATTGCGGATTATTAAAAAACTTGACGAAGAGATGAGCGGATGGCTACCACAAAATTTTATAAAATATGATTTCATAAATTTTATAATAAATGTTTATTATATTTTTATTGAGAAACCATATATCATAAAACGCTGAAAATAAAAATTTTTGATTAAATACAAAACGATAGAAACGGTTTTCGTGATTGTTGTTGAATGCCAATAACTACATCGTGTAAAAAACATAACGTTTATAGAAAATATTACCAACACCTAAATATTACAATTCATTTATTTCTAACTCATATCTAAATGCATAAATATACTTATTATTATTTCTTAAAAAAATCAACCATACATTATAAAAATATGTATTACAAAACATATACTTTGTTATTTTCTTTTAACACATAAAAGCCATACTTCGATTTTCTTACAAATGTGCGTGTAAATATAAATATCAATTGTGTAAAAGTCAAACTTGCATGCAAATATGTCGTGCATACATTTTGTTAATCTCGATTATACTCTAATTTTAATTTTAGTTGTTAGACAATTTATATTTTTTAAGAATCTTTATACGTCTAATAAAAATTAAAATAAATAATTATAGATTTTAATATTTTTCCATTTATTTAGTTATCATATTTATATTTTTTTATCTAAGGAAATATGTTAAAATTTTAGTTAATATTTTTTATCTTAATTTTCTTTTGAAATTTATAACATTTTATATTTAATTTATCATTTTTTATTATTAAATATTTATAATTTTATTATTAATACATAATTAATCATCTATAAATGAAGTATTTTAATACTATACTAATAATAGTTAAATATATTAAATATTTTATAGTTTGCATATCGTTCAGGCCAATCACCTAGTAATTTAGTAAAGGTAATTAAAGGCCAAGCCCACGGATAGAGAAGGGAACGAACCATCGAGTAAGAGCTTTGATCCCGGTTTACTAATTCAACTAGCTGGTTTTGGTTACTTTCATTTGGAAATCCGTGTAACTGCAGTTAAGAAAGGGACCTTAAGGTGTGGGCAATTTAACTTAACCGAATCAGAACCAAACTGAACCGAACCGAAAAGTATTGGTTAGAGCTCCATTGTAATTTTAAATAGAGCCGAACTAGCCAAACCAGCATTTGTAACGTTCAACAATCAACACAATATTGTGCAGAAACAGAGGACTAAAACAGAACTCATCTTTCCCATTTTTTATTTTCTATAGATATTTCAGATTCCCTGTGTGTGAGTTATGACTGTGTGTGTTTTAGTAATTTGTGACTCCTTTTCAATTTAACGAGAACGTGAATTTCAGTGTACGTTAATAATGAAGTGACAATTAGGGTTTTGGCTTATGAAAGGATATACATATCATAATTAACCTCTACTTTCTAACGAGGATTAACACTCGTGATCGATGCATCATCGACGGAACAAGGAATAGAATTGTTGGTAGATGGACCAGGCTGCAATCTCTCGGCTAATGGGTTTGGCTCGGATCTGAAGAAGAATCCAGGTGGTTGAGGCACAGGCAGAGCTATTGAAGTATTAGTGAGCTTCTGAAATACCATGGACATGGTTGGACGATCTGAAGGACTTTCTTGAACGCACAATAAACCGATATGGATGCATCTAATGACTTCATTTTTATCATAATTCTCTCCCATGGCTGGATCAACGAGTTCCAACAATGATTCATTGTTCCAAAGCCTCCAAACCTGCAAGAAACCAAAATTCAGTGCCATAATGATCATAGTTAAGACTTAAGAGAGTTAGAGATTGCATTGGCTCTTTAGTACTAACATATGTGACCAAGTTGCCTGCAGAACCATCGATCTGGTGGAAGCTACTATGCTTTTTGCCAACAATAATCTCCAGAGTCCGTAAAGAAAACACCAAATAGTGCCAAACACTAGCCCAATACCGTAATACCCGAGAGATCCGAAAGAAACAAAGACCCTCTAAGTATGAATAATAAGATGAAAGAACACTTAGAGAAAACTTGAAAGAACTTTAGAGAGAATAAGAGAACTTATGAAGAACACTCTTTCTTTATTTGTTCAACTTTTCTTGTTTACAAATGATGGAGTAGTGGGCTATTTATAGGCTCCATTTATTACAAAATATCTTACAAACATTCTCCTAATCTCTAGAATTCTCTACAACAATATCTAGATTTTTAACTACAATATCTAGAATTATCTATACAATTATCTAGATATTTAACTAATAGAATTCTCTAGAACACTTAAGAAAGATGATGATTTTTAATGATGTTTCTAGGGATTCTAGAACTTGGGCTTAATTTTGGGCCTAATCTAATAACTAATAATTATTTTATAAACTCAAAATTAAGCTTAACCCAAAATCAAGTTTAACTTCAATACTCCCTCTTAAACTTGATTTTGTCAGCCATCCCAAGCTTCGAGCGAAGTAACTCGAACTGACCTTTTGGTAATGACTTGGTGAAGATATCTGCAACGTTGTCCTCGCTTCGAACTTCCAAAGCTTCAATTGTCCCATCAAGCACCTTCTCCCTTATGAAGTGATGCTCTAACTCAATGTGTTTAGTCCTCCCATGGAACACTAGATTATTGGCCAGTTTGATTGCACTTTGATTATCTCCATAAATTGCAACCGGCTTATTGGCTCGAACAGATCTTCAAGGAGTCTCCGAAGCCAAATACACTCTTGAGCTGGTAGAGTTGAAGCTTTATACTCTGCTTCAGTTGTAGATAACGACATCGTTGCTTGCTTCTTACTGCACCATGAGACACTTGTGTCCCCACATAGGAACACATAGCTTGAAGTTGATTTCCGATCATCAAGATCTCCACCAAAGTCAGCATCCGTGAAGCCATAAAGAGAGACCTTGGCATTATACTTGTACACCAGACCCATGCCAAAAGTTGTCTTCACATACTTCAATATCTTCTTTGCCGCTTCTAGATGTGGTTTCCTTGGTGCCTGCATAAACCGACTTACAAGACCTACCGCAAAGGCAATGTCAGGTCTTGTAATGGTTAAGTATAAAAGACTTCCTACAAGAGAGCGATAAGGCCGAGGATCAGGTAGCAAGGACCCTTCATCGCGTTTAAGCTTTATGTTGACGTCCATTGGAGTATAGCGTGTCTTTCTTTCGTGTACTCCAAACTTCTCAACAATTCTTCTTGCATAGCTTTGTTGGCCGGTGAATATTCCATCATTTACCCTTTCCACCTCCAAGCCGAGAAAGTTGTTGAGCTCTCCCAACTTCTTCATCTTAAACCTTATCGACATATCCTCTTGTAAACGAGCAATTTTTGCATCATCATTCCCGGTAATTATCATATCATCTATGTAAAGGAGAACTACCACGTGGACTCCTCCATTCTTCTTGAAGAATAGACTCGGATCAGAGTTTGATGCCACATAACCGCAGAACTGAAGAAACTGAGCAAGCTTTCCATACCAGGCTCGTGGAGCTTGTTTTAACCCATACAAGGCCTTCTTCAGCTTACACACATAATCAGGATGCTCTCGTGATATGAAACCAAGTGGTTGCTCCAACAGGATTTCCTTGTCAAGCTCTCCATATAGAAAAGCATTCTTCACGTCTAATTGCCATAACTTCCAACCAAAACTTGCAGCCAAAGATAAGAGAGAACGTACCGTAGTCATCTTGGCTACAGGGCTGAAGGTCTCATCATAGTCTTCTCCATACTTTTGAGAGAATCCCCGAGCAACCAACCTTGCCTTGAATCTATCAACGCTTCCATCTGTTTTGCGCTTGATCCGGTACACCCATTTACAAGAAACAGGTTGGACATTCTTGGGTTTTGGAACCAAATCCCAAGTTTCGTTCTTCATGAGAGCATTCATCTCCTCCTTCATTGCGTTTTCCCACTCGTCAACACCTTTTGCTTCATCATAAGATGTTAGCTCATCTTCATCTAATGGAGCTGCAAAGTAGAACGAGAAGGTAGTAACAAACTTTGGATCTCTGAACCGAGCAGGTTTAATGATGTCCCTTTTAGGCCTTTGACTAGCCGTGGAACCATGATGTTCCTCCTCATCCTCCTCTTGATCAGTGCTCCCCCTTTCACCTTGCATCTCTTCTTCAGGACCTTTTTCCTTACTCAGAGCTGGTTTATCACTCTTGGAGGAACTCCCACCTTCTTGCTCAACTAAGACTTGAGGTGGCCCATAGAATGAGGAAACTTCATCAAAAACAACATCTCGAGACACTACGTACCTATGTGTCTCTGGATCCATACACCTCCACCCTTTTCTTTGTTCGTCATAGCCAACGAAGATGCACTTCTTTGCCTTTGCCTCCAACTTGGTTCTTTGAGAATCGAACACATGGACGTAGCAGACTGATCCAAATATCCTGAAATGTTTCACTGACGGCTTCTTCCCATAAATCATCTCATAAGGAGACTTCATGTTATTTGGGCTGAGTGGCATCCAATTTATGACGTACGCTGCGCATCTCATACCTTCCGCCCACAAGGCCTTAGGCAGATCCTTCCCATATAGCCAGTTTCTGCACGTCTCAGTTAGATGTCGGATCTTCCTTTCCGCTACTCCATTTTGTTGAGGTGTATACGGACAAGTAAACTCTCTCTTTATTCCATGCTTTTGACAAAAAGAGAGAAACTCCTTGGACATGAACTCCCCTCCATTATTCGTCCTTAAGGTCTTGATTCTCCGACCCAGCTCCCCTTCCACGGTAACCTTGAATTCTTGAAACTTGGAGAATACTTCTGATTTTTCCTTCACAAAGTATACCCAAGTGTGCCGTGAGAAGTCATCAATGAACAACAGCATGTACCGAAACCCGGAATATGAGGGTGTTCTTGTAGGACCCATCAAATCACTATGGATCCTCTCCAACGGAGCACTGCACCGTGAAGTAGAATTGTCAAATGGAAGTCTATGTGATTTTCCATATTGACAACCTTCACAAAGCTTTCCTTCATCTTGGATCTTCAGCTTCGGAAGCCCATTTACCAACTCCTTATTCACCATAACCTTTAACTTAGTCATGTTTATATGACCAAGCCGAGCATGCCATATAGAGGCATTGTCGTTTGTACTCATCTTCTCCACGTATGAGTTGGATGCAGATAAGACATATAGATCCTTAACCCGCGATCCGGTGTGAACCACATCCGCCTTTAACTCTTTAATATTCTTCAAGAATTTGACGTCTCTTGGGCCAAATAAAACGTAGTTACCTGAGTCTACTGCATTCACCACAGAGAGAAGATTCTTCCTTACTCCAGGGACATGGTATACATTCTTGAGAGTGATAGGGCTTCCATCATCTCCTTCAATGACAACAGTCCCTTCCTTCTCGACCCGGTGAACTGAATTATCCGCGGTATTTATGGCTTCTTTTCCGTCATGGCGCTGAAGACTAGAAAATAGCTTCTCGTCTCCGATAATATGGTGGCTACAATCCGAATCCACAATCCAATCATTTCCAAGATTTTTAGTTGTGGATATACCTGAAGATGCAGCCTCCACCGTGAAGCATTTCCCCCATTCTTCGTCTTCAATATGACCTTTTGATTCTGCCATATTTGTCTCTTTCAGCTTGACTCGACAATCCTTTTTGAAGTGCCCAAGCTTTCCACACCGGTAGCACTTGAATCGCTTCTTATCTCCGGTAGAAGATCCTTCCGGTCCATCGATGTTCTTTGCACCATCGTATTTGGATTTGACTTTGAAGTTCTGTTGCTTCCGAGCTACAAAGGCGCTCTCCGAGTCATCATGGATTTTGACTCCTGCCATTTGTGTAGCTAATGACTCTTGCGAAGCTAGCAGGTTCTCGAACTCCTCCAAGGAAGGTTGTGTAGCCCATCCTTGAACCAAAGTCACAAACGGTGTATACTCGGGTCGTAGACCTCAAATAATATACCGTTTTAAACGTGCTTCCGAAATTGACTCCTCCGAATTTAGAGTATTAATCTCTGAGCGAAGATTCTTTACCTTGATGAAAAACTCTGAGATTGAAGACTCTCCCTGCTTTGCATTCGCCAGCTCGTTCTCTAACAGTTGTAGCCGAGCTTCATTCTTCTTGTTGAACAACTGATCTAACGCCTGCCAAATGGAACTAGCGGATGTGCAACTTGAGATATGCTCAAAGACTCCTGAGGATATTGACCTCTTCAATGCAAACTCCGCCTTGGCATTCTTCCGTGTCCACTCCTTTGTCGCTTCCGTTGTCGCAGCAGCTCCCCTTGGTGGTGTTGTGCTACTGCCGCCGACGACATCCCATAAGTGCTCACTCACCAAGTATGACTCCATGCATGACTTCCATAACCGGTAATTAGATTGGTTTAGAATCTCCATTCCCAATCCAACAACGCGACCCATTGACTCCATACTTAGAATAAATCCGAGATCTCAATTAATCCGATCTTGAAAAGAACCAGATCAGAATGGCTCTGATACCATGTAAAGAAAACACCAAATAGTGCCAAGCACTAGCCCAAGACCGTAATATCCGAGAGACCCGAAAGAAACAATGACCCTCTAAGTATGAATAATAAGATGAAAGAGCACTTAGAGAAAACTTGAAAGAACTTTAGAGAGAATAAGAGAACTTATGAAGAACACTTTTTCTTTATTTGTTCAACTTCTCTTGTTTACAAATGATGGAGTAATGGGCTATTTATAGGCTCCACTTATTACAAAATATCTTACAAACATTCTTCTAATCTCTAGAATTCTCTACAACAATATCTAGATTTTTAACTACAATATCTAGAATTATCTATACAATTTTCTAGATATTTAACTAATAGAATTCTCTAAAACACTTAAGAAAGATGATGATTTTTAATGATGTTTCTAGAGATTCTAGAATTTGGGCTTAATTTTGGGTCTAATCTAATAACTAATAATTATTTTATAAACCCAAAATTAAGCTTAACCCAAAATCAAGTTTAACTTCAATATAGTCAATACCCCGAAACTATAAACATCAGATTTCATCGAGAAATGCCCATTCGCCACATACTCGGGAGGCATGTAACCGCTGCAAAACAGAGTTCCATATCACCTTCAGTTTTATCAAAAAAAAAAACAAACAGAGAAAGTTCTGACAGAGTGTAACTGAAATGGACAGTTATTTACAATGTTCCAACTACTCTTCCTGTGTTGGCTTCAGTTTGGTCCACTCTAAAATTCCTTGCCATTCCAAAATCTGCGACTTTAGGGTTCATATTAGCATCTAAGAGAATGTTACCCGCTTTGAGGTCACGGTGTATGATTGTGAGCCGTGAATCCTGATGAAGATATAAAATGCCACGAGTGATTCCTCCGATAATGTTGTATCGTTTGCTCCAATCCAGTTGATCCTTCTTTACAGGGTCTGCACGTCCAATGTATATAACCATTAGACTATGCCCTATGAGATCAAGAACAAAGATTTAGAGAATATATAAGCGTATCACTTGTTTCTTACCAAAGAAGAAGTAGTCGAGACTCTTGTTGGGAACAAACTCGTAGACGAGTATCTTTTCTTCTCCTTCGACAGAGAAGCCGAGAAGTCTAACAAGATTTCTATGTTGGAGCTTTGCTACAAGAAGTACCTCGGTCTTTAAACTCTTGTTCACCTTGACCTGAAGTTTTCGACAGCCTCTTCACAGCAACTTGTGTTCCATTCGGGAACGTTCCCTGTCAAATCGTATGAATCAGAATTTTCTTTTTTCTGCGTTTTTTTTTTGGCACCTGAAGTTACATATAACACAAACTAGTAGTTGAAACAGTTTAAGAATATTATGCCTTGTAAACTTCACCAAATCCGCCATGACCTAGCTTGTTACTCTTGTGAAAATTACTAGTTGCAGCTTCAATTGCTCTAAAATCGAATTGAAATGAACCTGAAGTTGTAATATTATCTGCATCTGAAAGCACGCATATATAGTGTTATGCTGGAGCGTGTCCAGTACCAAGGGCATTATAACAGTTTTGGCGCAAAGAGCCGTATAGTCTCTTACCATCATCTGGTGGTGCAGTACCATAAGTCGTCCTTGACCTTCCTGCAAGAGAAATATAACCATCTGAGAAGAACAGAGAAAGAGGCAACAATACATACATATACACATTTGAAAACATTGCTACACTGAGCTCATAATTTCACATAAATGTGTCTTTGTGCCAAATCATGAAGACTCACTTTCTTGGTACGCTTTTCTCCTCCTCCAAATAAGAAAACCCCCTAGAGCGAGCAGCAAACTGATAACGACAACAATGATTCCGATTATTCCTGCACAAATCCGAACAGCAGGCGACAGTTGACACAAAACAAAAGAAGCATATATCATCTAATGTTTGAATATCTTTCAAGCCTTAAATCATGGGACTACACAAGAGAACTTACCTCTCCTGTTCTTGTTTGTCCTGTGGCCTACCCAAGGTGGGGGAGATGTTTGGACCTCAGATGGAGGTGCCAAAGTGGGAGAGATGTTTTGGTTAAAAGCCTGAGAGAAGGGATAAACTTCCCACCTGAAAAAACAGCTGGGACGATAAACAATGAAACCTTGGTACCCATGGCAACATGATTCATAGTCACAGACACTTTGGTTTAAACAGATGTTGCAATCCACCAAAGATATGATCGGAGTGCATTGCCTTAAGGCGTATATATTCTTGAAAGATGTCAATGGTACTTTTTCAGCTGCATAGTACTTGCGTGCAGATGACCATGAAGTAATTCCAGCTATCATATGATTTGTTAAGCCCTCCCACAATCTATCAAACTCGGTTAAATTGGATCTGATCTCTCCAGTATTGTACAGTATATTCCTTGGGTTCAACTCGAGTGATCCAAAAAACGAACGGTTGGAGTAACGTACCATACAAAGAATCCCATTTTCGGGCAGGGCAAGGCCTTCTGTCTGGTTGGGGCATTTCTCTATCAACTCATTAGAAGCAAGGCCGATACAGTTGGAGCAAACCTCTGGTTCAGCACCTGCGATGCACATCCCCAGAGCAGACACCCGATCATAGCCTTGGCCAATTGAATCACTGTAGAAGCCGTCACGAGCTGAGACATTAGAAGCTAGAGAAGAGAGGAGAAGGCGGCGGTTTGTATCATACTTATCATGTGGTATAAAAATCCCAGTGTGCCCACATTGCTGTGAAGAGAAACTAGGAAAGCATACAAGTAAAACCCAGATGATTGGCAAGAGATTCTTCAAATCCATTTTTGTAATTGTTTGGTCTAGGACAGAAATCAAGTATGCATAAATATAGTATTTATGTAAGTTGTTTGCAAGTTGTTCCCCGTAGGTTCCTGTGTCTTAATCAGTGACTAATTAGGCTGACTCATGTGCGATTTCTGCTGAGTCAAACGTAGAGAACAGGCTGGGATGTTTGTAGGCCAAACATTCCCTTATACGCGGATTTTGAAAAAGCAAACCGGAAAGTTAGTCAGTCGATTGGAAAAAGCAGAGCAACACTATCATCAAAGACTAAAACGACGTAAAGACAAGATACAAAGACTCATTGGCTGCTTCACGATTACTATTCTCTTTTGGTATTTTTGTAACCAAGTCTCTTTTGGCGTTTGCCTCTGTCATAACAAAATATGTGCAACTAGGAATATGGTGGTCCAAAATTCGATAGCCAACCTCTAGTACAGTATTAACCCTCATAGCAGTTATGGATCCATTGAAACATTTTTTTTGTTTTATTTTTTGTTAACAGATTTTCAGTGTTCAGCAAAGGCTTAAGGAAATAAAAACAGAGGAATTACAGAGAAAACAGGGCATTTGATCGGTTCTCCAGTGGAACGCACCTGTATGGTTATGATACAGGCTAGATACAAACCTTGATTTAAACTCGGGTTGCTAGTGAGCATCAAGATGATTGATGACAACATTTGGATTATTATTATACATCAATTGGTATGTATGAACACATAACTTTACTAAGTATCTCACTATTCATACATAACTTCCAATAGTCACATTATGGTTGCAACTTAAATATTGTGTACTCTATCGTGTGTGTTCCAATGTCTCTAAGGAACATCTTCAACGAGGATTCACATCGGTGATGGTTAGATCATTAATACTCTGAGAACTGGACCCAATGGTAGTAGATTGGCTTGACTCAAATCCCTCCAAACCTCGTTCTTGGTTGCGTGTATTCTAAAGAAAAGAATCCAGGTGGCTGAGGAACAGGTAAAACGAAGGTATTGCTAGTGAGCATCACGTTGATTGTCGACAAGTTGGGACGATCTGCTGGATGTTCTTGAATACACAGTAGCGCGATGTGGATGCATCTTACCACTTCTTAACTTTAGGCTTTTGTTGGGCACAAACTCGTAGACGAGTATCCTCTCTGCTCCATCTAAACAAAATCCAAGAAGCCTAACCAGGTTCCTGTGCTGAAGCTTGCCACCAGAAAAGCCTCGTTCTTGAACTCTCGTTCGCCTTGGCTCGATGTTTATGACAGCCTCTTCACACCGACTTCTGTCATGTCTGAATTGTAAGCAAATGACAAACAGACGACACCGTCATCTCTACAGATTCTCCTCCTTCGTTACACCGGAATCGGAAAATCGTAAACTTTACTTAACCCTAAATTGCCACTAAATCAGAAAGCGAATCTCTCGATCGGAAAATCCAGAAACGAGTACTGTGAAAGCCTTAGGGCTGGAAACTCAAGGCTGAATGAGACGGGGAGGAAAATAGAGGACCGGTTAACTTTATAAATCGGTTTGGGTTATTATATAAATCAATTGGAACAATAATATTGATAACACTCTATCATCTATGGCGCCATACATAAAAAAATCAAAAAAATTCTTAAACAAAGAGTTGATCTTACTACAATGTAGTATTGATATCACCAACAACTTATCATCATCGGCTAGTCTAAACAATGTTCATAGTTCCATAATCTATATACTAATTCTAAATGCTAAGACCAAAGAAAAGAATATCAACAACAACACTCACACTAGTCAAGATAAATTTCTTGATATGGTTTTCTCCTTCGGGAAAATCGGCAAGCAAGCAGTCCCAACAAGATGATGATGACCACTTTGTGGATACATATTTCCACAAACAGGAGAATATTGAAAACAACTTGGCGCAGCGTCAAGCTGGATAGACTCGAAGATCATTGATTCACGAAGAATAACCGTTCAACGAGAACTCGATGATCGTTGATTCCGAAGAATGGCCGTTCAACGAGGATTCTTGATAATCGTTAAGAATACGATAACAAGGAAGAGATGAACTGAAAAGTTCTATGTTTATTCAATAATCAAAAGCTCCTTACAATCGAGTCTATCAACTAACTTATATAGAATACGTAAACGAAAACCCTAAGCGTAGCTCAAAACAAAGCTGACGCCCAAATAAAATAGAAAGCCTAATAAAATATAAAACCGAACAAACGATATTAAAAGAGTATGATCACGGCGAGTAACATGGAGATGTAATTATGTGAAGATGCGCTGCATCAGGTCCTTCAGGCAAGAAAAGATTCGTCCTCGAATCTGGATCATTGTCAGAGCAGTCAAGCAGATGCATAAGCTGGGAAAGCATTCACGTACCATCCAAAAATACAGGAAATTGCTGAAATATTCCACCAACCGCAGAGCAAACACACAGGCACATATGTTGTTACACTTACAGTAATGTAGCTCAGGCATTGATAAGTGAACACCAACCATCATACTGGATACCAAAACTGTCTAGTATACCCCAATAGCTGTAGAAATGACATCAAAGAATTCAAATTGCATGATTCGTATGACACCACGTTCTACTGGAACAGAATAATATTGCAGCCCATGCCGTGAGGAGAGGAGAGAGAAGATCACTGAAAGCACATAAAGCACATGGGTGTCAGAACAAGGCACAAGATAGTCAGCAAAAGAAACCAAGCACCAGACATTTTGGGCATCTCCAAATCGCAGGTCAGAAAGGTGTACTGAAAGCCCCACGTGAAACACCATACTGTTCAAGAGAACATCACACTTGACTATTAGCTTGTTCTGCCTTTTGCCCATTAAAATGTTAAAATAGAACCGTAGTGATGATCGTTTGATAGTAGGATACAAGGCCCCCTGATCTGTTGTGATTGTATGAAGAAGAGATGACCATGGTATGATTAACCATCCTGAGCACGAAAACAGTGTCTCCTCCTTGCTAACGACCACAAAGGCCATAAAACCACCCCCACTGAGATACAAGACGTGGAGAAAAAACAACCAAACCAGAAGAATTCCAAACTTCTGCAAGTTGCCGTTCGAACAGTGGATAAAGATGAACATAAATTGGGTCAACTGTCGCCAACACGTGAAGCTTTTCACACAACTTGCCGTGACCATTAGTAGCTTCTTGTGTCATTACCCACATGCGAAAATAAAATTGATTGCATGATGGGAGTGGAAAAACAGAGGCCTCACAAGTATGGAAAACAGAGCCATAGCAAAACAATAGCTTGCTTGACGCACAAACAACCTCAAACCCATGAATATATGCATTGTCTCGGGAAACCCATTAGGGGAAATTTGTCTTCTTGGCGTTTTTTTCCGTGGAAATAAGGGGTAATTGACGAAAAGCGGATTAAAATCCAAATGTGAAGACTTGTTAGCTTTTCCACAAATATGATCTCTTTTGGAACTTATGCGACCAAGTCTGATGTACTGTCCACGTAATATCAAATATCTTAACAAAAAACCCAGATTTAAAAATAATGGACTATACAATGTGAATTGATTCGATGAAGCCAAGTTGTTTACACCAATCAATTTGTAGCAAATGTAGCCAAAGGAGCTGCAAGTGTATTGAAGTAGAGAAGGCTAAAACCTCCATATAAGCATATACAAGTCAGAAAACGTGAGACATAAGTCAAATGTCAATTTTAATCTAGAAGCATCACTCAAAGTCGTACAGAAGACGTGAGACATAGGTCAAATGGCACAGAACGTAGATGGATATTCAAGTCACACAAAATAGGAAGATACAGAAATTCACGTTAACATGAAAAAAAGCAAGAAGAAGTAACTATGAATATTCAAAGTCCCACAAAATAAGGAAAATAGTCCAGAAGCATCACTCAAATTTACAAGAAAAAAAAAAAGAATATTCAACGAGGCTCTAATTCAGTAATAGACACATCATTAATAGAACATAGAACAGATCTTGCTGTAGATTGACTTGAATCTAATCCCTCAGATGCATGGTCCAGTTCGTGCCTGCTTCGTGGGAAAAACCCTGGTAGGCGAGGCAATGGTAGCGTGCTTGTGTTACTACCGAGCATCAATATGATGGTTGATAACATTGGACGGTCTTCTGGGTCTTCTTGAATACATAACAGTGCGATATGGATGCATCTAGTGACTTCACTACTCTGATAATTCCTTCCAATGGCTGGATCCACCAGCTCTAATGGCGACCCGTTTCTCCAAAGCCTCCAAGCCTGGCACAATGAACAATCAATAACTCTTTGTCTCATGTGTAGTATGTTAAATTGTTGAAAGTTGAGGTCTTTATGCTTACATAAATCACCAAGTTTCCAGCAGTACTAGTTTCATCCATCTGGTAGACGCCGCTGTTTTTCTTGCCGCTTATAATCTCAAGAACTAAGACTCCAAAGCTATAAATGTCAGATTTCATGGATTGACCATGCAGTGCATACTCAGGAGACATGTAAGCGCTGAACAAATACGTACAACTCAAGTCAAAATGCAATAGAAAAAGGTTCAAAGAAGTTTGGTTTTGTTGGCCATTACGAGCATAACTTACTAGGTTCCAGCAATTCTGTTTGTATTGCCTCGAGTTTGGTCCACTCCAAAGATCGTCGCCAATCCAAAATCTGAAAATTTTGGGTTCATATTGGCATCTAACAGAACGTTGCTTGCTTTGAAGTCACGGTGTATGATTGTGAGCCGTGAATCTTGATGAAGATAGAGAATTCCTCTAGCAATCCCCTCAATGATATTGTATCGTCGAGTCCAGTTGAGTTGATTTTATTTGTAGGGTCTGTAGGCGCACAACCATGTACTCCAGTTAAATATAAAGAGATTTGCAAACTGCAATTTTCAAGAATGGCTAAAAAAACATCATTGAAACAATGCAATAAATGAAACTGACCAAATATGAAGTAATCAAGGCTTTTGTTGGGCACATACTCGTAGACCAATATCCTAGCAGCCTAACCAGATTTCTATGCTGAAGCTTTGCAACAACAACAACCTCGTTCTTGAACTCCGTGTCACCTTGTCCTGATGATTCTGATAGCCTCTTCACAGCAACTTCAGTCCCATTCGAAAATGTACCATATTCGTTTTCATCAGCATCATCCTCGTTATCCAAATTTGTTGACAAATAGTTTCACTGAAAAGTACACAGTTGAAGATTAATAGTAACATATAGTACCTTGTAAACCACGCCAAATCCACCTTGACCAATCTTATTATTTTCTGAATAATTATTTGTTGCAGCTTGAATCGTTCTGTAATCAAGTTGCAGCGACTCTACAGTTTTATATCATCTCCTGGTGCACAATAAAAGTCGTAGTAATCAGAGAAAAAGACTGGTCAATGACATTAATTAAATCTAATTAAGGTTGTCATCATTCGAGTCTTTACCATCAAAGGCTGGTGCAGTATCAGAAGTCTTCTTTGTCCTCTTTGCAAAGAAACAATAGCAAGCTATGAAAAGTAGAAAAGCCACTATAAGAGGCACAACAATGGCTACGGCTATCATATTTGAATTCCCACCTTTCCCTGCATATCAAAGATCATTTGCTTGAATCTCTAAAACAAATAATAAAAAGAAAAAAAAAACCTTCGCTATTAGTATATATTGCCAAATTCGAGAAATCAGGGGAAATAAATAGAGGAAGAAGAAATAGTTCACCAGGTCGTGGAGGAGATGATACAGGAGAAGTAGAAGGAGGCGAAGGTGATGGTAATGGTGGTGTAACAGCGGTTTCGTTGTAGAACGAGTTAAGTTCGTACCTTGCATTACAGCTTGGATAAATATATCTTCCCCCAAATCTATTATGAGGGATTCTAGAGTTGCATCGTTGCAGACATCCGTTACAGTCTTTTCTGGTCAGATCCGGAGTGCACTGAACCAGGACGTACAGACTCTGGCGTGGAGTCCAATTGGTCTTTATCGCAGCGAACTTTCTAGAACTGTTCGCTGCTTCAAGGGCAGCTTGGTTCATCGTGGACGCCACCGCATCAACGTACTGTTCTTCTTGATCAGATGAAATATCGTTGTTGCTTAATAAGTACCATCCGATATTGGATGTGAGGGTCGATAGAATATTCTGGTCAGAGTATCTGAGCATGCACTCCTCGTAATGGAGCACGACTTGTCTCTCATTCGGACACCTAACTAAGGTCTCGTTGACAGAAAAGGCGACGCAATTACGGCAGACTTCCGGAGAGAGGTCTCCACGGCAGAGGAAAAGTCCGGTGACCTTGTCGGGGGCTTGTCCGACCGTAGCGTTTTGGAATCCGGTGGAGTAGGAAGCGTTCGGGGAAGAGAGAGAGGACAAAAGGGTTCTGAGATTGGTGAAGTAAGTGCTGTTCCCTGAATAAGTTGTCGTATTTGAACACTGACGGTGACGGAAATAAGGGTTTTGGGCAGATGCTCTGACACAAATGAGGAAGGAAAAAAGGAAAATGAAGATGAAAGAGGCGCAGGAAGACATGGTTCGAGTCCCTTGGTTTGGGTTTCATATCATTTATATAACCTTCTCTCTGTGAGTCTGTGACTACTGAATGTTAACGTGACGCAGAGGAGGGTTTGTGGCGACAACGATAAGTCAACAATTAAAGTCAATCTTCAGTGAAAAGGCCATGTTGAAAAAATCAACACGATTGTTTGTATTTATGTAAAGAAAAATTACAAAGTTGAAAAAAGCCAGGTTGAAAAATCAACTTGATTTTGGATCAAAATTAATTATTCGGTTCAGTG
Organism: Thlaspi arvense; assembly: GCA_911865555.2. NCBI lineage: Eukaryota > Viridiplantae > Streptophyta > Magnoliopsida > Brassicales > Brassicaceae > Thlaspi > Thlaspi arvense. The sequence goes on along the minus strand of OU466863.1, from coordinate 7,154,316 downwards.
TCGAATGTTGTAGTTAGCATTTGTTAGACTAAATTTGGAACTTGATCCAAATTTTATAAAGTTTTTCTTAACATAATAGTTTCTCCACCTTTATATAAGAGACATTAACAAAAAAGAGCACTTTATAGAGTTCTTTTACAAGAAAAAGTATTTTCTTCAACTAGGGTAGTTTTTTTGTCTTTTTCTTTACTCTTTTGTTTATTATACTTTTTGTAAAATTATCATTTTTCTTTTTTGCTATTTTTCATATTTACAGATCTATGACAGTAAAATGATATCCAAACGTAGATAAGTGTTCGTGGACATCAACATATAATAGTATACAATGAGTTTTAATACATTTGCAATGTATCATTTATTCATCATTGTATGTTCATCCATAGTAGCATGTCCATAAATGGACATCCATGTATAACTAAGTATAAATAAATAGGCTGATTATCGTTCATACTATCATGTTTATATATGGGACATCTATGAAAAAATTGGTGATCAACATACACTCCTTCAACTGCCCTATCACTGGTTCAAAAGTCTGCTTAGACGGTAGATATTAGTTTGATGGACATTATCCATTATAACAATTCCATGTATATATCCAAGCGTGGATGGGTGTTGAAATCACATATAACAGCCTACCATGAATTCTAAGGCATTTACAACTGAATATGTGATTTGATATAATTTACGTGGATAAACTTATATGGATATCAGATAATGGACGATGTATAATTGTGTATTAACAGATGTGGATCCACGTGGGCTAAATAGTAGTAGTGTAATATTACAAAGTTTTCTATGAATATATGTACGTAGTAATCCATGAATAACCGTCCATCGATGGTTTTGAATATTTTGATAGATGTTAGAATTTTTCAACTCATCCACATGTGGTTGTCCATGAGTATCGTGTGGATGGTGTTGTGTATGTAGTTAAGCTTTGGAGAGAGAGAGAGAGAGAGAGAGAGAAAGAGAGAGAGAGAGCTTTGGCGAGAGAGAGAGATATAGAGAGAGAGAGAGAAAGAGAGAGAGAGAGAGAGAGAGCTTTGGCGAGAGAGAGAAAGAGAAAGAGAAAGAGAGATTTCAAGAGTATAATAGACTTTTTTCATGGTAAAAATACTCATGTTGAAGGAAGTGTCTTTTCTTGATATTATACTTCTACAAAATACTCTTTTTGTAATATCTTCTTTATATAAAGGCATCTTAGAGAGATTTAGATGGAGTAAATGTCTAGATATTAACATGGAAATATCGAGATACTTGTGGTATAAAAGAGCTGAACAATCTAAATTTTAGGATTAAAATATACCTAAGAATTTATTTTTATTTTTTGAGGTTATAAATGCACTTTTCCCTTTCATTTGTAACTACGTAAAAATCAAAAAATAAAAGGAAACGAACTCAGCGATCAAAATCATTGGGCGCCATTAGAACCAGAATGCTAAACCCTATTTTCTAAATTGAGTGGGGAGATTCAATGCTAAAATCCTAATTTCTAAATTGAGTGGAGTGAAGACAAAGATCCGGCCGAGAGAGAAAGGAACCATCGATTAAGAGCTTTTATCCTGGTTTAGTAAATTAACTAACCGGTTTGGGTTATTTTCATCTAGAAATCCGTCTAGAGTTGAAACCCTATAAATTAATATTCGATAAATTAATAAACTTGATAAATTAATAATTTTGTTCGATCCCAAGTTAAACTGATTCAAAATTTAATATAAATCGATAAATTAATAAGATAATAATTTTTTTAAAAACCTATATAAAATACAATTTCATAAATATCATATAAAATAATTTTATATAAATATATAATTGTAATAATCTATTAAAATATGAGTATCTTATTGTTTTATATATTAAAATTGAAATATTATAATTATTTATCTCTAGTTTTATAATGAAAATTTTGAAAGTATTATAATTTTTAAAGAACATATAATTTTTAATAAATTATTATTAAACAATTTATTTTATCCAAAACTGATAAATTAATAACTCTGTAAATTAATAATATACCAAGATTTAAGATTATTAATTTATATAATTTTTACAAGTGTGGCCAATTTAACTTACCTGAACCAGAACAAAAGAAAAACTTTGGTTTGAGTTCAATAGCCGAACTAGCCAAACCAACATTTGTTGCGTTTCCCACTTTTATTCATTTCTTCAGACACTCTGCTTCGTTCTGTGTTTTTAGTAAATTTCTCCCAGGTCAATTTATTTGATCACAGCGTTAACATTCTGTTCAATAGAGGATGGTCCAGAATGCAGTATGAGAAATGGGACTTCATTTCGGTGAATCCAGTTTGTATACAGCCAATATCTAGTAGAGTATTAACTAATAGCAGCAGTAATGGATCCATGATAAAAAACTTGGGTTGCTAGGGAGCATCATCATGATTGATAACAACATTTCGGTTACTATTATACATCAATTGGTATGTATGAACACTTCAGAGCAGAATGGCCCATACGACCACATATCTGACATATAGGGCGAGGGTTATTGGAGCTGCTTGAAGCTTGATTCCAACTTGCTGAGAAAAACCTCTGTCACGTGTTGAGAAGCCACCACAACCCTACTGCCAAGGCGAGAATATTAATTACCACGACCTCTTTGAGCTTCGCTGTTGTAGCCAGATTTCTGGGTTTGGAACGCCAGATTAGGAGTAATATCAGATACTGCATAATAGGACTGGAGACGCACATCAAAACCAGAGTATTGATATCACCAAACAACGTACCATCATCGGCTAGTCTAAACTATGTTCATAGTTCCATAATCTATATACTAATCTAAATGCTAAGACCAAAGAAAAGAATATTAACAACACTCACACTGATCAAGATAAATTTCTTGATAAAGTTTTCTCCTCCGGAAAATTCGGCAAGCAAGTACTCCCAAGGAGATGATGACGACCATTTTTTTGGATACAAATTTCCACAAACAGAATATTGAAAACAACTGATCATCCATTAGGGGAAATTTGTCTTCTTGGCGTTTTTTTAAAATGAAATAAGGGGAAATTGAGGAAAAACGGATTAAAATCCACATGTGAAGACTTGTTAGCTTTTCCACAAATATGATCTCTTTTGGAACTTATGTGACCAAGTCTCTCTTTTCTTACATTATAATTTCTATAAATTAATACTCGATAAATTAATAATCACTATAAATTAATAATTACTATAAATTAATAACTTTTGTCGGTCCCAAATTAGGCCAGTGTAAAAATTAATAAATTTCGATAAGATAATAAGATAATAATTTTTTTTAAACTCCTATGTAAAAATATAGTCCCAATAATCAGATAAATTAATAATTATACTTTTAAAAATATATAAATAATATAATATAATAAAATATAATTATATTATTGTTTCAAGTTTATAAAAATTGTTTGACTTATTTTTCAAATTCACTGATATAATATTTTCTGAATAAATTTTACATTATTAAAAACATTTTTTTTGTTTTTTGACAAATATTTTGAATTTGAACTGAAATATCTCTCTATAAATTAATAAAATATTAATTTCTCGATAAATCAATAATTATTAATTTATCGATTAATTAATAAAATATTAATTTCTCGATAAATTAATAATTATTAATTTATCGATTAATTAATAACTCTATAAATTAATAAATTTTTTGAAGTCCCAACATTATAATTTATAGAGGTTTTACTGTACTATCCACGTCATATCAAATACCTTAACACAAAACCAAATTTAAAAATAATGGAGTATAAAATGCAAATTGATTCGATGAAACCAAGTTGTTTACACCAAGCAATTTGTAGCAAATGTAACCAAAGGAGCTGCAAGTGTATTGCAATATGAAGTTGATTTTTGACAGTTCCTCTCTTTTCATAATGAATGATCCAACTAGTCAACTATTTGACAAAATTCCAACTTAAATTGATCCAATATCTAGAATCATGTATATAGCTTTTTCAAATCTTCTAGAGAACTATGTGGGATGAAATCTTGATGCTATATAAATCGTACGATTCATTGCCTGGTTTTGAATCACGTACTATTAAAAGCTTCATCAATTTGGTATGAAAAAGTGAGTCATTTGTTTGTTAATAAATCGGCTTTGGTAATATAGAATCAACTAAAATGCTTATTCCACTGACCAAAATTCCAGATATGCTGAAACAGAGTAAAACCCTGGTAATGTCAATGATTAAAATCCTAAGTAGAGCTTAAACAGTGCCCTAAAACCTCCATATAAGCATATACAAGTCAGAAGACGTGAGACATAAGTCAAATGTCAATTTTAATCTAGAAGCATCACTCAAACTCGTACAGAAGACGTATAAGACATAGGTCAAATGGCACAGAACGTAGATGGATATTCAAGTCACACAAAATAGGAAGATACAGAAATTCACGTTAACATGAAAAAAAACAAGAAGAAGTAACTATGAATATTCAAAGTCCCACAAAATAAGGAAAATAGTCCAGAAGCATCACTCAAATTTACAAAAAAAAAGAGAATATTCAACGAGGCTCTAATTCAGTAATAGACACATCATTAACAGAATAAGGAACAGATCTTCCTGTAGATTGACTTGATTCTAATCCCTCAGATGCATGGTCCAGTTCGTGCCTGCTTCGTGGGAAAAACCCTGGTAGGCGAGGCAATGGTAGCGTGCTTGTGTTACTATTGAGCATCAAGATGATGGTTGATAACATTGGACGGTCTTCAGGATCATCTTGAACACATAAGAGTGCGATGTGGATGCACCTAGTGACTTCACTACTCTGATAATTCCTTCCAATGGCTGGATCCACCAGCTCTAATGGCGACCCGTTTCTCCAAAGCCTCCAAGCCTGGCACAATGAACAATCAATAACTCATTGTCTCATATGTTTAAATATGTTAAATTTTTGAAAGTTGAGGTCTTTGTGCTTACATAAGTGACCAAGTTTCCAGCAGTACTAGTTTCATCCATCTGGTAGACGCCGCTGTTTTTCTTGCCGCTTATAATCTCAAGAACCAAGACTCCAAAGCTATAAATGTCGGATTTCATGGAGTAATGACCATGCAGTGCATACTCAGGAGACATGTAAGCGCTGAAAAAAAACGTACAACTCAAATCAAAATGCAATAGAAAAAGGTTCAAAGAAGTTTGGTTTTGTTGGCCATTACGAGCATAACTTACTAGGTTCCAGCAATTCTGTTTGTATTGCCTCGAGTTTGGTCCACTCCAAAGATCGTCGCCAATCCAAAATCTGAAATTTTTGGGTTCATATTAGCATCTAACAGAACGTTGCTTGCTTTGAGGTCACGGTGTATGATTGTGAGCCGTGAATCTTGATGAAGATAGAGAATTCCTCTAGCAATCCCCCCAATGATATTGTATCGTGGAGTCCAGTTCAGTTGATCTTTCTTTGTAGGGTCTGTACGCGCACAACCATGTACTTCAGTTAAATCTAAAGAGATTTGCAAACCGCAATTTTCAAGAATGGCTAAAAAAAACATCATTGAAACAAGGCAATAAATGAAACTGACCAAATATGAAGTAATCAAGGCTTTTGTTGGGCACATACTCGTAAACCAATATCCTTTCTTCTTGTTCTATAGAAAATCCTAGCAGCCTAACTAGATTTCTATGCTGAAGCTTTGCAACAACAACAACCTCGTTCTTGAACTCCGTGTCACCTTGTCCTGATGATTCTGATAGCCTCTTCACAGCAACTTCAGTCCCATTCGAAAATGTACCCTATTCGTTTTCATCAGCATCATCCTCGTTATCCAAATTTGTTGACAAATAGTTTCATTGAAAAGTACACAGTTGGAGATTAATAGTAACATATAGTACCTTGTAAACCACGCCAAATCCACCTTGACCAATCTTATTATTTTCTGAATAATTATTTGTTGCAGCTTGAATCGTTCTGTAATCAAGTTGCAGCGACTCTATGGTTGTTATATCATCTCCTGGTGCACAATAAATGCCGTAGTAATCAGAGAAAAAGACTGGTCAATGACATTAATCAAATCTAATTAAGGTTGTCATCATTCGAGTCTTTACCATCAAAGGCTGGTGCAGTATCAGAAATCTTCTTTGTCCTCTTTGCAAAGAAACAATAGCAAGCTATGAAAAGTAGAACAGCCACTATAAGAGGAACAACAATGGCTACGGCTATCACATTTGAATTCCCACCTTTCCCTGCATATCAAAGATCATTTGCTTAAATCTCTAAAACAAATAATAAAAATAAAAAAAATATCTTCGCTACTAGTATATATTGCCAAGTTCGAGAAATCAGGGGAAATAAATAGAGGAAGAAGAAATAGTTCACCAGGTCGTGGAGGAGATGATACAGGAGAAGTAGAAGGAGGCGAAGGTGGTGGTGGTGGTGTTGTAACGGCGGTTTCGTTGTAGAACGCGTTAAGTTCGTACCTTGCATTACATCTTGGCAAAAGATATCTTCCCCCAAATCTGTTAGGAGGGATTCTAGAGATGCATCGTTGCAGACATCCGTTACAGACTGGGCTGGTCAGATCCAGAGTGCACTGAACGAGGACGTACAGACTCTGGCGTGGAGTCCAATTGGTCTTTATCGCAGCGAACTTTCTAGAACTGTTCGCTGCTTCAAGGGCAGCTTGGTTCAACGTGGACGCCACCGCATCAACGTACTGTTCTTCTTGATTTAATGAAATATTGTTGTTGTTTAACAAGTGCCATCCGATATTGGCTGTTCGGGTCGATAGGGTTATCTGGTCAGAGTATCTGAGCATGCACTCGTCGTAATAGAGCACGACTTGTATCTCAGTCGGACACCTAACTAAGGTCTCGTTGACAGAAGTGGCGACGCATATACGGCAGACTTCCGGAGAGAGGTCTCCACGGCAGAGGAAAAGTCCGGTGACCTTGTCGGGGGCTTGTCCGACCGTAGCCTTTTGGAATCCGGTGGAGTAGGAAGCGTTCCGGGAAGAGAGAGAGGACAAAAGGGTTCTGACATTGGTGAAGTAAGTGCTGTTACTTGAATAAGTTGTATTTGAACACTGACTGTGAAGGAAATTAGGGGTTTGAGCAGATGCTCTGAAACAAATGAGGAAGGAAAAAAGGAAAAGGAAGATGAAAGAGGCGCAAGAAGACATGGTTCGAGACATGGAAAAGGAGAATTGGGTTTCATATCATTTATATAACCTTCTCTCTGTGAGTCTGTGACTACTGAATGTTAACGTGACGCAGAGGAGGGTTTGTGGCGACAACGATAAGTCAACAATTGAAGTCAATCTTCAGTGAAAAGGCCATGTTGAAAATATCAACACGATTGTTTGTATTTATGTAAAGAAAAATTACAAAGTTGAAAAAAGCCAGGTTGAAAAATCAACTTGATTTTGGATCAAAATTTAGTTATTGGGTTCAGTGTCAAATGTTGTAGTTAGCATTTGTTAAACTAATTTTGGAACTTGATCCAAAATTTATAAAGTTTTTCTTAACATAATACTTCTCCACCTTTATATAAAATCAACTTAGATAATTTCGAATGTATTTCTCCATTTTTTACTTTAAAATAGAGTAATTCCAAAATGGAGTTGTGTTTTGCTCCAATGTATAATTCTATTTTTTACTCCAAAAATAACATTCTAAATAAATTCTTATTCTATTTTATTAGTAATACATTTTATTCCTAAGATATACAAATAAACTCTATTTATTTTATTGTTTACAATTTTTTTTAAAAGTTATAAACTAAATATTTATTAAATAATGAAATTACATGATATCATATAAAGCATATGAAATTTTCTCCTCCACCATTTTTTTGACAATTTTGGTGGATCAAGAAGCGATTTAGAAAATTATTTGAAATTTTTATATTTTTTTGTGTTAAATTTATTTATGTTATTTATTTTAATTTCAGCACTTGTTATGTATTTTTAAATTTATTGTATTTTATATTTTTTCTAAGAATAGTTATAGTGTTTAAATATTTATAATTATTAGTTTTATAAAATTTATAAATATTAAATAATATAAATAAAAATATTTTAAATTTAAAGGATGAGTTTGCAAATAAAAAAGTTCAACTCCAAAATGGAGTATAGTTTAGATCTACACAAATATAGAATAGAATTTAGATTTACTTCATTTTGGAGTTAAAAATGAAGTAGGATTGAAGTGAAATTTACTCGAAAATAAAATTTGGAGTGGAAAATGAAGTAGGGTTAGAGATGCCCTTAAATAAATTAGATGGAGTAAATGTCTAAATATTAACACGGAAATATCGAGATACTTGTGGTATAAAATAGCTAATATTAGTGGTAGAACAATCTAAATTTTAGGATTACAAAAATAAACATAAGAAAATTTTATTTTTTTAGGTTATAAATGCACTTTTCTTTTTTATTTGTAACTACGTAGAAATCTCCTTTATATAAAAAGGATATATTTTCTGCTCTCTAAGGGGTGCCACATAGGCAAAAATAATCAGCCAATAAGAATATAACAAATTGCCACATCGTTAAATTATAAAAAAAACTAACTAATAAGAATAAGACAATATACCACATCAGCAAAAATAATTAACTAATGGTAAATTTCAAAACTGCTATGTCATCTTCTCTAACCAATAATTTAAAGCCATTTTATTAAATAATTTATTAATTAAAATTTCTTCAAATTTTACCTAAAAAAAGCTTTTATAATTATTAAATTCTCAATAAAAAACAAAGCTAAAAAAAAACTGAAAACTAATTACACTAAAACTCAATTATAAAGTTTAAACAAAAGCTTATTTTATGGAGTCATTGTCTTCTCGGTTTCCAATCATCTCGCCTCTGACTTACCAGAAACGGAATCAGCCGTCACTAAACACAAATTTTACTTATTAATTAATGACAACCAAACTGATGATAAACAATAAAACTTAAATAAGTGGAGCATAAATATTTGGAAATTCAAAGGACATAGCAATGAGAATGTCAAAAAAAAAAAGACATAGCGATGAGCCACATATGGTATAAATAATACACAACTCTATCACAAATGAAGTCTAATGTGTCTCATGCTTGAGATTGTTGTAAGCAACATAAAAATACAATCTCACAACTGTTTTGCATTTATATTTATAATGTGAATCAAGTAGAATGAGTCTGAATCATAGTATTGTTGGAACTGGAGAACGTCTTTCTCGCCAAAAGTAAAACTAAGGAGCGACTCAGTTTTCTTTCGTCTAGAGAAAATTAATTTATACAATTGTAATTTTTTGACTTATAATAGATTTCAAGTTGCTAAAGCTGATATAAAGTTTCATATTGTTCGTTGTAATCTGATATTGTAGAAAAACTGAAGTAAAAACCTAACTAAAGAATCGGTGATTAAAGACAGTTACTCACCGTTTCTTAATTTTTATTTGCAAAATTTCATGAAACATAAAACTGAAAAGATTTTTTTTCAAATAACATATAACGATAAATTCCACACTCTTCACCAATATTGACAAATGATTGAGCTAGCTAAACTATCAAACAAATATTATATCAATCAATAAAGAACTCATATAATAAAAAAGTTTATTATTAATTGCCATTTGTTTTCTTCATTGAATATATGAACTAATTATAAAACATCTATGTACATACTGAATCTTAAAAAATTGATAAGTAGAGAAATGCATACTATATGAAAATTAAAAAAAAATCCTAATACACAATATAAAACAAAAATGGAGTAAGGATTGAGTTTTTCTTTTTAAAAACATCAAGCGAAAGGGAAGCTTATGCAAAATATTTTTGAAAGTATAAAAAAATACTCATGGAGTTCACTAAAGAAATAGCATTATAACATAAGATGTCCAAATATAGACAATATATTTCTAATATAATATATAGTTCATGTGGATACTATCTACATAAACAAAAAATATAACAAAATTACAAATCAAATTATTATACAAAAATGTCAAACTTTATTCTTTATATTTGCAAAAAACATGCATTAACTCTTAAAAAAGTTTAACTAAGCCAAAAGGTATATTAATCTACTTTCAAATTATTATACAAAAATTTCGATCATCTTTTCACATATATATACATCCTTACTTCGCTCGATTATATCTAAGAATCACATGCAAATATACTACTCTATAATTTATCACAATATATAAACACAAAATTAATTGACAACCTTTTATAAAACTACAATATAACTATATAACCTACACATAGCGTGGACAAAACACTAGTAAAAAAATAAAAGGAAACGAACTCAACGATCAAAATCATTAGACAATCTCCATCGAGTGTCAAGTTTTTATATAAGAAATATTATAAAAAAAATAAAAAGGAAGGAGAAAGTGTAGAACCGTCTTTCAAACAAGATATTTTACAACTGTTTTTAGCAAGTTTGTAGCCACTTGTCATTTAATAAATAGTTCTTTTTTTAATAGTTTTAAATCTAATAATATAGATAAATTAAATTATTTTTATATTTTTAAGATACTTTAAGAGGATATATAACCGATGCCCGATGGTGATGCTATTATGCACCACTAGAGCATCAATATTAGAGAGACTTATAAAAAATTTTAAAGTATATTTTATTAATTAACAGAAAATAGCAAAAAATTAATCGAAGGAGAGAGAAAACAGGAAAAATTGATTTTTAACTAAAAAACAAAGATAACACGAATTGGAGAGAGACACATCATTTGAGAGTCGATTCTATCAGCTCTCTGAACAGAGACGGCTCTTTAACTTTTGTTTGCCACATCATTTATTTATTTATTTATTTTTGCTTCAGAACCCCTAACGAGCTCTCCAATGTAATTGCTTTTAGAACCAGAATGTTAAACCTTATTTTCTAAATGCTAAAAAATAAACATAAGAAAATTTTATTTTTTGATGTTATAAATTCACTTTTCCTTTTCATTTGTAACTACGTAGAAATCAAGAAATAAAAGGAAACGAACTCAACGATCAAAATCATTGGGCGCCATTAGAACCAGAATGCTAAACCCTATTTTCTAAATTGATTGGGGAGATTCAATGCTAAAACCCTAATTTCTAAATTGAGTGGAGTGAAGACAAACATGCGCCAAAGCCAATCCGACGGAGAGAGAAAGGAAGTAGGAACCATCGATTAAGAGCTTTTATCCCGGTTTAGTAAATTTACTAACCGGTTAGGGTTACTTTTATCTAGAAATCCGTCTACTTGCAGTCAAGGTGTGGGCAATTTAACTTACCCGAACCAGAACAAAACTGAACCGAACCGGAAAAGCTTTGGTTAGAGTTCAATAGCCGAACTAGCCAAACCAACATCTGCCGCTTTTCCCACTTTTATTCATTTCTTTAGATGATTCTTCAGACACTCTGCTTCTTTCTGTGTTTTTAGTAATTTTCTCCCTGGTCAATTTATTTGATCACAAAGTTAACATTCTGATCAATAGAGGATGTTACTTTTTATATGCAAAACAAACAAAAAAACATGAACATGATGATCCAGAATGCAGTATGAGAAATGGGACTTCATTTCGGTGAATCCAGTTTGTACACAGCCAATATATAGTAGAGTATTAACTAATAGCAGCAGTAACGCATCCATTGACACAGATTTTTTCTTCATTTAAACACTCTTATTTTTCAGCAAGGCTTAAGATCAGTAAGATAATAAACACAGAGAAACGGCTCATTAGATGCAGTGGAACGCACCTGTATGGTTATGATGCAGTCTGATTAAAAACCTTGATAAAAACTCAGGTTGTTAGTGAGCATCACGTTGATTGATGACAACGTTTCGGTTACTATTATACAGCAATTAGTATGTAATGTATGAACACATGTCTTTGATAAGTATTTCACTATTCATACAGAGACTTGGAATAATCACATTGTAGTTTCAACTTAAATATTGTGTTTTCTGTCGTGCTTTCAGTAAATATTCCAATGTCTCAAGGGAACATCTTCAACGAGGATCCAGTTTGGTGATGGTTAGGTCATTAATACTCTGAGAAGTGGACCTCACGGTAGATTGGCTTGACTCAAATCCTTCTTGGTTGCGTCTATTTTGAAGGAAGAATCCAGGTGCTTGAGGAACAGGTAAAACGAGGGTATTGCTAGTGAGCATCACGTTGATTGTCGACAAGTTGGGACGATCTGCTGGATCTTCTTGAACACACAGTAGTGCGATGTGGATGCATCTTATCACTTCTTCACTCTGATAATTCTCTGCAATAGTTGGATCCAAGAGGTCTAACGCAGACCCATCTCTCCAAACTTTCCAAACCTGTAACAAAGTCTAATGATCAGTTTCTAATAAGTAGTTCACTTTTTTTTTTTGGAGGTTTGACTGTTCTGTTTAGGCACTCACGTAGGTGACCAAGTTCTCAACCATAGAGCCTGAAGCATGGTGGAGGCTGCTATTCTTTCTGCCGCATATAATCTCAAGAACCAAGACCCCGAAGCTGTACACATCAGATTTCATTGAGAACTGCCCATGAATCAGATATTCCGGTGACATGTAACCGCTGCATGATTAGATGTAATATTGGTCAAGAAAAGATTGTGGAAACTTCAGATCATAAGCTATAAAGGGTAACAGAAGTATTTACTATGTCCCAACTATCCTGCTTGTATTAGCTCCACTTTGGTCCATACCAAAGATCCTTGCCATCCCAAAATCAGCAATCTTCGGGTCCATATCAGCATCCAAGAGGATGTTGCTTGCTTTGAGGTCACGATGTATGATCGTAAGGCGTGAATCTTGATGAAGATAAAGAATTCCTCGAGTTATTCCACCAATAATCTTGTACCTTTTCTTCCAGTCTAATTGTCCTTTCTTTGTAGGGTCTGCACATTTAAAAGTAATTAGCAACTTATACAATTAAATCAGAGAGACTTGACATATAGAATTCATGAATCTATTTACATATATATGCTTATTCCACATACCGAAAAGGAAGTAGTCGAGGCTTTTGTTGGGGACAAACTCATAAACAAGAATCTTCTCTTCTCCTTCCAGACAAAACCCAAGAAGCCTAACAAGATTCCTATGCTGAAGTTTTGCGACAACAACAACCTCGTTCTTGAACTCTTGTGCACCTTGTGCTGATGTTTTCGACAGCCTCTTCACCGCAACTTCTGTTCCATTCGGTAGCGTACCCTACAAATAGAATTACATCTTAGCTTATATTTGTTTTTTTTCAGGAGATGTAATGAACCAGGTAGCTAAACAACATATCTGTACCTTGTACACTTCTCCGAATCCACCTTGACCGAGCTTGTTTCTCATTGTAAACTTGTCTGTTGCAGCTTCAATTGTCTTAAAATCAAATTGCAGGGAGTGTACAGACGTAATACCAGCTGCAGAATATATATAAAAAAATAATACACACTATCTGATACCAGGGCATGGACGATATGAAAGAGGCTAATAGGCCAAAAGAAAAGCATATGAACAACACTCACATTGATCAAAGTCAATTTCTTGATTTGATTTTCTCCTCCAGCAAAGTACAGAATATCGCCGAGCAACCAATCCCAAGATGATGATGATGATGATGATGATGACAACTACAATGGGAACAAAAAGTGCCACAATAGTCCCAGTTGACATTTTCCCACTATCTGCAGAAGTTGAAAACAAAACCATTTAAGCATTTAAGTTTTACAATAGTTCTTGTGATCATACTCATAGCTTTTTAAGAACTTACTTGACTTGGTGACGTTAGATCGATTGGTCGGAGACAGTGTTTGTGGAGGTGGGGGTCTAGAGACAGGTTGTGACAAAGGAGGTCTTGCTATGATATTTTGAAAAGCTCTGAAGAAGGGAAATAACTCAGTCCGGAGAAAGCAGCTTAGCCCTATTATACCCCCTCCTTGCTGCCCAAGGGCAAACTGCTGGTAGACATTAACACTTTTCTGGAGACAAAGATTACAGTCTGCCTTCGACAGATCAGGAGTGCACTGCATTAACCCATAGAGAGTCTGAGAATCTGGCAAGGCTGCTACATCGGCTGCATAGTACTTGCCACCAGACCATGTTGTGTCATTGTTTGACAAAACGGCTTGTATCATACGGAGAGTTAATCCCTTCCATGCTTTAAAAAACTCTGCTGCATTCATTTTGAGATCCATAGGATTGAAGATATCAACACGCGGCTCTAACTCAAGTGAACTGATGAAGGAACTGTCGGAGTATCTGACCATACAAAGAGTTCTGTTCGAGGGCCAGAAAGAAGCTTCTTTCTGGTTGGGGCAGTTCTGTATTAACGCATAGGATCCAGACATGATACAACCTGAACAAATCTCTGGTCCAGTACCTGGGATGCACATCCCCGCAGCATAAACTCTGTTAGGAGGTTGGCCTATTGAGGCGTTGTAGAAGCCGTGGTGAGCCGTGACATTAGAGGCAAGAGATGTGAGGACAAGGCGACGGTTTGTGTCGTAAGTAGAAAACGGTGTAAAGAAGCTGGTGTTTATACATGGTAGTGCAGAGACAAGACTGGTGCCTGTGAGGACAAACCAAAAGAAGAGTAAGGGCATGCTCATGGTGATGCTTGTTTTAGAACAGCAAAATGCTTATGAGATATGTTTCTCTGTGCTTTCTCACCAGTTTAATTTATAGCCACGAACACAAGGTTGAAGATGACAAATCATTCCTTTGACTAGTCGAGTATTCTTGGCCTTTTTCATGAATCTGAAGACTCTTTAGCTGCTTCACAATTTTTATCTCTTTGTATTATTGTAATCAAGCCTCCATTCGTTTTGAATATCTTGGACTCGTCATATACTAATCTAATAAAAAACCAAAATCTGTATAGGACAATCAAAACAGAGTATTAGAAATGAGAATTGATTTCGATGGAACCAATCTTTTACACGTTTGTAGTAAATATGAAGCCTACTAGCTGTAGGACCTGGCGAAAAACGTCAAAACAAGATTTTTATCATACAACGAGGCTCTAGATAAGTAGACAGAGTAAGCACGTAAAACATAGAAATCAAAGTTGTGGTAAGGAACTGACCGTTGCTTCAGTACCTGGGATGCACAAGGACTTGTAATAAAACCCGCCGTCCCCTTCACAGATCTAAGAGAGTGTATAAGCCTTATGGAGCCATGACTTGAAAGCAAATGGTGCGAGGTTTGGTATTATCTTAAGTATCATTGACTCTGAAAAACAGAGTGTCTGGACATCGCTGTGAAGAGACTGATACAACACTTCCAAACTGAAATGAGAGTGAATTTCATATCTGAAAGAAACGTATGAGAAATGATTACATTTAAATTTCGTTGCACAGTAATAATGAAGTGACTATTAAGAGTTTTGGCTTATGAAAGGATATACATATCATCATTAACCTCTAATTTCAACGAGGATTAACATTCGTGATCGATGCATCATCAATGGAACAAGTAAAAGACATGGTAGTAGACGACGGACCAGGCTGCAATCTCTCGGCTAATGGGTTTAGCTCGGATCTGACCCTGAAGAAAAATCCAGGTGGTTGGGGCACAGGCAGAGTAACTGAAGTATTAGTGAGCATCTGAAATACAGTCGACATGGTCGGACGATCTGCAGGATCTTCTTGAACGCACAATAACCCAATATGGATGCATCTAATGACTTCATCTTGATCATACTTCTCTCCCATGGCCGGGTCTATGAGTCCCAACAATGAATCATTGCTCCAAAGCCTCCATACCTGTTTATTCATTTTTTCAAGGATCAAAATTCAGTGCCATGACCATACTTAAAAGACTAAAGAAAGTTAGAGATTGCATTGGCTTTCTAGTACTGACATATGTGACCAAGTTCCCTACTGAACCATGTATCTGGTGGAAGCTACTATTCTTTTTGCCAACAATAATCTCCAGAGTCAATACTCCGAAACTATAAACATCAGATTTCATCGAGAACTGCCCATTCGCCACATACTCGGGAGGCATGTAACCGCTGCAAAACAGAGCACACATCACGTTCAGTTTCATCAGAAACAAGCAAAATAAGGACAGATAGAGTGAAATGGACAGTTATTTACAATGTTCCAACTACTCTTCTTGTATTGGCTTCAGTCTGGTCCACTCTGAAATTCCTTGCCATTCCAAAATCCGCAATTTTCGGATTCATATCAGCATCTAAGAGGATGTTACTCGCTTTGAGGTCACGATGTATGATTGTGAGCCGTGAATCCTGGTGAAGATATAAAATCCCACGAGTGATTCCACCGATAATGTTGTAACGTTTTCTCCAATCCAGGAGACCCCTCTTTTTATGGTCTGCACATCCAACGTATAGAGCCATTAGATTATGCCTATGAGATCAAAAACAAAGGTTTCAGAGAATATAAGCGCCTATATATCATATGTTTCTTACCGAAAAGGAAATAATCCAGACTTTTGTTTGGCACAAACTCATAGACGAGTATCTTTTCTTCTCCTTCGACAGAGAAGCCGAGAAGTTTGACCAGATTTCTATGTTGGAGCTTTGCTACAAGAAGCACCTCGTTCTGAAACTCTTGTTCACCTTGTCCTGAAGAATCAGACAGCCTCTTCACAGCAACTTCTGTTCCATTCGGGAACGTTCCCTGTCAAATCATATGATCTTCACTCACTATCAGAATTTCTTATCTTTCATTGGTAGTTGAGAAAGTTTAAGAATATTATGCCTTGTAAACTTCACCAAATCCGCCATGACCTAGCTTGTTACTCTTCTGAAAGTTATTCGTTGCAGCTTCAATTGCTTTAAAATCGAATTGAAGCGAACCTGAAGTTGTAATATCATCTGCAGCTGAGAGCATACAAAGTGTTATGTTGGAGCGTGTCCAAGGGAAATTAACAGTTCTAGCGTAAAAGAACTGTATAGTATCTTACCATCATCTGGCGGTTCAGTACCATAAGTTGTCATTGACCTCCCTGCAACAGAAATATAACCATCTGAGAAAAAAACAGAGAAAGAGACCCTAGAACTCATAATTTGACATGAAATGTGTCTTTGTGCCAAATCATGAAGAACTCACTTTCAGTTGTAAATCCTCGGTACGCTTCTCTCTTCCTACACAATGCAAACCCTAGAGCAAATAGCGCACTGATCATGAAGGTGAGAACAACAATGATTCCAGAGATAACTCCTGTAGAAATCTTTCCGCCATCTGAACAAGCCCAAATCACATATATTTATTGCAGTTAATAGATATTATGGGACAAAAGCTAGTGATGTATGGTTCAAACGAGATTAATGAGTGTAACTGATGGTTGGTATTAACAGATTTTTCGACAAGAACAGAGCAGATAAACTTCAATCATTACCAAAAAAAAAAACAGAGCTGGACACAATAGTTCTGAGGTTCTACCTTTCTCACGAGGAGGAGTTGGTGAAGTCTTATTCTGGAGAACCCCAATGAATGGATAGAGATCCCATTTCATGAAACAGCTCAGCCTCAGAGTAAGGCCACTTTGTTTTCCGCTGCAGCACGACCTATAGTCAACCACGTTTTGTCTTAAACACTTGGCGCAGTTCCACGGAGATATATCTTTACTGCATATCACGAAAGCATAGATGTTCCGCGAATTCCCTATGTTCTGTATGCCGACACCGTAGTACATTGGGTTGGACGATGAGGTAGCTTGGGCTATAACACGAAGCATCAAAGCCTCCCATGTATTATCAAACTCGGTTAAGTTGACTTGGAAAGCTGCAGTATTGTACACCTTATAACTCGGTCCCATATCGAGTGACCCGAAAAAGAAACGGTTGGAGTAACGTATCATACAAAGAGTCTCGGTCTCCTTCTCGAACCACAAGAGACCTTCCGTCTGGTTGGGACATTGCTCTATCAACTCATTAGAAGCGAGGTCCATACAGTTTGAGCAAACCTTTGGTTCAGCACCTGGGATGCACATCCCTACAGCATACACCCGATCGGATCCTTGTCCAACGGAAGCATTGTAGAAGCCGCCTCGGGCTGAGACATTAGAAGCGAGTAAAAAGAGGAGGAGGCCACGGTTTGTATCAAACTTACCATGGGGTATGAAAAACCCAGTTTCCCCGCATTTGTGTGCAGACACAACAGGAAAGCCTACAAGAAAAATCCATAAGATTGGCAATAACTTTTTCAGTTTCATTTTCAAGATCTTAAAGATGTTGTTTGGGTTGTGATAGCAAGCAAGTGTGTATATATATGTCCATCAACACCATCTTGTCAATTAAATTTCCATTGCAAGTTGTCCTAGACCTATTGGTCCATTTGTCTTAATCAGTGTTTATTGGGTTGACTAGTGTGCTGTTTTGAGTCAAGCGTAGTCAACAAATTGGTACTTACTTGTACAAAGATTGTTGCAATTTATATGAATGAATCATGTGGCGCCCAGATGAACGCGTTGTAGAATCTCCTACGCAGAGATTGCAACATTCGGAGAAAACCAAAAAAAAAATCATTAATAGTAACGAAATGGAAAGATAGTCTATTGGTCTGAAAAAGCAGAGTAACACTGTCAAAGACAAAGTAAAGACAAGAAGGAAGACTCATTAGTTGCTTCACAATTCTTATCTCTTTTGGCATGGTCTCCAAAATTTATACTGACATATATGGCAAGTGATTCCAATGACCTAAAGATAACAGTTTGAGCAATCTGCCAAGTAATTCCAATGACCTAAACATCATGGTATGAGCGATGACAGCAGCAATCAATGGATGCTAAACAGACACCGTAAAACCTAATCTAAGTGATGAAAGATGCACATCACATCAATTTCTAAAGAGAGGCAAAAAAACGAATCAAGCAAATCTAAATCCTAAACTGAGTTCAGCAAAAACAGACAACCCGCAAAACCATATCAAACTCGTCTCATCTCAGTCTCAGATTTGTGTAAGAGAACTCACATGACTATATTCAAGCACTCCAAAAGGCCTTGGAGCTGATCTTGGATAGGCTAGACTGAAGGCCATCTCGTTCTTTGTGGTCGAGGAACAGTTAAATTGCTAGTGAGCATTGTTGACAAGTTGGGATCTTACAGAACACGTAGGAGAGCGATGTGGATGTCTCTTGTCACTCCTTCGCTCTGACAATTCTCTACAATGGTTTGATCCACTGGTTTCTAAGGGTGACCCACCTCTCCATACCCTCTAAGCCTGTTAACACAATTGAATGATCAGTCAAGAACTTGCCATTATGGCTATAGATACAGATATATATCATACTCCTTAAGTCTTTGGTACTCACATAAAGACTCGTTAGCTCCCTCATACCCTATGCTAGTAACCAAGTCTCCATTTTTCTTTAATAGCCTACACTCGTCATCTGAGTATATATGCATACCTCCCTGTCCATAAACATGTCCAAGTCAATCAAAATATGTGGACCACCAATAATTCAATCAATGTCTCCTATTTCTATGTTGGTTGACTCATTATTTACAGTTTTGGTTAGAGTCAAACGTATAGTAAACAAACTGGGTTTGGTACATGAAACGAAAATTGTAGCAATCATATGAATCATGTCACACCAAAGAAAAAAGAATACGTCATAGAGTCTTCTTCGTAGAGATGGTACACATTTGGAGCTAATCGGAAAAGGGATCGCGAGGGAAAAATGCCAAAAACATTCAGACTATGTCAAACATAAACCTGACCGTGTCTTACCAGCAAATCGAAGTTTCTCTCCGAAATTATAAATTTTGAATTCGTCAAACCAATAACAGTGGTCCTCAAACCTGCGAAAAATGTCATAGAAACGAATATCAAAAGTCAATACCAAAAGTCAAAATAATAATCTGTGTTTAATAATTAAAAAAAAAAAAAAATCAGAAGACTGGCAATAGATTCTCCAATTTCAGTTTCAAGTATGAATGAATGTATATGCAACGAACCACTAGTGTGAGCGATAGCAGAAACAACTGAATCAAACGGACAGATTTAAACCTAATTTCGATGAATACATCAAAATCTACAGCATAGCAAAAGGCACCCAAAATGCAATATCCTGAAATCTATTAGACCCAGAATGATAAACCCCTCAATCAGAGAAAAAGAAGAATCTGCAAAGGCTAATTCTGGATTCGCTTAACTCGAAGCCATAAGATACTCCTTTGTTGCTAGTGAGAATCAGCTCGATTGTTGACAAATTTGGACGAGACTTAGGATTATAGCGTCGTAAATTAGAAACAAAATCGTTGAGGAAAATTGGAGAGACGAGTGAGCAAATCAGTTTATCTGACTGATACTGACATACTGTAGTAGCTTTTAGTCCTGGAATTACGCAGAACCGGCTAAGTAAATAACCCGGTTTGGTTTGTTACTACTTATACTGTTACACTGTACATCATATAGGACCGGTTAAGTGTATGATTCATAACAAATCAGCATCCAAAACAATGTTACCAGTTTTAGCTTTAAGGTCAGGGTGTATGATTTTAAGCTGTGAATCCTGGTGAAGATAAAGAATCCCTCGAGTGATTCCCTCGATGATGCTGTACCGTTTTTTCCAGTCTAATTGTGCACATACACAAGTACTCATTAGCTATACATCTCAGCCATAAAGGCGTATTGTGAATTTTTGATATCTTTGGGGGATCTGTAGGATTCTTAAATCACATATTATCCCAATATCGATGAATCTAGTGACTTTTACAACAACAACAACAAAAAATTGATGCAAGGATATCTATGAGTTCAGGCTCATTTTCCCAAAGTCTCCAGATATGTAAAAGTCATATCATAATATCCAAAACCATGATTCCCTGTTTAAAGGAAATAAGAAATTAATTTTTAGTCTTGAGTAGGTTACGTTTACATGTGTGACAATGAAATTCCAGTTATCTTGAAGGGTTTATCGTTTTCTTGTCATCCAAGCAACATGATAGTTTTTGTAAAAGCCGGCTTGAGCTAGTATCTTAAGAATGATTGGCTTAGCTCTCGCCTCTACAATGATTGAAGATCATCTGCTTTATTTTGTAGGAAGGAGACTTGGAATCTCTACGTCATCCTGGACCACTTTTTTTCCGACGGAGTCATCATCCTACTTAAACTTAAGAAAGAATTTGTAAGCATACTTGGATACTTGGATGCTGATTTGTAAGCAAACTGTACGAATCCTTGAATTTTCACAATGAGATCAGAGTTAATAGGGCTTGTCAGTTTCTTGTCGTACAAGGAACAAGACCAAGTTTGTAGAAATTGGTTCAGCCAATATCTTGGAAGCAAGGGAACGCCACCGATGAAGGTAAGAAACTCTTAGGGTTTGAAAATTCAAATAGTGTTGCAGACACGGAGTACATGAAGACACAGAGGACTGATTCACAACTCTTGTTTGCAATTTTTTTTTCTTCAGATAAAGTGTACTCGTGTTGGTGGTAATTGTGGTTCTTATTAATGGCCATTAAAAAAGCAGAACATTTTGTAAAAACAAATTATTGAAAAATCTCTAATCAGCGGGTCATTATGATTATTTTTACTTTTGAGAATCCTGATATTGCAAACTGTTCCTTGTGGCACAGGTTTAATTATTATTAATATTCTCTAATCAGCGTATCATAATAATTTATTTATTTTTTACTTTGATAATACTGGTATTCTAAACCGTTCCTTGTGGCTAGCCTATATCATGGTGAAGAAAACAGAGAAGACCAATAAGAGTAGCGAATGAATCAAGTTTCCTCCTGCAACTGGAGCATATATTCCAGCAGCTATCGCCGATAGCCTATCGGGCCATGTCCCGATCCACAATTGAAGTAGCCATTGTGAGCTCAGACATTAGAACGGTGGTATCACAGTGCTATTTTTAGGTGTCGCTTCCATGATTAAGAATCGAGACTCGAGAGTCGCGTGGGTGAAAGACAGAGCAGAGATACTAAAAAAACGAGCATCGCTTAATACAAAACTTTTATGGAAAAAAATCATCAAAATATAAGAATTCAAAGAATTTATACCCATTATGCATAAACGGGTTTCGGAACTCAAAGAATTTGTTTAATACTCGAACTCCACTTCGAGAGAGACTGTTAGCCTAACGTTTTTTTTTTTTTTTTTTGACAATCCAAACATTGTTTGACAAACAAACAAAACTATGAGAAACATTTAACCGTCGGAAAAAAAAAAACAAATTTTGAGAAATGTTTCTTTTTGGTATGTGGCCAGTCCATAACGGCAAAGGCAGCAACGTTACTCCGTAAGTCCATGCATAATATACGAAATTTAGCTTTATCAATCTGTGACGTATATCTAGTTTAGGGTTCTACAACTATTAGATCTTTTCCGATTGCCCCTTTCTCAAGTATTCTTTACTTTTTGCAAAAAAATATTCACATAAATCACAATTCACAATGAATATTTTATGTTTTAAATTAAACGAGGATATTAATCGGAACTATTGAAAAGATTACCATGACTTAATTCATACCAAAAAAAAAAGATTAACATGGACTTAATTTTCTTATAAGAAACGCAAGTTATAACGGCAAATTAAGACGCAGTTTTCTTATAAGAAACGCAACTTAAAACAGGCACGAATAAATATATGATGGAAAAAGCTAAGTTGAGAAATGTAGAGAGCTTGTGAGGTAAACAAACAAGGAGAGTATGAGAAATGAGAATGAGATTACTAAACCTAGCGGCTGCGTTACTGCGTATTTGTGTATATATATAAACATGACTTGTACGTATGCATGGCGGTGGATTACCCCAAAACCTTATTTTTAATCCATAATTTTCCCTCGGCCGACAATGAAATGAAGCCCATGAGAAAACTGCGTCAGTTACGATTGTGAACGATTTTTCCGTTCGTTTACTACGTGCGCCATAAGTAAAAGATATATTTGCTTTTAATTGCTTAACTTCCCAAACACACTTTCTTCGGTGTCTCTCCTTCTTCCAAAGCCCACGGGGCGATCATCAATCTTTCTAAAATTCAAGATACCAAACTGACGAATTTTATCAGACTTCGACGTCTTTATATTGATGTCCAGGAAAGGTAAAGAGAAAAAAAAAAGAAAAAAAAAAAGGAAAGGTAAAGAGGGCTTGAAACGGTATGATGAGTACATGCATGCTTACTGCTTAGATACGTATTTCTACGATTTTCTGCATCGCTAAAGTTTTGCATTCTATTTGTCAACAACTCTCACATGCATACATTATGCCGAATTTGAATTAAAATGGTAACACAACAACTATGTTCTTCTTATTCACGATTCACCGATAGATAGATCCATAAGCAATCTTTTTTCCAGAATTTCCAAATCAAAACAGATACGTAATGAAAAAGGATCTGTTAGCCAAAGGAAAGTCGCACCAATTAGAGCTCAAGGAATAAATACATGCCCTTTTTTATAAGCTTGGTCCTCTTTTATATCATTGTTTTGTGCTTATAAAAGGAATATGCATATATGTGAATCATTAGCCTCCAATTCAACGAGGACTAACACTCGTGATCGTCGCATCATCGACAGAACAAGGAAATGACATGCTAGTGGACGGACCAGGCAACAATCTCTCGGCTAATGGGTCCAACTTAGATCTGTCCCTGAAGAAAAATCCAGGTGGTTGAGGCACAGGCAGAGTAATTGAAGTATTAGTGAGCATTCGAAAGATTGTGGACATGCTTGGACGATCTGCAGGACTTTCTTGAACGCATAATAAGCCAATGTGGATGCATCTAATGACTTCATCCTTATCATAGTTCTCCCCAATGGCTGGATCAACGAGTTCCAACAATGATTCATTGTTCCAAAGCCTCCAAACCTATTTATTCATTTGTCAAGAAACTAATGTTTAGAGCCATGATCACAGTAGGAGTAAGAAAATTTCAAAATTGCATTGGCGTTTTAGAACTCACATGTGTGACCAAGTTATTTGCTGAACCATCTATCCGATGAAAGCTACTATTCTTCTTGCCACCAATAATCTCCAAAATCAATACTCCAAAGCTATACACATCAGATTTCGTTGAGAACTGCCCATTTGCCACATACTCGGGTGGCATATAACCGCTGCATACACACCGCATATCAATTTTAGCTTTATCAGCAACAATAAAGTCCCTTCAAGTTTCAGATTATATTAAGATGCCAATTACTTACAATGTCCCAACTACTCTTCCTGTATTGGCTTCAGTTTGATTTACTCTAACATTCCTAGCCATACCAAAATCCGCAATTTTAGGGTTCATATCAGCATCTAAGAGAATATTACTAGCTTTGAGGTCACGATGTATGATTCTGAGCCGTGAATCTTGATGGAGATATAAAATCCCTCGAGTGATGCCTTCGATAATATTGATTCGTCTTGTCCAATCCAACTGACCGCTTTTTAAGTGGTCTGAACATCACATATAGAGCAGATAGAAGACTATGAGATACGATTTCAGAGAATTCAATATAATCCATTCACTTAATTCTTACCGAAAAGGAAATAATCGAGACTTTTGTTGGGCACATACTCGTAGACAAGTATTTTTTCATCTCCTTCCACAGAAAATCCGAGAAGTCTAACAAGATTTATGTGTTGAAGCTTTGCTACAAGAAGCACCTCGTTCTTGAACTCTTTCTCACCTTGACCTGAAGTTATAGACAGCCTCTTCGCAGCAAATTCCGTTCCATTCGGTAACATACCCTGCTAAATGATCTTTACTATGAGAATTATCACAGAGATTATAACAAGGAAAAAAGTAGTTGAGAGAGTTGAAGAACGTTATGCCTTGTAAACTGCACCAAATCCACCATGACCAAGCTTGTTACTCTTCTGAAAATTATTTGTTGCAGCTTTGATTGCTCTAAAATCGAATTGATGTGACCCTGAGCTAGTAATATCATCCGCATCTGCACAACGAAAGCATACATGATAGTGTTATGCTGGAGAGTTCCAAGGGACATTGATACATCTTAGTCTTTTACCATCATCTGGCGGTGCAGTACCAGAAGTCCTCCTTCGTCTCTTTCCAACCGAGAAGTATCCATCTGAGAAGAAACAGGGGAGGTAACAACTTGATTGAAGATGAAAGTCGATATACGTAATTTAGAAATGCTTTTACTTTTTACCCATGATAGAATGTGTCATTGTAGCAAACCCATGAAAAAACTTACGTTCACTTGCAAATGCTTGGTAAACTCTTCTTCTCCTCCAAACAGCAAATCCAAGAGCAAGCAGTACAGTGACCACTACTATTGGAACAACGAAAATTGCCACAACTTCTTTTGTAGAAGTATTTTTGCCATCTGCGCGAAAAAGCTGGTCACTCCGATTGAATTTAAAGTCTATATTTTCTTACACGCCAAATTGCACGTTCGCGTTGGAGAAAATTTTCAAAAAACCAAACTTTTGAAATAGGAAACGTTTTAATTAACTCTTTTCGTAAAATATATCTGGAATTGAAAATCCAAACAGCAAAGAAAACCTTTTTTGTTCGTATATGTTTGGCGTTTGTTTTAGCAATTAACAAATTTTAAGATATTAGAAGTTATATAAAATATTAGAAGATATTAGAAGTTGCAACGGCAAATAAATAGTCGAGATCTACTCAGAGGTAGTATGAACAGAGCAGGCAAACTTATTATGACGGTTTCTTACCTTTCGTGGTTGGCGAATCGAAAAGTCCCAAGAACGGAGATATTTCCCACCGCATGAAACAGTTAATCCTCGTAGTAGAGCCTCCTTGTCTCCCACTGCAGCACGGTCTATAGTTCTCCACGTTCTGTCGTAGACATTTGGTGCAGTTCCACGCTGATAGGTCTTTACTGCATTGCATGAAACCGTATATTTTAGTGGGTACCGTAAGCCCTAGTGTCAGTTGTGTGTCGGCCGCGTAGTAATTGGGGTTGGGCGGCGAAGAAGCAGTGTCTATCAAGCTACCCATCAAAGCCTCCCAGGTACTTTCAAACTCCGTAGAGTTAACTTGGACATCTCTGGTATTGTTGTAACCTACTATTACCGACTTCAGTTCTTCGTCGTTGAGGGATCCGTAAAACGAGCGGTTTGAGTATCGTACAAGGCAAACTGTTGTGCCGGTTTCCCAGTGTGCACCTTCTGTATGGTTAGTACAACTCTGTAGCAATCTATCTGACGCAGACGCGATACAATCGGAACAAGACTTTGTATCAGTACCAGGTACACACATCCCTAGACCGTACGCTCTGTTCGTATCTTGTCCGGTCCAGGTCGTGTTGAAACCGTCATTATCTGTGACCTTAGAAGCAAGAGAAGAGAGCATGGATCGGCGGTTTAAGTCGTAAGTACCACTGACTGTGGAAAAAGCAGATGCGTTTTCGCATATTGTTTGCGCAGAGACCGCACAAGAGCCTATGAGCACAAACCAGAAAAGTACTGACAAGTCGACCATCTTCTTCATTCGCATTGTGTTTGATTGTCTGAAAACTCCAATCTCTTACAGGTAATTGTGTTTTCAAAGCCAATCTCTCTCATGGGCAGCTTTTGTAGAATTTAACCTAATCTTCATCGAATTTTCTACGTAGACTTTGAAGTTTGAATAATCAGTCGATTGCTTTGTTTCAGCACACACCGGAAAAGTCCGTGATGTCATTTTCGGGGTGCACATGTGAAAATTCAGCATTATTGACCTCTGATTTCCGTTTATGACTGTGTATGGAGTTTTAAGGAGTAGTTATCAGTTTGACGAATTCAAAATTAGAAACTGCAGGGAAACTTTAAACTGTCTATATTGGTAAGACAATGATACATGCATAAGTACTTAGACAATCAAAAAATTCTTATGATCTTACAGGAACAATAAAGCAGAGGCGTTCCTTCACATTCCTCCCTTTTGTGAAACCAAAGAAACTGACACATTAGACCCAATACTATTTTAATTTTTCTCTATCTGCCTTCTATTCGCTGGATTCAACAAATTTCTGGGTCCACATTTGAAAATTCAATATTGATTTTTGACTTGGCGTTTTTGTGACCGTGTTTACAGGTTTGAGGATCACTGTTATTAGTTTGACGAATTCAATATTAGAAACTTCGGTTTGAATCTTTAGTTTGTTGTTTCAAATGATAAGAAACAGACAGAGGCGTAAATACTAAAGTTAAATATTAATTTCGGTTTTACACTTTAGTTTTGATCTTTGAAGGAACAATGAAGCAGATGAGTTTGTTTTCAATCCTCTGTTTTGTCCTCATAAGCTTCGGTGTTGCTTCAGTTTCAGCACAAACATGTATGAACGATGGGTATTTCAGACCCAACGGTACTTACGACGCGAATCGCCGTCTCATCCTCTCTTCTCTTCCTTCAAGTGTCACGGCTCAAGACGGCTTATTCTACAACGATTCATTAGGACAAGAACCGAACCGTGTCTACGCCGTAGGGATGTGCATCCCAGGATCAACCTCAGAGGACTGTTCTGCTTGTATCAAGGGTGCATCCGATGGTTTGATAGAGAGTTGTCCTAACCGAACAGAAGCGTATTGGTGGCGATATGAATCCACGCTTTGCCATGTCCGCTACTCCAACACTTCTTTCTCAGGAACTGCAGATCTAGACCCGCAAGGACTTTTCACCAACACCGGAGATATCAGATCAAATCAAACAGAGTTCAGAGAACTATGGGAAGAGTTAGTTGGTCGTATGATTGCCGCAGCCTCCACAGCGAAAAGCACACCATCGTCTAGTGATAACCATTACACAGCTAATGTTGCAAACTTGACAGCTTTCCAGAATATATACGCATTGATGCAGTGCACGCCGGATCTTTCCTCTATTGATTGTGATAACTGTCTGCGACGGAGCACATCTGACTATCAGTCATGCTGTGGTCAGAACCAAGGAGGCGTTGTTCTGCGGCCAAGCTGCCTTTTCCGGTGGGAAGTGTATCCGTTCTATAAAGCTTTTGATAACTTTCCGGTGGCTTCTCCTCCTCCTCCACCTGCAGGCGACTGGGCTAACACAACTGACAATGGTAAATCTTCCAACTGAAAAAAGCTATGATTGTAAGAATAACTCAAATATATGAAATTGTTTTTTTCTGTGTTATGAGAAGATAGCAACAGAATATCTGCTCGAGTTGTCCTGGCAATTACCGTCCCAACTGGTGTTACCGTTTTGGTACTGCTTGTTATAGGATTTGTCCTTTGTGGGAGGAGAGAGTCACTACAAATAACTGAATTTGAATGTTAGTTTCTTGTGACTTAAGCTCTCTATTTCCTTTCATTTTAAGCATATAGTTTCTCTTAGCCAAGATAGGAAACAAGAGGCCTAACCAAGACACCCCCTTGATTCACAGCTGATATTGATATTTCAACTACAAATTCATTGCAATACGAATTTAAGGCAATCGAAGCTGCGACTAACAACTTTTCGAGGAGTAATAAACTCGGTGAAGGTGGATATGGTGAAGTTTACAAGGTACCTAAATCTCTCTGTTTGCTAGATTTGCTAAGTTATTATTGGTTATGAAGGGTAATTTTTCTTTCATTACATGCTATTTAGGGTAAGTTTTCAAATGGTACTGAAGTCGCAGTGAAGAGGCTCTCGAAAGAGGCAGGACAAGACAGAAGAAAGTTCAGGAACGAGGTTGTTCTTACATCAAAACTTCAACATAGGAATCTAGTTAGGCTTCTTGGGTTCTGTTCGCAAGGAGAGGAAAAGATTCTCATCTATGAGTTTGTTCCCAATGGAAGCCTTGACTATTGTCTATTCGGTATAGTTCCTTCAGCAGTTTGCTTATTCTGATCTATGATTTTGTCCCCAGCAGCTTAAACTAATTTATTGTACATGGAGATGTGCAGATCCTGAAAATCAAGGTCAGCTAGATTGGAGTCAGCGATACAAGATCATTGGAGGGATTGCTCAAGGGATTCTTCATCTTCATCAAGATTCACAGCTCACAATCATATACCGTGATTTCAAAGCCAGCAATATTCTTTTAGATGCCCATATGAACCCAAAGATTTCAGATTTTGGAATGGCGACAGTTTTCAGAATGGAGGAAACTCGAGGCAACACAAACTGGAGAGCTGAATCCTTGTAAGTTCTGCTCATAATAACCTAATAACTGAATCATTATCTGTTTGTTTGTTTCCTATTAACCGGACTTGTACGTTATCAGCGTCTACTTGTCTCCGGAGTATGCAATGCATGGAAAGTTCTCCATGAAATCTGACGTTTATAGCTTTGGAATCTTAGTTCTTGAGATTATAAGTGGCAAGAAGAACAGTAACCTCCACCAGATTGATGAAAGTACTACTGCTAGCAATTTGATCACCTATGTAAGCTTTAAGACCTCAATTCTTTACATTTTTAATTTTCTGTAAACGTATGACCAACGCTCTTGTATCTTCATTGATTGATCATTGTGTCAGGCTTGGAGGCTTTGGAGAAACGGGCGGCAACTAGAACTCGTGGATCCGGCCATTCGAGGAAATCACAAGAGTACTGAAGTCACTAGATGCATCCATATTGCGCTCTTATGTGTACAAGAAAATCCTGAAGACCGTCCAATGTTATCAACCATCAATGAAATGCTCACCAGTAACACAACCACCACTCTACCAGTGCCTCGTCTACCAGGATTTTTCCCACAAATCAGGCGCGAACTTGACTCAGTATCTGATGGATTAGAGTAGGACACATATATATGAAATTAAGAGCAAGTCTTTTCCTCATTAAGTTGAAAAATAAAAACACAAAAATGTCAAAACGATACTTGATTTGTTTCTCCATAAATAAGAATCGTAGTAGTTTTCTCTTTTAATCTTCTGTTATGATTTGTAAACTTTAAAATGTTGTAGTCAGTTTAATAAAAGCTGTAGTGAGGACAATGTTTATTGTTTACAGATTTAAAATTCTCTTATCACCGGGTAATTCTGATTCTTTGGCTTTTGAGAGCTTCCTTGTGGAACAATGGTGAAGAAAACAGAGAATGACCAGTTAGAGTAGCGTGTGAAGCAAGTTTCCTCACATGACCACGAGAAAAAACAGGCGGATCAGACCGAATCGAGAGGTTTAGCTCCCATTTTCGCCAGGGGCAAAAGAAATAAGATATTTCCTCCAAACATATCCTAGAAATATTTCTAAAATTATGCAAATCACTTCAATGTTTCTCCGAAGAAGACAATAACAAGGACTAACGCCTGAATAGTCCCTTCTAAGATGAGACTGGGGGACATAATTTTATGAAAAAGATATAACACAGAATTATTAGCTCTTCTGAGATTTAAGGATTTTGATAGATTAATGGATGTATGAAAGAATAAACATATTAAACATTAGCCTGGCTTTTAACGAGGACTAACACACGTGATTGATACATCATTCACAGAATAAGCAAAAGACATGGTAGTAGACGGACCGGGATGCAATCTCTCGGCTAATGGGTTTAGCTCGGATCTGACCCTGAAGAAAAATCCAGGTGGTTGAGGCACAGGCAGAGTTATTAAAGAATTAGTGAGCATCTGATATACTGTGGACATGGTTGGACGATCTGCTGGATGTTCTTGAACGCATAATAATCCGATATGGATGCATCTAATTACTTCATCCTTATCATACTCCTCCCCAATGGCTGGATCAACGAGTTCCAACGATGATTCATTGTTCCAAAGCCTCCATACCTGCTTATTCAATTTTCCAAGAACTAGTGTTCAGAGCAATGATCATTGCTAAAAAGAAGTAGAAAAAGATGAGATGGCATTGAGATTTACTGACATAAGTGACCAAGTTGCTTATTGAGCCATCTGTCTCGTTGAAGCTACTATTCTTTTTTCCACAAATAATCTCCAGAACCAACACTCCGAAGCTATACACATCAGATTTCGTTGAGAACTGCCCATTCGCCACATACTCAGGTGGCATGTAACCGCTGCAAAATACATCGGATACAGCAGTCTGTTTTATCAACAACAATAAGGACGTAAAGATTATAACAAAAACGAACAATTACTTACAATGTTCCAACTACTCTTTTTGTGTTAGCTTCCGTTTGATCCACTCTGAAATTCCTAGCCATGCCAAAATCCGCGATTTTAGGGTTCATATCCGCATCAAGCAAAATGTTACTTGCTTTGAGGTCACGGTGTATGATTGTGAGACGTGAATCTTGATGAAGATACAGAATCCCTCGTGTGATCCCTCCAATGATCTTGTACCGTATTGTCCAATCCAACTGACTCCTCTTTGTTAGGTCTGTATACCGACCCATTAGACTATGAGATGAAAAACAAAGGTTTCAGAGAATAAAACCCTATCCTCTGTTTTTTTTTGTTTTTCTTACCACCAAAGAGGAGGTAGTTGAGACTCTTGTTGGGAAGAAACTCATAGACTAATATCTTTTCCTCTCCTTGGACAGAAAAGCCAAGAAGCCTAACAAGATTTCTGTGTTGAAGTTTCGCCACAAGAAGCACCTCGTTCTTGAATTCGTGTTCACCTTGTCCTGACGTTTTAGACAGTCTCTTCACAGCAACCTCTGTTCCATTCGGAAACGTCCCCTGCACGTCACATAATTTTACTAGAAAATTATTTTTTGCTTTCACGCCAAGTTTTCTATCACAATATAAGTACTTCAGATAAACATTTCACCTTGTACACTTCACCAAACCCACCATGACCAATCTTGTTAATATTCTGAAAATGACTTGTTGCAGCTTCAATGGCCTTAAAATCGAATTGAAGTGAACCTGAAGTTGAAATATCCTCTGCAGCTGCAGAACAAATTTACAGATACATAGTGTTATATTCGAGAGTTTCCTAGGGAAATTGCACATTTCTATCTCACGTATGTGTTTTTTTTTACCATTATCTGGCGGTGCAGTACCATAAGTCTTCCTTAACGTTTTTGCAACATAGAAATAACCGTCTGAGAAGAGCATAGAATGAGACAAAAACTAAGTGAAGATATATATGTTTTGTAAATCTGTGTTTGTACCAAAACATAAGGAAACTCACTTTCAGTTGTAAATGCTTTGTACGCTTCTCTCCTCCTCCAAAGAGCAAATCCTAGACCAAGCAATAAGATGGGAATAACAACAATTGCCACAATAGCTTCTGTAGAAACCCTTTTACCATCTGCAAGAACCCAAGAAACAGAGCAGATTCAAAAACCTAACAAGAAACAGAGCAGTTTAAAGAAACTGACAAGAACAGTGCAGGAAAAAAAACTTCAAAACATGGTTACATATGGGTATAATTGACCTGACAAGAACAAAGATTACAAAACATGCTCTTACCTTTTTCAAGAGGAGGACTATTATTAAAAAGCTCCAAGAACGAAAAAATCTCCCATCGAATGAAACAGCTAGGCCTCGAAATAATGCCTCCTTGTTTCCCTTGGCAACATGTACTGTACTCAATCACGTTTTGCTGTAAACACTTGGTGCAGTTTTGAAGAGATAAATCTTTAGTGCATTGCACAAAACCGTAGATTTCGGTGTTGGATGACTCAAGCTTTCTTGTTCCGGCTGCGTAGTACAAAGAAGAAGCTTTCTCTACCACACCAGTCATCAAAGCTTTCCATGTGATGCCGAAGTCCGTCACGTTAGGTTGAAAATCTCTGGTATTATACTCATCCCGTACATTTTTCGTATCGAGCGATCCGTAAAACGAGCGGTTCGAGTAGCGTACAAGACAAAGTGTTGTTCTATATATCCTCCAGTCTATAACTTCTGTCTGGTTTGTACAATTCTGTAGCACTCCATTAGTTGAAGAGATGATACAATCAGAACAAGTTCGTGGATCAGTACCTGGGACACACATCCCTAAACCGTATACTCTGTTCGGATCTTGACCGGTCGAGGTCGTATAGAAGCCGTCGTTAGCTGTGACGTTAGAAGGCAGAGAGGAGAGCATGACTCGGCGGTTGAAGTCGTAAGTATCATTGGGTGTGAAAAAACCAGATCTGTTAAGGCATACATTTGCAGAGACAGGACAAAAGCTAAGAAGCAAAAACAAGAAGACTACTAAGAAGTCGACCATTTTGTTCGTCCACATTTGTGTATGAACTCTGACATTAAAAAAACCTCTAATAAGTATTGAAAGACATAATTCTTTAAACAGGGATTTTCAAAATTATTTTCATTCTCTCTTGCGCTGTACGAAATTGACCAAAGGGGATTGAATTTTCTAACGTAAGACTTTTTGTATGGCCAGTTAAGTCTTTTTTTTTGTGTGTGTCGTCAACGACCTTGAGTAACGACGCGTCATATGATGATCCCAATCCATAGCATTACTTTTGGTGAAGTTATTTTGATTTTACAATAAATGATCCAGTACTTGAAGTAGATATTTTGAATTGTGACTCAAGTTGCATAGAATCATAAAACTATACATTCAAGTGGATCTCTCCCAGTTCATTATTTGGATGTTCCTCTATGTATCAAATTTTTTATCTCTACCCTGATCCAATCCATCAAGTAAAGACTCCATTGCAATTGCTCTCTTCTGTAATCTCGTTCTCAGGGATAACAAATTTTTGGTCAAGTACATTCATTCTACCAATATGTAACAAATTTCTCTGGAAGGGTCACATGGAAGGAAAAACATCCACAAGCCTTCGACCAACTCAGCCGCTCAATGCCTCCTCGATGCTACAACAATGGTTCTGCCATTTGTTTCTGGGCCGAGCAGTTTGGATTTTTAAACTGTGTGTTCGGCTATTTAGCCGAACACATTGGGCCTAAAGGCTTAATAATATTTTACTCATGCTTTATCTAGATCCAATTGGGCCTAATGGCTTTATAATAGCCGAACACACAGTTCAAAAAAGACTTTTGCTCCCTTCCCCATTTTTGTGAATACAGACAGACTTAAACTCGTCAAGGCGTTGCGTTGACGTTGACGTGGAATAAATTTCATCCTCTTATTGTCTGTAGGTTTTCAGACCCCAAAAAGGCAAAACTAACTTGAGTTCTCTCTTCCATTTCGTCTTCGCAACTCGCAAGCTTGAGTTCTCATAAACAGCAACACTTACAAGCCCGTTTACTTTGGCATAGACTTGTGGTCGTCACTCGTCACAAACCTATCCTCTGTTTCACGTTAATCTATCACAAACAGAACAAAAGTAAACTTATTTCATATAGATTTGGAGTGATGAACAACACAAATCGAGGAAAAGCAATTTTGTTTTCTAGCGACTCTTTCATCTTCCTTTTCCTTTTCTCCTTTCTCACTAGCTTCAGAGTTTCTGCTCAAGATCCCACTTACAGATACCACAGCTGTCCGAATACAACAACTTACTCCAAAGACAGCATTTACTTCGCCAATCTCCAAATCCTTTTGTCCCTTCTCTCTTCCCCCGACGCCTCCTACTCTACTGGATCAAAGAACGTCGCCGTCGGGGAAGCTCCCGATAGAGTCACCGGACTTTTTTCTTGCCTTGGAGACCTCTTACCGGATGTTTGCCGTAACTGTGTCGCGTTTTCCGTCAAGGACGCCTTAAATCGGTGTCCGAATGAGAGAGAGGCCATGCTCTTTTACGATCAGTGTATACTCAGATACTCCAACTCTCAAGGTAAAGTTTCTGTTCAAGATCCCACTTACATATACCACACCTGTCCGAATACCACAACTTTCACCCCAAACAGCACTTTCTTCACCAATCTGAGAAGCCTTTTGTCTTCTCTCTCTTCCCGCAACGCCTTTTACGCCTCCGGATTCCAAAACGCCACCGCCGGGCAAGCCCCGGACAGGGTCACTGGACTTTTCCTCTGCCGCGGAGACGTCTCGGCTGAAGATTGCCGTAGATGCGTCGTCTTTTCCGTCAGCGACACCTTAAGTCGGTGCCCGAATCGGAGAGAGGTCACGCTCTATTACGACGAGTGCATGCTCAGATACTCTAACGGGAACATTCTCTCGACCTTGAATACCAATGGAGGGATCATCTTGTTTAACACCCAGAATGTTACAACGAACCAAACAGGGTTCAGAGATTTGGTCTTGTCCACGATGAACCAAGCAGCCACCGAGGCATCGAGTCGTTCTCGAAAATTCGATGCGAGAAAGGCCAATTATACCACATTCCAGACTTTGTACGGACTGGTTCAGTGCACTCCTGATCTGACGAGGCAAGACTGTTTGCGCTGCCTGCAAAGGATTATCAATCAATTGCCCACTGAAAATATTGGGGGAAGACTTATTGTGCCGAGCTGTAGTTCAAGATACGACCTTTACGCGTTTTACGACGAAACCGCCGTTGGAACACCTCTGCCGCAGCTGGATTCAGCTCCTACTTCACCACCACCACCACCACCACCGTCATTTCTAATTCCTTCACCACCACCTGGTCTGAATATTCGCTTTCCTTTGATTACTTGTTTCAGCGCAATTTATCTTTTAAGACATTCAAGATTTGCTAAAACAAGGGTTCATATGTGGTGATCTGATACAAATATTCATGTTAAACACAGGAGAAGGCGGAAACTCCTCTGTCATAATCATTGCTGTTGTTGTTCCAATCGCCGTTTTTCTTCTCCTTTTCATAGCTGTTTTTAGTTTCCGGGCTAAAAGAAAAAGAACTGTTTATGAGACGGAACCACTACCTGAAGGTATGATACATCCAGTTATAATGTTTATAATGTACATACATTTTCCCAAAATGACACTTATTATGAAATAGAGGGAGTATTAGTTAAGTTTTGAAATTAGTATCGATTTTGATTAGGCCACACGCAACATTGTTAAAATTAATTTCAGAAAAAGCTGTCAGGTTTCATCCCACGTAAACGTTGACAGACCAACCAACGATGTGATTTGCACATTTAATTTACAGAACTAAGCTATCGTTTCAGGTCGAATCAATATTCTGCTGTCTTCTTTTTCTTAATCAACTGTTGAAGTTGTTTCTACAGATGGGGATGATATTACTACTGCAGGCTCACTTCAGTATGATTTTAAGGCGATTGAGGCTGTAACTGATAAGTTTTCGGAAAGTAACAAACTCGGCCAAGGTGGATTCGGCCAAGTCTACAAGGTAACTATACTCTGTTTTTCCCCTGTTTCCAAATCAAATCTCCCCACACTATACTCTGTTTTTCCCCTGTTTCCAAATATAATCTCCCATACTTTGAACGTTGAGATGTATGGGCTTAAGTGCAACAACTTTGTAACTACAAAAATCTTTCTATAACCTATGCCGAATAATATAGAGGAACCCTCCTTAATTATCTTCCTTCGTGTCTAACGAAATTTACTCTTGTAGGGAACGTTTCCTAGTGGAGTACAAGTTGCGGTGAAGAGGCTATCGAAGACCTCAGGACAAGGAGAAAGAGAATTCGAAAACGAAGTTATTGTTGTGGCAAAACTTCAGCATAGGAATCTAGTTAGGCTTCTTGGATTTTGTGTGGAAGGAGAAGAAAAGATACTTGTCTATGAGTTTGTGCCCAACAAAAGCCTCGATTACTTCCTTTTTGGTAAATTGAGTTCAATACTAGCCTAAGATATGTTTCAAATTGCAAGCCACTCAATGTTTTTACTATTTTACATCACGCATGTGCAGACTCCACGATGCAGAGCAAGCTTGATTGGACAAGACGGTACAAGATCGTTGGAGGAATCGCTAGAGGAATTCTTTATCTTCATCAAGATTCACGGCTTACAATCATACATCGTGACCTCAAAGCGGGTAACATCCTCTTGGACGCTGATATGAATCCGAAAGTTGCAGATTTTGGAATGGCAAGAATTTTTGGAATGGACCAAACAGAAGCCAATACGAGAAGAGTAGTAGGAACCTAGTAAGTTTTGGTCTTGCCATTATTGCTTCTGCAGACTTTATTATGCGTCTATTAACTCAACATTTTTAATTATTGTGTCAGTGGTTACATGTCTCCCGAGTATGCTATGTATGGCCAGTTCTCCATGAAATCAGATGTCTATAGCTTCGGGGTCTTAGTTCTTGAAATCATTAGCGGCAGAAAGAACAGCAGTCTCTATCAAATGGATGGTGGTGTTGGCAACTTGGTTACATATGTGAGTGTAGAGCCTTAAAATCTCAAAACTTTGTTGTTTTATTCAACAGTGACCAAAGTTTTAACTGTTAAAATGTTCAATAGACTTGGAGACTATGGAGCAATGGGTCGCCGTTAGAGCTCGTGGATCCGTCCTTTCAAGATAAGTATCAAACAAACGAAATAACCAGATGCATCCATATAGCTTTACTATGTGTTCAAGAAGAAGCTGAAGATCGTCCAACAATGTCAGCGATCCTCCAGATGCTCAGTACTAGCTCAATCGCTCTTGATGTACCTCGACCACCAGGATTTTACTTCCGAGGCAGGCATGAACAAGTAGGGAGAGCAGGTCCATCCATGCATATGTCTGCTCTATGTTCCATCGACGATGCTTCCATTACTAGTGTAGCTCCTCGTTGAAAACAAAAATTACAATTCATATATTAAACTAGAAGTTGAATTTTCCACGAGAATGGCTGGCCATGCACATTAATAAGATATTTATTAATTTGAGTTGTCGTGGGAGACTTGACATCTTTAGGTCATCCTTTCTGACTAATTGATAATAAGGCTTTTGAATCAAGATTTCTTTATCAATCATCGGTTTGTGAAAAGACTATACATATCAAACATTAAGCAAGCCTCGCTTTCAACGAGGACTAGTGACTTCTTTTCGATGATTTAGATAATGTGTGTATGTTTGCCCAAAAAAAAAAGATAATGTGTGTATGATTTACTAAATCTGGTTCTTATCATTTTTTTTTTATCAGAAGTTGAATTTTTTATGTGAATAGCCAGGCACATTTATAGAAAATTATATACTTTGAATTATCGTGGGAGACTTGAGATTTTAAGTCACCACCTTTCCGAACTAATTGATATTAGGCCTTTGAATCAAGATTTGTTTATCAATCGTCAGTGTTTGAAAGACTATACATATATCAATTATCAAACACTAGCCTCGCTTTCAAGTTGAAAGTTTCAACGAGGACTAACACACGTGATCGACATGCTAATAGACGGACCAGGTTGCAATCTCTCAGCTAATGGGTTGGGCTCGGATCTGACCTTGAAGACAAATCCAGGTGGGTGAGGCACATGGAAAGTAATTGAAGTATTAGTGAGCATCTGAAAGATTGTAGACATGGTTGGACGATCCGCTGGATTTTCTTGAACACATAACAATCCGATGTGGATGCATCTAATGACTTCACTTCTGTCATAATTATCCTCCATGGCCGGGTCTACCATTTCCAGCAATGATTCATTGTTCCAAAGCCTCCATACCTATTCAAGTCATTTATCAAGAAACCATTGCTAAAAAGAAGTTGAAAAGTTTGAGATGGCATTGAAATTTGTTTACTAACATAAGTGACCAAGTTGCTTATTGAGCCATCTGTCTCGTTGAAGCTACTATTCCTTTTTCCACCAATAATCTCCAGAACCAGTACTCCAAAGCTATAGACATCAGATTTTGTGGAAAAATGTCCATTTGTCACATACTCAGGTGGCATGTAACCGCTATAAAATACAAACGCCTATCATTTTGAGCTTTACCAGCATAAATATGGTTAGACACATTATACCTAAAACGAACAATTACTTACGATGTTCCAACTACTCTTCCTGTGGTAGCTTCAGTTTGGTCCACTGTAAAATTTCTAGCCATTCCAAAATCTGAAATTTTAGGATTCAAATTGGCATCTAAGAGAATGTTACCAGCTTTGAGGTCACGGTGTATAATTGTAAGCCGTGAATCTTGATGAAGATACAAAATCCCTCGAGTAATTCCCTCGATAATTTTGTAGCGTGTTCTCCAATCCAGTTGACTACTCTTCATCGGGTCTGCATATCCCACATATATGATATATCAACCGATTACACTACGAGATCAATAACTAAGGTACAGAGAATATAAGCCTATTATGTATAATGTTTCTTACCAAAAAGGAAATAATCGAGACTTTTGTTGTGCAAGAACTCGTAGACTAAAATCTTTTCTTCTCCTTTGACAGAAAACCCTAGAAGCCTAACAAGATTCTTATGTTGAAGCTTTGCTACAAGAAACACCTCGTTTTTGAACTCTTCTCCACCTTGTCCTGACGTTTTAGACAGCCTCTTCACAGCAACTTCTGTTCCATTTGGAAACGTTCCCTGCCAATTTTATATGATCTTCACATAATTATCAAAATATGTTTTTATTCTTTTGCACTGACTTTCTCACACAAATAAGTACTCGAGACAAACATTAATTATATATACCTTGTAAACTTCACCAAATCCACCATGACCAAGCTTATTACTAATATGAAAATTACTTGTAGCAGCTTCAATTGCTTCAAATTCGAATTGAAGTGAACCTGAAGTTGTAATATCATCCGCAGCTGCACAACATATGTGTACATATAAAAAGATGAAAACAAATCGAAGATCTACTAATGTTTCAAAAATCTGTCATTACCAAAACATAAGGAAACTTACTTTCATTTGTAAATGTTTTGTACGCTTCTCTCCTCCTCCAAAGAGCAAATCCTAGACCAAGCAATAAGATAGGAACAACGACAATTGCCACAATGATTCCTGTAGAAACCCTTTTGCCATCTGCACGAATTAACCCAATGAAGAAAAAAATTTGGCACAAAAAAACTTCAAACATGGGTATATTATCATATGACCTGACGACAACAAAGATTACAAAACATGATCTTACCTTTCTCAAGAGGAGGACTATTATCGAAAAGTTCTAAGAACGGATAAACCTCCCATCGAACGAAACAGCTAGGCCTCGATATAACGCCTCCTTGCCTCCCACGGCAACATGACCTATACTCAATCACGTTTTCCTGAAGACACTGGGTGCAGTTTTGAAGAGACAAGTCTTGACTGCATTGCACAAAACTATAAACACGGGAGATGGAAGACTCAAGCTTTCGTGTTCCGGCTGCGTAGTACAAAGAGGAAGCTTCGTCTATCAAACTAGTCATCAAAGCCTCCCATGTAATCTCCAAATCCGTAAAGTTAGCTTGAAAATCTCTTGTATAGTTCTCACTCCTCAGAATCTCCGTACCGAGCGATCCGTAAAACGAGCGGTTTGAGTAGCGTACAAGACAAAGTGTTCTGTCCATTCTCCAGTCAATACCTTCTATCTGGTTAGTACAGTTCTGTAACAATCTAGCAGATGCAGAGATGATACAATCAGAGCAAGATTCTGCGTCAGTACCTGGGACACACATCCCAAGACCGTACGCTCTGTTGGGATCTTGTCCCATCGAAGTCGTGTAGAAACCGTGGTTACCTGTGACATTAGAAGGAAGAGAAGAGAGCATGGCTCGGCGGTTTAAGTCGTAAGTGCCATTGGGTGTGAAAAAACCAGATCTTTCAAGGCATATATCTGCAGACACAGGACAAGAGCTTATGAGCAAAATCAAGAAGAAGACTAGGAACAAGTTGTCCATTCTGATCTTTCCCTTTGCGTTTGAAATTGTAAAACCTTTGAATCTTGAAAGAAACAATTTTTTTAAAACAGAGATTTGGATTTCTCACATTTTCAACCTCTTGTTGCTGAACGCAATTGACCAATTGTCATTGAATATTCTAACTTGGACTTTGGAAGATGATCAGTCCATGTCTTGCGAGACTAATTCACACAACTTTCGGTTGACTTAATTTGGGTTCATACTACCGGTTCAGTGGGATAAGGTTTTTTTTTAATTAAGGGCTTATTTAATACGGCCGTATTTTTATTGTATAGTTCATTAATACGGCCGTATTTAGAAGTTTAATGAACTATACGGCCGTATTTGTGATGTTAAAAAGTAGTGGGGGTGATTCTTTAATTACATAAAAGTTTGAGAAGAGGTTCCCATCGTCGTCGATACTCTCGATACCATCTCACTGACGCCAAATCGAGTACACACCGGAATAACCAGCGGGAAAATGGATGCCGGAGCTGAAGTTGATGACGATCAGCCGGTGGATGGCGCTTCCTCGGCGGCGGAGGAATCTGGGTCGAATCAAGAAAGCGGCGGAGGGTCGGAGCCGTCGTCGTTGAATCAGAGGGAGATTTTGAGAACCCTTGCTACGGTGGAGAAGGATTCGCAGGCAATCGCGGAGAGCTTTTCTTCTCTCTTTGTTTCCCTCCGATCGACTCTCTCTGAGGTTGGATTACCGTTTTTTGTTCGTCCGTTGCCGAGAAAATTATGACATCTTGGGCGAATCAAAGTCTAGAGGTTTTAAATCCATCGATTTCGAACAGAGTTTCTTGGAATTATAGTGGATAGGACTCGCGTGCATTGCGTTAGCTTGATTCTCAGACTAGGAGATTTCATCAGTGGCTTGTTTAGTTTCTTAAGTGTATGTGATTGAACAAAAGGGAAAACCTTTTTGAATGTTTATGTTCTGAGCTCTGGAAAGCTGGTGTCTTTCAGGTTGATGTGGTTCTTTAGATGCAAAATACTTCTATGTTTGATGGCCTCTGATCTATATGTTTTCATGAAAAAACTGTATCTTTCTCTCATTCGATTTTAATGTATTTATTTTTGTTGTGGTTTATGGGACTTCCTTGATGGTGTTATAGGCTACTGGTAGCTCAGTTGATCACATGGGTTGTTTTGGTGATGCAGCGGGACGGCTTCAAGAAACCGGTAAGAAAGTTTACCTTTTTTTTGAATTGAGCCTTCTTCACTGGTTTTTGTAATCTTATTAGGGACTTAAGAGCAATTGATTCAGCTTTGCCATTTTATAAATGAACAAATCAAACTTGAACCGATTTTCTCTGTTTTATGAATTCTCAGCTCTAGATGCCGCTACCAAAGGGAACCGGTACATCAACTCTTGCCTCAGGTACTTTTAACAATGATCTCGTCAATACTCTTATCTGATCATAAGTGTCCAAATATGCTGATGGTCAATGTCATTCCTTAGCCCTAATTCTCTAGCTTTCTGAAAAAAGTTATGATTTTGTTTTGTTTTGGTTCAATACGCAGATTAAACGAGGAAATTAAAGGCGTTGAGAATCTGGCGGGTCGGTTGTATCCTTAATATGGTTCTTTGCGTGTCTGCCATGTTTATGTCTTAATGTTGAACATAGAGACAAAGACATATCATGTCAGCTCAAAGCTTTTCTTATTGTCGTTTAGTCGGATTTTCGTGTAGAGTCCTTAATAAATCAATCTTCAGAAAGCACCTGAGGAGAAATGTGGATGTTCTTGACACGGCTGTGAACAAACTTATTCGACCTCCATGAGAAGAAGTCATCAGAGGATCACTTATTTCTCGTACATAATGATTTTAGCTACAGCTGATGTTTTTGCCTTTTTGTGACAAAAAGTTTGATGTGGGAAGACTTTTTTTTTTTTTTTTTCCTTTTTCTTATGCTGAGAAGTGAATATTTTCTATACTGTTACGTCTTTACTTTATTT
This sequence comes from Thlaspi arvense, assembly GCA_911865555.2. Lineage (NCBI taxonomy): Eukaryota > Viridiplantae > Streptophyta > Magnoliopsida > Brassicales > Brassicaceae > Thlaspi > Thlaspi arvense. The sequence goes on along the minus strand of OU466863.1, from coordinate 7,112,043 downwards.
GAAGCAGAATGCTGTTAGCTTTGGTTTTTCATTTGTCCAAATAATTTAAGAGATTTTATTTATTTATACAGCCTTTTGGTTTTTTATGGTCGAATTCGTGATGATTGAGAGCCTATTTACATTTATTTGCAGTCTTAATTTTGAGATTTTCAAGGGCTTTTCTATCGGATACTTAATGAGCTTTTACGTGTTCGATAAGTTTCTAGTTTTCCTTTTTTTTTTTAGTTACTTTTCCTTTTTTTCTTATTTATTTAGGTGTCTCTTAGGTTTTTGTAAGACTCTTTTCTATCTATGCACTGCTGAGAGTATTCGCAGACTGTCTATTGTTTCAGAACTCGCGTCCTATTTCCAGAGCAAGAACCGAGATTTCCTGTAAGTCTTGAATCACACGCTAGTTGTAGCTTTCGCAAGTATTTGCAATTGCATCAAATCATCTGACTGTTTTCTGCTGCGCCGTCAAAAGTTTTGATACTATGAATTGAATTATGGGTTTAGAGCGAGATCGTTGCTTGCTTATGCCTCATAAAGCTGAACACTTTATCTTATATTCTGCATTAAGCATCAACTAATTTTAGTTTTTTCAATCTTTTTTCTTAAATTAGTGATTTGGATGATATTCATAGAAAGCCATCGTTTTTACAGGTTTCGTAGGAGTGTTCTGGTTAAACCCTTTTGTCTCAAATTCAATCATGGCGATTTTTTCCAATCCGGAGAATGCGTTAAAGCGGGCTGATGGTAAGTTCCACATTGTTTGCCTTTTGGCTCATGAAATTTTTAGTCTTTTGTTTCACCATTGAGTTGAGATTGTGGTGTTGCGCGATTGCAGAACTCATCAAGCTTGGGCAGAAACAAGCTGCTCTCCAGGTGCTTCATGATCTCATTAACTCAAGGAGCTTCAGATCTTGGCAGAAGCCACACGAAAAGATTATGCTTAGATATTTGGAACTCTGTGTTGAGTTGAGGAATGGCCAGTTTGCCAAAGATGGACTGATCCAATACCGTAATTCTTGCCAGCAATTGAATGCGACTTCCTTTGAAGAAGTGACCAAGCACTTCGTGGGCCTTGCTACCGAGAAAGCTGAGCAGGTTCGTTGTCAGGAGGAGGCCCTCGATGTCGATGACCTTGAAGCTGATAAGAAGCCTGAAGATTTACAGATGAGTGTTGTAAGAGGAGAGAAGGATAAAGATGGGTCGGCGACACCGTGGTTCAAGTTTTTGTGGGAGACCTACAGAACGGTTATTGATATACTGCGGAACAACTCGAAGCTGCAAGCATTGTCTGCGGTTAGTATCATCGTGGACATTACATTTGTTAGCTTTTTTTTTTAATTTGATTTTCTAGTTGATTCACTGTGCGTTGTTATCTTGTAGATGGCAACACATCACGCATTCCAGTTCTGTAAGCAGTATACAAGACCAACTGAATTCCGTAGGCTTTGCGAGATTACCAGAAGTAATTTGGCAAACCTTTACAAGTACCGAGACCAGAGGGACCGGCCTGATTTGACGGCGCCTGAGACCTTGCAACTTTACCTTGACACAAGATTTGAGCAGTTAAAAGTTGCTACTGAGCTTGGACTATGGCAGGAAGCTTTTCGCTCTGTTGAAGATATATATGGACTGATGTGCACGGTGAAGAAAACGCCCAAGGCGTCTTTGTTGGTGGTCTATTATTCCAAATTGACTGAGATCTTTTGGGTTTCTTCAAGCCATCTTTACCATGCTTATGCATGGTCTAAGCTGTTTAGCTTGCAGAAGAGTTTCAACAAGAACTTGAGCCTGAAGGACTTGCAGCTAATAGCTTCATCTGTTGTCTTGGCGGCATTATCTGTTCCACCGTATGGTCAGGCTCGCGGTGCATCCCATTTGGAACTTGAAAATGAGAAAGAACGTAATTTGAAGATGGCCAACCTCATAGGGTTCAATCTTGAACCTAAATCTGAGGGCAGAGATATGGTAAACATTAATTAGTTTGTTTTGCTGTTATCATATTACATCCTTTGTTTCCGTATTGCTTTCTCTAATTTCATCTGTTCTATTTTCAGCTTTCTCGAGAATCACTTCTGTCAGAGCTGGTAAGTCTCTAAGCAGCCCTGCTTCGTAGTTGACATTGTTTACTCTTTGACATTTTCTTGTGCTGATCTGATGTGAGTCTAATTTATCCTCAATTAGGTTTCAAAAGGTGTTTTGAGCTGTGCAACTCAGGAGGTCAAAGATCTTTACCATCTCTTGGAGCATGAAAATCATCCACTTGATCTCGGTTCCAAGATTAAGCCTTTGTTGGATAGAATCGCCAAACTCGGTGGGAAGCTGACATCAGTTCCTTCTTTATCGGAAGTACACCTCTCCCAATATGTTCCCTCGCTGGAGAAGCTTGCTACTCTGAGACTGCTTCAACAGGTAAATGCACTAATGTTTTTGACCCTGTTGTGTATATATATTTCTGCATGTGCTTTACAAGTCTGTTACAATTCTTTTTCAGGTGTCTAAGATGTACCAGACGATAAGTATTAAGCATCTAGCTCTGCTGGTCCCTTTCTTCGATTTCTCAGCTGTTGAGAAGATATCAGTTGACGCTGTGGAAAACAATTTTGTGGCGATGAAAGTGGATCATGTGAAAGGTGTTGTGATTTTTGGAACTCTGGTGAGCCTCTCTGGTCCCATTCTGCGATTGAGTAGTTTTAATCGAACTGTTTGATAGTTTTGGTTGATGTTGTTTTCATTCATTCAACTATTTGTGTATCAGGGTATTGAGTCTGATGTGCTGAGAGATCCTCTGTCTATTTTTGCTGAGACGATGAACAAAGTACGAGCGATGTTATATCCCGCTACAATTAAAGCATCAAAGCTTGTTGATATAGTGCCTAATCTTGGGGAGACTGTAGAAGAAGAGCACAAAAGATCACTAGCTCGGACATTAATCATTGAACAGAGGAAGGAGGAACAAGAACGTCAGCAATTAGAGATGGTATTTTTTCATACATGAGTTGAAGCATCATTTCATACTTCTTCATTATCATTGAGTCGCTTGATGACAAAGTCTCTGTTGTTTGTTTTGTGTTTTTTGAAGGTTCTTGAAGTGGAACAGAGAAGGCTTAGGCTTCTGAAGCTAACCGAGGAGGCGGAACAGAAGAGACTTGCAACAGAGCTTGAGGAGAGGAGGAGACAAAGAATCGTGAGGGAAACAGAGGAGAGGGAGCTCCAAACTCAGGCGTTGCTGGAGAAGGCCATAAGTGAGAAGCGCAAGGAAGATCAAGAAATGGAGAAGAAGCTGCAGAAACTTTTCAAAACTATGGATTATCTGGAACGAGCAAAGAGAGAAGAGGCCGCCCCTTTGATTGAAGCTGCATATCAGCAGCGACTGGTAGAGGAAAGAGAATCTCATGAGCGCGAGCAACAGGTGAACTTTTATTCTTACAGTAATTTTTGCATCTTTATATCTTTGTCCTTTGTTAAGGAAGAGAAAGGTCCTAATAGTCTCTTCTGTTTTGTGTAGCGTGTGGTCGAACTCAGCAGGGAACGTCATGAGAGGGACTGGAGTCACTGGATAAGGTTGCGCAGAATGTTGGATAATAAGGTCCGTTGGCTTGTCAAGTATGTTCAAATCATTTTTTGTTCATATTGTCAAGCAACTCAAAAATCAAATCTTTTTTGTTTCTAGGAAATATTCCAAGAGAGAGTGATTAGTCCTCGAGCAGCTGAGTTTGACAGGCTACGGACAGAGAGAGAGGAGCGTATTGGCCAAAAAATTCGAGCCAGGAAACAGCAGAGGGATGTTAAGAGAAAACAGATATATTATATGAAACTTGAAGTGGAAAGAAGAACAAGGCTGCAGGAAGAAGAGGAAGCTCGTAGGCTTGAAGAGGAAGCTCGTAGGCGTGAAGAGGAAGCTCGCAAGCGTGAAGAGGAAGCTCGTAAGCGTGAAGAGGAAGCTCGCAAGCCTGGAAAATACATTCCGAATTTCAGGCGTAGACAAGCCACTGAAGTTTCAGGGTCTGCACCGGCACCACCACCAGCACCTGCTGAAGGAGAGCACTGGAGAAACGGAAGTGGCCCTGAAGGCAGCGAGCGACCTGGTGGTGATGTTTGGCGCAGAGAAGAAGGCAGTTCTGCGTTTGGAAGCGGCTCGAGGTCCTCTTCATCAAGAACCTCACAGCGCTGAGGCATCTGCAGTAGAACTTTGTCTTAGTGAAGAATAATTTTGTCATTATATGCCATTGATTTAACATTCTAGAAAACTCGTTTTTGGTACTCCATCTAGAGCTTTCTTCTTCGTCATTTTAGACTTTGCAGATGATATCTGTCTGTCAACTTTCAGCTGTCTAAAACCATTTGCGTTGAACATCATTTATTTTCTATAGATTTCTCTCAATGACTATGGTTTATTGTAGAAAGTATTCAGTGAGTGAGACAGACTTATGCTCAAGCACGTCATAAAGAACAAAAAAGGTCGACCTTTAAACTACTTTGTATAAATCAAATTGGATTAGACAAACTATAAGATCTAAGTAAGAAAGTAGTGTTTAGTGCTGCCTAAATCCTTTTCAGGACACAATCATATGTGGGTCACACTTATGCTTCTTTGTTCACCATTTTTAAGTGAATCAGGCTTGACTAATATAGTCCCACTTTGAATAAACATGTTAAAATAAAAAACCTGTGAAGCATTATTATTACTTTAGATGGTAATAGAAAGACTCAGACAAAGGTTTTCTACACAAAAGTTAGAAATAGATAGAAACAAAAAGTAGCTTTGGATTCCACTACCTAATATTTTGATATTGCATGACACTCACAAGTCACAACAATTGTAACTTCATTCTCAACCAGTACCGGTTTAGTGATTTCTAAACCTATATACCGGGTTTTTCCTGGTAAGGATCATCAGGTTGAGGCAACTTGAGTCCAGCAAAGTCTTTGACAGTGTAACCAATCCTCTCAAACTTGCCTACTTCATTACTCTGTCTGAAATTCAGATACTCCAAACACTTAAACGACTTGTAGCTCCTGCAGTTTCCCTCCCCAACGATTTCTTTCGGCGCAAGTATCACTTTCTCATCCTCAAAACAGAGGAAAAACGCCAGAGAGACTCTGTTCACCAGCTTTCTCAATACAACTCGATGTTCAGAAGATCTCAGCCGTCCGTTACTCCACGCCTGCATGAGATCTCCGATGTTAACAACAAGGAGATTCTCGCACGGATTTATATCGATCCATTTCCCTTCCTTAGACCTCATCTGCAGTCCACCAACTGAATCTTGATAGACTATTGTTATGCAGCTCATATCCGTGTGCATGCCAAGACCTTCAACGAGCTCTTCGTGCTTCTCTACGTCGTGTGGAGGTGTGTAGTTCACTAGTCTTAAGTATCCATGACAGTTGCTAAACTCATTTTGATAGCATCTCTTCCCGGTTTCGTCTCCTAAGGTCATCATCAAGAGTATCTTCAAGAGTCTTTGGGACAATTCCGCCATTTTAGCACCGTATTCTTGCAGTGTGTCTCTGGAAAAGAAAAAGAGAGAAGAAGTAAGAGTGTCAAGCCACAAATAGAATGAAGAAGAAAGACATTGATTTGTGTTGTAGTGACAACCTTAACTCTGGTTTATGATGATCTTGGAACAAAACATCTGCAGAAGCTTTTGCAGAACCGGAGAAATCAGGTCCAGAGACGACAAGGCTTTCGAAATAAGGAGAGGCGATGAACCGAGGAGTATATGAAAAGGAACCAAGCTTGAGCTTTGATTCAAGAGGAACACTGAATACATCTCTAGATAAGGAATAGACTCTATTGAACATCTCTTTAGAGATTCCATGATTGGTGACATAGAAAAATCCCCAGTCTCCACAAGCTTGAGAGAGAGAAGACAGAACAGAGGACTGAATTGGTTGTGTTAAGTCTAACACAGGAAGCTGCAGAGAGCTTTGAAGTTCAGACATTATCTTATATATTTACTTGTCTTTAAGAGTGTAGGGGTAAAGAGTAGGGGTAGGCTATGCTATGCATAGAGGTATAGTCTATATAAGACATGATACAGTTCAAAGAAGCTTTTGAGATATAAATAATCAATCAAAAGAAAGCTTTAGCAATAGAATCCTCATTTCTAGCTAACTAATCATTTTGTCGGTATCAAAAATGATAATAATCTATGATGCTTTGTCGGTATAAGTCGTAGCAGCCGGACTTGCCTCCATCTACCTGTTGGCCCAAGCATACACGTATAAAACCCTAAGAGGCTGAAGAAACATTAGCGCAAATGCTCTTACTGGTATATAACTCAAAACTTACAGTCCAGTAAGTGTATAAGCGAGCATGATCTTGTGAGGATTGGGACAGAGTTGGATTCACCTGTTGAATATTTACATATTCCAAAAATATGTTGTCAACTTTCATATTCATGTCATCACTTACAAATATCAAAAAGAACAAGAAAATAACTTACCATCCACCCAACGAAAAGGCTGACGAATTTTACTGTAGGTCCCCCAGCTGCTGATATGAAGGCAAGACTGATTTGGTTTTGCGAGACTTGTGGATCCCAAACGTTAACATGTCCTTTTACTCCAGATATACTTTGAGGTCCAAATTCAACCGCTGCAACCTAACAACATCACATAAAGGATCAAAAGAAACTAAGAACAAGAAACTTGGGAAAATGGTGTGTTTGATGGTACTCTCAAACTTATAAGGGTCCTTACATAAAAATTTCCAGTTGCATCGTCATTTGGTGTTGCAGTGTTGTTGCTCTCGGTATGAAAAATGTCTTGGGCCATGGAATCCCATTGATTTCAAACGCTTTGCATTGATAAGATCGCTCATTGTAGTCCTTTTAACAACTACTGTTCCATCTGGACAATTTATGCTCTCTTGCAGATGCTGCAAAGGATCGATTCTCCCTGAAATGTTGCTGTTGGTGGTCCATTTAGGTTCAGTTGTTGGCTTCATCTGCACGTAAGCCAATGCGTTTCACAAAGACAATAATTCTCTTTTGATATAAAAGAAAGGAAATGAAGAGAGAACTATGTATGTGTAACCTGAACAGAGTGGTTTTTGAGCAGAGGATGATCAAAGGCTAGTTGTTTGTGAATGTCGATACAATCGAATATATCACCATTTTCTGTCTGTTAAAAAGTCAAAAATGATTAGATATGATTCATAATGTAAGCATTCAGGAACTATGCAGGATATATTAGGCCAAACCTTAAAACTCTTGATCGCAGGTTTGTTGATAGCTTTTAGTTGCATCTTCAGTTCTTTCTTCTCTTCTTCCGATGGTATTGCCCTGGGATCCTGAGCTGCTTCATTGACTACAATTAGAGTGATAGTTAACAGAACCAGTAACACAAATTTGTTGAAGGAAGCCATTGATTCTCCAAAAGTTTATCTTTGTCGTTCTTTCTGCAAACGAAAGATTGTATATAAGCCATAGAGTCTATGTATAAGGCTTCTTTATTTCATACTACAAGGATATTCATATCTACAGTATAAGGTTCTAATTATGTATAGTTTAGATTCTCATTAACTGACATCAAATATCCTAGTTGTTCCTTGTAGTATGTATATATACACTCTCCATGTGTAATAAGAAATAATACAACTTCTACAAACTTTATACATACCTCTTAAAAAAAATTGAGATTGCTCCTATTTAAAATTTGAGAATGTGTTTATATATGAGTTTTAAGGGGAAATAAAGCTTTATTTTATTGTATTTGAATAATTTCAAAGTTAAAAATCAATTTACATTAGTTGTTAAGAGAAATACATTACCAAAACTATGTAAGAGTTTCTACTTCTTCTGATATATTTGTATATTGTTTCTTTTTAAAATTAAAAAAAAACATATTCAAGAATCAAGATTGCATGACATAATTTACAGTTGAAACAAATTAATTTAAAATGGAGAAAATTCAAAATAGAAAATGTAACAAGAACACTATTTTAATTTTCTTTTCTTAAACTTTTGAATGTTATGTATATGCCTCATTTTCCAACATAATTCAATTCTTCATTTAATTAATCCCAGTTAAACATTCTTGTAGCTCTGATAATTTTCACAAACCAAGCTTCACGAGCATATGTTTTATGTTTTTAACATAAACTGAGGATACTTAATGAGGAGAGATCTTAAACACAGCTAACTAGGATGTGCAACCTCCTGGTCCTCCATAGAAGAAAGCGTCGTACCAAACTTCAAGAGTACCTGGTTTCTTTTCTGATTTGTAACACTTTGGGGTGCTTGAGGATGTCTTTACAGTAAACATTGGTGGCCTCGAAGCTGTGCCCCCAATATCATCGACCACTTCGATACCATTCACATAGGCTGCCTTCGTGTAACCTTCACTCGGGAAATGCCCACTTCCCATGCTTGGAGTCTTCTCCTTCAGTGGACTGTATACTTCTCCTCCATATGATGCCAAAGTTGCTACATGGGATAATCCTCCTTCTGTGAACAGTGAGTTTGGCCAGTATCCAACATGTTCCTCAAACACCACTAACCACCAATCTCCTGTTTTGCCATCCTGCTTAGACAAGTGTTATTATTACATATAACATCTGTTAATTTGGACCTTACATATTCACTCAAGTTTACTACAGTAAAACAATGCACATTCCCAATAACATGGAGCCTCAAGTTTTGGTATAGGACATAAACTTTCAAATGATCCGAGTTTGAGGAAGCCAGTGCTACCTTATAGATGCTGATCCCCAATTCATATTGTTGGCCACCATAGGTAGAAACTGGTTGAAGAAGGAAACCGAGAGGGATTTTAGTGCTCACTTGCACAAAACCAGGACATAGCAAATTGTAGCAACCTGTCTTGGTAAATCCATCGGCCTGTTTTGAATCCAATAATACAAGACATAGCTTGAGAATGACATGAAAATGCAAGATCTTCTTCATAAAGCTTATAAGTTATGAAAACATACAGTCCAATAGGTATATAGGCGAGTGTGGTTCCGGTTCAGCCATTGGTACACCTGAGGGATATAAGAAAAAAAATGAAAGTTGATGAGAAAGCAAAAGAAAATGCAACATATTATGAGTCATGACTTACTATCCATCCAGCTCTAACGCATTGAAAGTCTTCAATAGCACCTTTAGCGATAAGCATACTTGCAGCACTGAACTGAGTAGGTGAAACTTCTGGTTCCCATACGTTAAGGTTTCCTTTTGCTCCATAATGGTGATATTTGTACTCTCCCACGGCAAACTAGGATATATATATAGAGAACAAATAAGTGCTTAAATGGTTATTGTAGGTGAGAAAAGGCTCAACGTGAAGGAGAAGATAATGTATTAGCATATATGGTTAATACATGAAAACCAGTTAAATCTATGTTCCTGCTCTCTGAAGAAACATATTTTGCATAGTTGAACCCCATGGATTTCAAGCGCTGATCTTGTATAAGATCTTCATGTGTGGTTCTCTTGACAGCCACTGTCCCATTTGGACAACTTATCCCATCTTGTAGAAACGGTAGGGAACCACCTTTTTGAGAATTGTTGTGGTTGTTTATGGTCCATTTAGGTATAGTTGTAGGCCGCAACTGCACATCAAAATTCAGAAACTTAGATCTTTTAGGAAGCATCTTGAAAGTATAGTTGTAGATCTTCAAGAGATTCTACTTGTAATAGGGAACTAAAACCTGAATAGTATGGTTATTGAGCAGAGGATGATCAAAGGCTAGCTGCTTATGAATGTAGATGCAGTCCAATATGTCACCATGTTCTGTCTACATAATTACGTAGAAACAAACTTGAGGCAATCTGAAAATAAAAGTGATTCTTGTCGCATAAACAAGCCAAAACCTATGAACATAATTTCATATTTGTAGAAAGCCTAACTTTTACCTGGAAGCTCTTGATTGCAGATTTATTGATATAGTTGAGTAATCTCTCCAGCTCTTTTTCATCCTCTTCCAATAGTATTTTTCTGTGACTCTCGGCAACTAAAATTAGAGCTACTGCTGAAAAAGTCAGCAGAACAAGCTTATTAGAGGAAATCATGGCAGAAACTAATAATCTAGAAAATCAAGGCTCTTAAGTCTTAACTATCTTTGCAAAAAGTTCAATGAACAGCAAAAGAATATATAGTGTCACAATAAATTTGAGACCATTGATACTAAAGAAGCACTACCATGACTGACAAGTGTCTCTTTCGAAATCCATTTATACAGCTTACAGTCAAACAGCCTTTTTCATTAATTTCTTCTAACGTTACAACTTACAGAAAATGTTAATTTCTTCTAATATATGGTGGGCCAATGCGTTTCACAAAGTCAATAATTCTCTTTTGATTTTAAAGAAAGGAAACGAAGAGAGAACTATGTATGTGTAAGAAAGCAAAAAAAAAAAAAAAAAAACCTGAACAGAGTGGTTTTTGAGCAGAGGATGATCAAAGGCTAGTTGTTTGTGAATGTCGATACAATCGAATATATCACCATTTTCTGTCTGTTAAAAATCAAAAATGATTAGATATGATACATAATGTAAGCAGTCAGGAACTATGCAGGATATATTAGGCCAAACCTTAAAACTCTTGATCGCAGGTTTGTTGATAGCTTTTAGTTGCATCTTCTTCTTCTCTTCTTCCGATAGTATTGCCCTGCGATCCTGAGCTGCTTCATTGACTACAATAAGAGTGATTGTTAACAGAACCAGTAACACAAATTTGTCGAAGGAAGCCATTGATTCTCCAAAAGTTTATCTTTATCGTTCTTTCTGCAAACGAAAGATTATATATAAGGTGTTTACCTAAACAAAACAAGAAAGTTTTACATTAGAGTCTATGTATCATGCTTGTTTATTTCATACTATAAGGATATTCATATCTATAAGGTTCTAATTTTGTATATAGTTTAGATTCTCATTAACTGTCATCAAATATCCTAGGTGTTCCTTGTAGTATGTATATATATATATATACACTCTCCATGTGCAGTAAGAAATAATACAACTTCTACAAACTTTATACATACCTCTTAAAAAAAATTGAGATTGCTCCTATTTAAAATTTGAGAATGTGTTTATATATGAGTTTTAAGGGAAAATAAATCTTTATTGTATTTGTACAATTTCAAAGTTAAAAATCAATTTACATTAGTTGTTAAGAGAAATACATTACCAAAACTATGTAAGAGTTTCAACTTCTTGTAATAAGATCTTACACTAAAGTCAGCATATAATATATTTGTATATTGTTTTTCTTTAAGATTAAAAAAAAACATATTCAAGAATCATGATTGTATGCAATAATTTACAGTTGAAACAAATTAATTTAAAATAGAAAAAATTGAAAATAGAAAATGTAACAAGAACATTATTTTAATTTTCTTTTAAAATTTTGAATGTTAAATGTATATAGAATTAGAGATCTTAATTTGGACCAAAATCTGAAGTCTTGCTCAGCTCGGCCTTGCAAAATACCGAGCATGAGTTTTGGTATAGAAACCCAAAAAAATCATGCCTTTCGGATCATGCTCATTCGGTTTATAGATTTTTAGATTTAAGTTCGACCAGGTCTGGATTTACCTGAAAATCTTTTTAATTTATATTCTATAAAATATTTAGAGACTTTTATTAAAGAATTATTTTGTTTAAAATAATAATTTATAATTTTCTTAATTATTATGAAAACTATAATTTTTTAATTATAAATATCTGATTAAATTGGATTTATATTCGAATATATAATCTTTACTATTTAGATTTGAGGCATATTTAAGTTATATTGATATTTTATATTAAAATTAATTGAATTTATTAAGAACATATTTTTGTTTTTAACTTGGATTAGATTTTATAAAACTATATGAATATTTTTTAATTTAAATTTATTTTTTTATTTATTATGTATTTTTAAATATATTTTTTTATTTAAAAAAAATCCAAAAAAGTTAAAAAAAAAGGTTCTATAATCCTATTAGGGCCGGGCTAGATTAAATCCGATGTTTTTTTTTGCCGTGTTTAAATATATCCGGATTTTAAGAGTTTTGAGCCAGATTTGGATGGCCAGTCCGATTTATATGCCTATATAGAACAATATAAAATTGAAATTATAGTGAGATATGATAGATTTGATTTGTAATATAAAAAAAGGGGGAAAATCCATTTTGATACATGTACTTTTTCGATGCCCAGTAAAATGAGGCATATACATATCTAACACTAAAATCTCGCAAAAGATGAATATTATAATTTTTACTGGTAACTCAAAACTTACAGTCCAATAGGAACACGATCACTTTGGACTCACATGTTGTGCATATCACATATTTCAGACTTTTTTTGTCAACTTCAGATTAATCATTTGACTTACTAACAGCAAAGGAATTAACCAGAAATCCACCTACTATCTTCCCAACGGAAATACTTTACAAAGTACAATATAGCTTTCATTATCTTCTCTAAGAAGTTATTTTACAAAGTAGCTTTCATAATCTATTTGCCCTTTTAGAATTAACAACTCTGAAACAAGCTACTTTGTACTTGCCCTATATAAAATTTTCTGCTTTCATAATCTTTTCCAACATAATTCATTCAATTATTCCCAATTAAACATTCCTGTAGCTCTGTTAGTTCTCACAAAACAAGCTTCATACTTAATGAGGAGAGATCTCAAACACAGCTAACTAGAATGTGCAACCCCCTGGTCCTCCATAGAAGAGAGCGTCTAACCAAACTTCAGGAGTATTTGGTTTCATTTCTGATATGTAACAATTTGGTGTACTTGAGGATGTCTTTATAGTATACAATGGTGGCCTCGAAGCTGTGCCCCCAATATCATAGACCACTTCAATACCATTCACATAGGCTGCCTTATGGTAACCTTCACTCGGGAAATGCCCACTTCCCATGCTTGGAGTCTTCTCGTTCAGTGGACTGTATACTTCTCCTCCATATGATGCCAAACTTGCTCCATGGGATAATCCTCCTTCTGTGAACAGTGAGTTTGGCCAGTATCCAACATGTTCCCCAAACACCACCAACCACCAATCTTCTGTTTTGCCATCCTGCTTAGACAAGTGTTATTACATATAACATCTGTTAATTTGGACCTTACATATTCACTCAAGTTTACTACAGTAAAACAATGCACATTCCCAATAACATGGGGACTCAAGTTTTGGTATGGGACATAAACTTTCAAATGATCCGAGTTTGAGGAAGCTAGTGCTACCTCATAGATGCTGATCTCTAATTCATATTGTTGGCCACCATAGGTAGAAACTGGTTGAAGAAGGAAACCGAGAGGGATTTTAGTGCTCACTTGCACAAAACCAGGACATAGCAAATTGTAGCAACCTGTCTTGGTAAATCCATCGGCCTGTTTTGAATCAAATAATACAAGACATAGCTTGAGAATGACATGAAAATGCAAGATCTTCTACATAAAGCTCTTATAAGTTATGAAAACATACAGTCCAGTAGGTATATAGGCGAGTGTGGTTCCGGTTCAGCCATTGGTACACCTGAGGGATATAAGAGAAAAATGAAAGTTGATGAGAAAGCAAAAGAAAATGCAACATATTACGAGTCATGACTTACTATCCATCCAGCTCTAATGCATTGAAACTTTTCTTTAGCGCCTTTAGCGATAAGCATACTTGCAGCACTGAACTGAGTAGGTGAAACTTCTGGTTCCCATAAGTTAAGGTTTCCTTTTGCTCCATAATGGGTATATTTGTACTCTCCCACGGAAAACTAAGATATATATAAATAGAACAAATAAGTGCTTAAATGGTTATTGTAGGTGAGAAAAGGCTCAACGTGAAGGAGAAGATAATGTATTAGCATATATGGTTTATACATGAAAACCAGTTAAATCTATGTTCGTGCCCTCTGAAGAAACATATCTTGCATAGTTGAACCCCATGGATTTCAAGCGCTGAGCTTGTATAAGATCTTCATGTGTGGTTCTCTTGACAACCACTGTCCCATTTGGACAACTTATCCCATCTTGTAGAAACGGCAGGGAACCACCTTTTTGAGAATTATTTATGGTCCATTTAGGTATAGTTGTAGGCCGCAACTGCACATCAAAATTCAGAAACTTAGATCTTTTAGGAAGCATCGTGAAAGTATAGTGCATCTTCAAGAAATTCTACTTGTAGTAGGAAACTAAAACCTGAATGGTATGGTTCTTGAGCAGAGGATGATCAAAGGCTAGCTGCTTATGAATGTCGATGCAGTCCAATATGTCACCATGTTCAGTCTACATAATTACGAATAAATAAACTTGAGGTGATCTGAAAATAAAAGTGATTCTTGTCGCATAAACAAGCCAAAACCTATGAACATAATATCATATTTGTAGCCTAACTTTTACCTGGAAGCTCTTGATTGCAGGTTTATTGATATAGTTGAGTAATCTCTCCAGCTCTTTTTCATCCTCTTCCAATAGTATTTTTCTGTGACCCTCGGCAACTAAAATTAGAGCTACTGCTGAAAAAGTCAGCAGAATAATCTTATTAGAGGAAATCATGGAAGAAACTAATAATCTAGAAAATCAAGGCTTTAAGTCTTAACTATCTTTGACAAAAGTTCAATGACAGCAAAACAATATATATATAGTGTCACAATAAATTTGAGACCATTGCATTGAAACTTACGAAGCACTACAATGACTGACAAGTGTCTCTTTGTAAATCCATTTATACAGCTTACAGTCAAACAGCCTTCTTCATTAATTTCTTCTAACGTTACAACTTACAGAAAATGTTAATTTCTTCTAATATATGGTGTCACACTAAATTTGAGACCATTGATACTTACGAAGCACTAACAAGTGTCTCTTTCTAAATCCATTTATACAGCTTACAGTCAAACAGCCTTCTTCATTAATTTCTTCTAACGTTACAACTTACAGAACATGTTAAAACAGTTTTTTTTTCTTGAATAAATTTAACATTCGCTTCCAAAAAACAAAAATAAACGTCCTTCACTTATCCAATTTGAATGCATTAATGAGGTTTATTGCTGCTATTAAAATTTAACACCTCTGAGATATTTAATATCTAATGAAACACACACCAAAACATTTTTGTATCTCTCTCAAATCTCACAAAAGAAAGTTGATGAGTAAGTAACTTTGGTTTTATTTTTCAAATTTAAAACTGGAAAACAGAGATACATAAAAGAGAAGAGATTTTAAAGACATGTTAAACACATCCTCCTGGTCCTCCATAGAAGATACCTTCTTCCCAAACTTCACTATGACGGCCTCGTTTCTTTTTTACTTTGTAACAATTTGGGTTGCTTGAGAATAACGTTACATGAAAAAGTGGCTTCCAAAATACGAGATCTCCATGGTTATTGACCACTCGCAAACCATTCACATAGGCTGCCTTCTTGTAACCTTCACTCGGAAAATGGCCACTTCCCATGCTTGTAGCCTTCTCGTTCACTGGACTGTATACTTCTCCTCCATATGATAACAAACTTGCTCCATGGGCTAAGCCTGCTTGTGTGAACAATGAGTTTGGCCAGTATCCAACTTTTTCATCGTACACCACCAACCACCAATTTCTTGTGTTTCCCTCCTGTTTAAACATGCACTTGTTACATATACAACTGCTAATTTGGACAGTCACGAATTCATTCAAATGACTAAGAGAAACACAAAGCACATTCTCATTAACATATATAGAGCATAAGTTTTGGTAAATTTGGCACACTTTCATGGGACTTCATACTTTTATATGATCGAGTTTGAGGAAGTTGTGCTACCTTATAGATGCTGATCCCTACGTCAAATATTTCGCCACCATAAGTAGAAACATGTTGAAGAAGGATGTCGAGTGGGATCCTCTTGCTCACTTGTACAAAACCAGGACATAACAAATTGTAGCAACCTGTTTTAATAAATCCATCTGCCTGTTTTAAAATCAAATTAAAGAATACAAGACGACAAAGCATGAGAATGGAAGAAAAGTCAAGATGTTATTTCATAAAAAGGTGTATGGTGTATAAGCGAGTGTGATTCCTGTTCAACCATTGGTACACCTGAGGCAAATATTGGTTGATATAAGAAATAATGTAATAAATAATGAATGAAATCAAAACCCAAATTTAAGATCCTGACTTACTATCCATCCAGCTCTAATGCCTTGAAACTGTTCTTTAGAGCCATCTGCCATAAGCAGACTCTCAGAACTGAACTGAGTGGGTGAAACTTCTGGTTCCCAAATGCTAAGGTTTACTTTTGCTCCAAAATTGTAATATCTATACTCAGTGGTCGCAAACTAGAATACAACGAGTACAAATAAGTGATTTAATTCTCATTGCAAGTGAAATAGAAGAGAATGTATTAGCATATGGTGTTGGATGTCATTTGAGGAATCATATCTTGCATGGTTGAAACCCATGTATTTCGAACGCTGAGCTTGTATAAGATATTCCTGTGTGGTCCTCTTAACAACCACTGTCCCAAGTGGACAACTTATCCCATCTTGCTTACACGGCAAGGAACCACCATTTTTTGGATTATTATTGTTGTTTAAGTTCCATGTAGGCCTCATCTGCACATCATACATAATTCAATAACATTCAGAAACATAGATCCTTTTTGGAATTTCTAGGGAACTTCTTAAATAAAAACCTGAATAGTATGGTTCTTGAGCAGAGGATGATATGAATGTCGATGCAATCCAGTATGTCACCATGTTTGGTCTACATAAATACAATGCAATAAAGTCGAGGTGATCTGAAAAGAAAGTGATTCATGTGTCGCATAAACAAGCCAAAAATTATGAACAAGATGGTATCATGTTAATTTGTTGGAAGGCTAAATTTTGCCTGGAAGCTCTTGATTGCAGGTTTATTGATATGGTTGAGTAATGTCTCCATCTCCTTTTCCTGCTCTATTAATGGTGTTTCTCTGTAACTCTCGGCAACTAAAATTAGAGCTACTGCAGAAAATGTCAGCAGAAAAAACGTTTTAGAGGAACTCATGGCAACCAAACAAATAAGTCTTTCTAAGAAGATAAATGAAGCAAATCAACTACTGTATATATATGGTGCCACGTTACTCAGAAACCATCAATTAATAACTAACAACGGCTATCATGGAAAATCAAGGATCTTAAACGATATCTATATATGGTCCGAAACCATTAATAAAATCGTAAAGGAAATGGAAAAATCTGAAACCATTAATTAAAGCAGGAAACACATCTAAAAAAGACTAAAACCATTTATAAAATAAAAATCATAAAACATTGAAACCTATAAAGAACCTACAAAAAGTGAGTGGCAAGTGGCTTGCTTGTGAGGATCCTTAAGTGAGCCATTATTACGAATGAGCAAACTTTAATAAAAGTAATTCTTAGGAAGTGTTATTGGTTTTTATATTTTAATGGATTTAAGAATCCAAATCAAATTCAGTGTTATTGGTTCTTGTATTTTAAAATATATATTAAAATACAGTGTTATTGGTTCTATGATTTTAAAATCTATAATGAAATACAGTGTTATTGGTTCGATCATTTTAAAATCTAAATATTATAAAGATTTGAGTTTTAATTGAATTTGAATGGATTTGGAAAGATTTTCATGACTAAAGTACAAAGACTCAAATACAAGGTCTAACCTTGGTATTTGAGTGGATTTTTTTTTTCCATTTTGCTGATTTTGAAATCAATAAATTTATCAAATCCAAAGAAAATTTCTAAATCCAACAAAATACAAGAACCAATAACCCCTACTTAGACCAACCCTAATGGTGATCTTCAAGGGTCTAAAGCATGGTTCTTAACAATATAATAGAATAAAAAAATTGTAAATGGTGTTTAAAATTTAAGACCAGTATCCAAATTAGGATCTTTTTTTTTGTTAAGAACAGCCACGTGGCAAGTTTTGAGTGGACACGGAGAAATGAATTTTTTTTTTTGCCATTTATTATGTTTTAAAAATTGTTAAGATTAGGCCTGGACAGTCGGATATTCGGGTCGGTTCCGGTACTTTCGAGTAAGAGAATTTTATATCCATAGAGGTACCGAAAAGATTTCGATTCGGGTTCGGTTCGGTTCCGGGTCGGTTCGGTTCTTAAATTTTAGAACCGTTTAGTTTCCGAAAAAATCGGTTTTTTATAATTTTTGGTTCGGTTCCGATTTTTTATATCCGATTAGACCCGAAATCAGTGAAAAAATAACCATATACCCGAAATGTAACCAAATATCCGAATAAAAACTGATATTTTCAAGAAATACTGATATTTTTCGTTAATTTGTAAATTGATTTTCGGATTGAATATATTTCGGAATCGAAAACGAACAGAAGTTCTGAATAGCTGACTGCGAGACCTACGAAACGGTATGTAGATTGACATCTGGGTCCATCTGGTTCAACGGGAAATTGCTCTACAAACTCTAAGTGTATAATTTCGGTTTAACCGATCGGGTATCGGGTAGGAACCGGAACCGACCCGATATCCACGGTTCTTAAACTTAGTAGGGGTTATTGGTTTTTGTATTTTGGTGGATTTATAAATCTTCTTTGGATTTGATAAATTTATTGATTTCAAAATCAGCAAAATAGAAAAAACTCAAATCTACTCAAATACCAAGGTTAGACCTTGTATTTGGGTCTTTGTATTTTAGTCATAAAAATCCTTCCAAATCCATTCAAATTCAATTAAAACTCAAATCCTTATAATATTTAGATTCTAAAATGATAGAACCAATAACATTGTATTTCATTATGGATTTTAAAATCACAGAACCAATAACACTGTATTTCAATATAAATTTTAAAATACAAGAACCAATAACACTGAATTTGGTTTGTATTCTCAAATCCATTAAAATACAAGAACCAATAACACATCCAAGAACCAATATCAAGAACCAAGAACCATTAAATCCATTAATACCCGTCGAGTAATTTGATAATAACCGAACCCGATCTGAACCGGTTATTTCAGGTCGGTTCCGGTTCGGGTTTTCGGGTCCAGATTTTTTACCCAGGCCTAGTTAAAATGTTAAGAGTTGTTAAGACTTAAGATGTATTATGTTTTAAAAGTTGTTAAGATAAGTGTACTTAAATTTATTTATTTTTAAAATAATTTTTTTTAAGACATCCATCAAAGATATATCCATTGTATGCCTAAAAACAATTAAATATTACAAAATGTCTAATATACATAAAATGCATAAAATATTAATAATTAATCAATAAGATCTCATTACTAGTGTCTCTATTGAGATTGCTCTTGTGCTGAGCAAAGTGTCTCAAAGAAAGGATTAAATGAATAAAAAATGACAAGACTATGAAGAACACGAATTTCAAATGAGATCTACAACTAAGCCCACAGTGTGAAACAAAATACAAACTGACAAAACAAAGGCAAAATCAAAGACATAATTGGGCATAGATTGTCCATTTTGTAGCCTCTTTCATAGTCTTTCTTCATCTCAAAATGTTAGTGATATCTTAATGACCAGAATATAAAGCCAAAAACAATACAAAAAAAACATACATATCAAGAACAAAAACTTCAAATGGTATTTACAATTAAGCTCATAATGTGAAACAAATCAACTGAAACACATGGCATCAATGACGTAATTAGCCAGAGAGTGCCCATTTTACAGTTTTATTCATAGTCTTTTCTTCATCTTAGAAAGTAAGTGAAATCAACTAACATGATCTGATCAGGTCGACAAGAATCGAACTATACATTTACCAATTTCTAGGCAATACACAAAAGTGATGTTTTGTGGAGAAAAAAAACAAATATAGCATAGTTCAAATATATGTAAGATCATAGTAACATTCCTGAATAAGAATATGTAAGTTCGAAGAAAATCATGCTACAAAAACAAGAACAATCGAATCTCGAGCTTCTCAACATTAATGTCAGCTCTACTGTAAGAAAAGAAACCCGTAAAACTTTAGATCAATATGTGAGGAAGCTGTAGTATGTAAATACTGAAATTCGAATTAGTCGGAAAATCAAAAGGGAGAAACTAAATTACAGTCCTCTTTCTAAATATCATGTTCTGACTTTAACTCGTCTTCTTCAGCCAGTCAAGGCTTGAGAGACATTAGATGCGATGACGACAAACTAACAAAATACAGAATCTGGCAATATCGATGTTCCCATTGCATCAATTGGTATCAGAGCGACGATTAGTTACTCTACATCATTCGTTGCTCTGACACCAATCGACGTGATGGAAACCGAGTGAGATGAAACTATTGAATAAATCGAGCAAACCCTAATCGGTATATAGCTATGTATATATAGTGTGTTGGAAGAGATCGAGGAAACCCTAACCCTAGAAAGCGCAACCTTATACTATGTTTTTTTAACGTATCTTTTAAGTAAAAAGCTGTTAAAGTAAATTTAGGAAGTAAAAACAGTCCGTATAAAACTTATTGATTTGCTTAGAACTTGTAATCTATTAGACGTCTTAACTGTACAGCAGCTCCTTAATCTTATAATGAAAGAGACATTTTAGGAGACAAGATGATCACTTATGATAATCTGATCATTGTGATGTGACATTTACAATTTGGCTACAGTTGCATGATTTTGCAGACAACAAACTTTTTTTTTTATTATGTACTTTCAGGTGAGTTTGCACTCAACTCAAAAGAAGCATCAATGTTGGTGCTTGGAAATTCTAAAATCCCAATATTTGATTATTCATAAAAGCATAAGTGATGCTTTGATACATTTCAAATCTATGTAGTCTTGAGACATTGTGACTCTTGAGATGACAATTGCCCTGTACAACCGCCAGGACCTCCATAGAAAACAGCTCTTATCCAAGGATCATCGTCATCATGAATAAAGTTGGCTTTATAACAATTTGGACTGCTCTCATGAGTCTTTATAGTATAAATTTGTGGAATCAAAGCTTTTCCAGAACCATCGATGATTTGAATACCGTTTATAAAGGCTTCTTTGCTAAAACCTTCCTTTGGAAAATGCCCACTGCCCATAAATGGACTCTTCTCTGTCAATGGACTGTACACTTAACCTCCCCAAGATGCAAGCTGTGTTCCTTTAGCTAAGCCTGAACCTATGAACAATGACTGTGGCCAGTACCCAACGTTCTCACCTCCAAATACAAACCACCAATCTCCCGTGGTAGGATCCTGCACCAGGTTTTAAGAATAAGAATATTCAAATGACTTAAGAGAAGAGATCACCAGAGAGAGAGAGAGTATGGAAGTTTTTTTACCTGATGTAAGCTCAAGTCCATTTCTTTTTATATACCATCATAAACTGAAACTGGTTGAAGAAGGACACCAAGTGGTATCCTCTTGCTTACTTGCACAAATCCAGGACATCTTATGTCGTTGCAGCCTGTCTTGTTATATCCATCGGCCTGTTTGAATCAACCGCCATACACACAGCACTAAGAACCACCGGAAAGTTGAAAAGATATTAGCGTAAATTTTGAAAGTTAATCAAAAAACTTACAGTCCAGTAGGTATATAAGTGAATGTGATCTTGGTACAATACTGGATTCACCTGCAGAATATATTTATACATATGTTCTCAAACATTTTTCTCAACTCAACATTCATGTAACATTTGGGAAAGAAAAAAAAAACACTAATGGAAACTTGACTTACCATCCACCCAACAGAAATACTGGCGAGTTGTTCTAAAGGACCTCCGGCAATAGCCATGGTTGCAAGACTAACTTGACCTTGTGACACTTGTAGATCCCAGAGGTTGAGGTTTCCTTTTACTCCATAAACTGTGCTATGTCTATAGTCGACCGTTGCAAACTAATATCCATATAGAACAAAGATACTAAGAAAACCAGAAGCAGAGAAATGGTGTTTTATTATACTTGCGAAGTAAGGGCTCTTACATGATGTCCAGTTAAATCAATGTTATTCTCCTCTGTATGAACATGTCTTTGGTAATTGAATCCAATGGATTTTAAATGCTGCGCTTGTAGAAGATCTTGCATTGTAGTCCTTTTAACAATTACTGTTCCATCTGGACAACTTATGCCCTTTGGCAGAAGCTGCAAGGGACCAACTTTCTGTGAAATGTTGTTTCCTGTGATCCATTCAGGTACACTTGTTGGTTTCAGCTGTATATACGCCAATGTGTCCATAACGTCAACAAGAGCTTGTATAAATACTTCATCTTGGATACAAGAGACCAGAAAGGAAGAGAGAATTTTGTAGAAAAAGCAAAACCTGAACAGAGTGGTTTTTGAGAAGATGATGATCAAAGGCTAACTGCTTGTGAATGTCGATACAATCGAATATTTCACCCTGATTAGTCTGTTCGAAAGGAAAATTGGAAAAAGGGTTTTTATAAGCTATTATACTCATAAATTTATAAACTCAAGTCGTGCTTTTTCAGCAAGGCATGCTATTAGGCCAAACCTTGAAACTCTTGATCGCAGGTTTGTTGATAGCTTTGAGTTGTTTCTTCAGGTCTTTCTTCTCTTCTTCCAATGGTATTGCTCGGCGTTCCTGAACTGCTTCAGCGACTAAAACAAGAGCAATTGTCAACAGAATCAGTAACACAGAGTTTTTGAAGGAAGCCATTGTAAACAATGATAGACTCCAAAAGTCACAGGGCTCTTATCTTTCTTATGTAAATGAACAATGAATCAAGAATCAGTTATATAATATAAAAAATTTACAATCAAAATGGTGAGAAGAGCTTACAGATTTCCATGAGTGAATTAATGAAAATTATTTGCTATTTTGGGCTTAAGCAATTTATAGTTACATAAAATTAAAATGAAAAGATCTGAGATTTAACTCTGCATATTAACACTGAGAGATGAACGTGATTCTCCCTACGCTAATGCAAACAGAAAAGTAAGCTCACATAATAATGTCAATCAGTACACTGATTCAAAATCAGATAGCGTCTTGAAATAAGGAACTCTCTTATATAAACTAAAACCTGAACAGAAGGGTTCTTAAGCAGAGGATGATAAAAGGTCTAGCTGTTTGTGAATATGGATGCAATGGAATTTCATCATGTTCACTCTATGCAAAGAAAGAAACTTGGCAACAGATAATTCTAGAATCAAGGCTCTTAAGTGCATTTTCCAAAAGTTTAATGAAGCACAATACTTTAGAGAGGTTTAATGCGAAGAAAACATATACAATAGCAAGCGTCTCTCTTTCTAAGTCCCTATGTGTGGATTCGTAAGCGAATCATTAGCAAACTTATAGATGAAACCCAAAACAAAATCGAGAAGTTACACTCAGACAAACTATCAAGATCAAGAATTTCAAGTGGGACTTACAACAAAACTCACAATGTGACACAGAATATGTAAAACAGTTGAAACAAAATATAAAATTGTAGAGATATGGAAAACTTATGATACAATTCGCCAAAGTATCGCCCATTCAGTTTTCTTCATCTCAAAATGTAAGTGGTGTCGCCTATAATATGATATCTCATGACCATGTAATCCAAAAATAAAGCTAATAACCTTCTTC
Source organism: Thlaspi arvense (assembly GCA_911865555.2). NCBI lineage: Eukaryota > Viridiplantae > Streptophyta > Magnoliopsida > Brassicales > Brassicaceae > Thlaspi > Thlaspi arvense. The sequence continues at coordinate 7,088,599 of OU466863.1, read as the reverse complement.
TAAGCAAGCGTTGTGAACTGACCTTTGAGCATCGCGTTGTAGTGACATTGTCAATTCTCGGAACCACAGCAAATCTACAAATTTCTAACATTTTCAATTCTCGGAACCACAGCAAATCCCAGGAAACTTGTTTCCGACTAAATCCGAATCTCATGGCCTCATTGTGAAACTATGCTCTAACAAACAGAACCAGCCAATATCGATGTTTTCATTGCATCAAATTGGTATCAGAGCCGTGCAAAATTCTCCCATAGGGAATGACAAGAAAAAGCATGGCTTTGACACCAATCGATGTGATGGAAACCAGAGCGACGGAACTATTGAACTACCATCGACGCAAACCTTAAGATAGCTTTTATATATAAAGTGGTAGAAGACGTTGAGCAAACCGTAGCCCTAATCGAGCATTTTTTAATTTTTTCCCAATATTATTTGAGCCCATAGTCTCTTTTGATCGGCTTATGCCTCTTATGATTAATTTGGACCCATAGTCCTAAACAGGCCCATAGGCTCTTATGAACAGTTTTATATGTTAAGATCATGGAAAATATTATAAGTTAAACATAATTCAACCACTTGTTGAATTAATTTCTTCAAACTTTTTGTTTGTACAAAACGTTTACTTTAGATTAGTGTCATAAATCTTTCAGTTCTCTAAATTGTCCCAACTTATGAACTTCTCTTTGAAATATGTCTTTGATGAATGATGATAAAGCAAATTTGTTGAAAGGTGATCCAAACCTTAAAACATTCACTATTTTGACATTAGACTTGAGAAACATGCGTATGCGTATGAATCAATTCCATTTTGTATTCGTAAAATAACATAAATGATTAAAAAAATTCTAGAAAATCTTTTTAACGTTTATTTGGAAACATCGACTAAATTTATTCCTATAAGTGTATACTTAAACAAAGTATAACAACTTTACGTCCTATTTCAATGATTTGATGATACACACAATTGTTTAGGTAATATAGTGATGGCATCAACATTTTTCGATGATTCCTCCGATTGTAGGGCAATATGGACAGTCGATGTGAGGTGTATTTCAGCGCTGTATAAAAATATCTTCTATATAAATTGGTAGAAAACATTATTAAGTCTACATCATTTGAGTTGTAATATACTTGTTTCAGCAAATTATAGAGCAGTTGCTTATTTTTATGTCCACTTCATTACGTTGGATTGGCCCAAATATTTGTTTTCGCGGTTGTCCTGTCCATTTCACATACCTACCCAATTTTTTTATTTTTAAATCATTTTATTCTTAATTATGCTCAAAGACAAATAAAATAACCATTTTTAGAAAAACTATAAATGAATTTAAAGTCTTACATATGAAGATGTAGGTTTATATAAAATCAATTGATGATATAGATTAACCAACTATAAAAACAAAAAGCTAGCCTCTTGTTAATTATTTTAGACTACAAATAGATTTTTTCAAAAAGACAAATGACTGAATTAACTGTATCTAATGATTTAAAAAATTTGCAGATGATTTATAGAAATCAATAACCGAAATTTGCATGATTAAATAATAACCAAGAAGATTTGGAAATTAGCATGTGATTAGCTCGCAAATGAAAATATAGTTATTTAATTTATTTCTGGCATAAATGGACCCAACCATAAAAACAGAGCCTCATCGTCTTCACTTTCTTTCATATCCATTATTATCCATAGTGTGAGAGAGAGAGAGAAACAATGGAGGGCAAGGAAGAGGATGTGAATGTGGGAGCCAACAAGTTCCCGGAGAGGCAGCCGATCGGTACGGCGGCGCAGACGGATAGCAAAGACTACAAGGAACCACCTCCGGCGCCGTTTTTCGAGCCCGGCGAGCTCAAGTCGTGGTCTTTCTACAGAGCCGGCATCGCCGAGTTCATCGCCACTTTCCTTTTCCTCTACATCACCGTTTTGACAGTCATGGGCGTCAAGAGATCTCCAAACATGTGCGCCTCCGTCGGAATCCAAGGCATCGCTTGGGCTTTCGGCGGCATGATCTTCGCACTCGTCTACTGTACTGCCGGAATCTCAGGTTAGGGGTTTAATTGATTCCAAATTTGGTAAGTTTCCGAATCTAGAGCTGAAGTAGTCTATAATTAGTAAGAATTGTTGTGAGAGTTTTGTCAATTTCTTAGCTATGCCGAAGAAGTTTCTGAGTTTGAAGCATTTGATACAGGAGGACACATTAACCCGGCGGTTACATTCGGTTTGTTCTTGGCGAGGAAGCTGTCTTTAACCAGAGCTCTCTTCTACATAGTGATGCAGTGCCTTGGAGCCATCTGTGGTGCTGGTGTGGTCAAGGGGTTTCAGTCAGGACCATACCAAGCGAATGGCGGTGGAGCCAACGTGGTGGCTCATGGCTACACGAAAGGTTCAGGTCTCGGTGCAGAGATTATAGGAACTTTTGTTCTTGTCTACACTGTTTTCTCAGCTACCGATGCCAAGAGAAGTGCCAGAGACTCCCATGTCCCTGTATGTTGCTAATTTCATACTTTTTTCGGTCGCTGAAAAGAATTGAGTTTGGTTCATATTCTTGGCATAGAACGTAACTGATGTGTTTTGGTCACTGAACGTTTTTCAGATCTTGGCTCCGCTTCCGATTGGGTTTGCTGTCTTCTTGGTGCACTTGGCCACCATTCCAATCACTGGAACCGGAATTAACCCGGCCAGGAGTCTCGGAGCTGCCATCATCTACAACAAGGATCATGCTTGGGAAGACCATGTAAGTGTCTCTTCCTTAAGCACATCAACAACGGTTGTGCTATGTGTGATAAGTATGAATTGCATCAAACAATCGAGTTCTTAGGTTGAATCTGACATTCCTCTGTTTGATTTGTTGGTTTCTTCTGTTTTATGTGTGTTCAGTGGATCTTCTGGGTCGGTCCATTCATTGGTGCTGCTCTTGCTGCTCTGTACCATCAGATAGTCATCAGAGCCATTCCTTTCAAGTCTAAGGCATAGACCTATGCACGTATTCTCTGATCATATCATCATCAAGCTTAAGAAATGTATCAAATCTTTTTATTCTATGTGCATTCCTCTCGTCTCTTGTGTGATTCTACCTTAATCTGCCACTGTAGTTCCATCTTGTAACATTGTATATGTGTAATTTATCTTGTAACATTGGAATTGTATCTTGTTACATTGTATTGTGTATGTGCAAGTAATTATGTCAATGAAATTGTATCTTGTTAGACTACATTTTGTACATGGTGCAAGCTCAGGATCTTGTTTGTATATCATTGACACGATATGGAACTGGACATATGTATGCTAATACCGTAGAAATTAAACATACGCAAATAAATTGTAAAATGTGTAGTGTGGTTCTTAATACTTTGTAGAAATTAATAGAGTAGTGTCACAGACGTTCTTCTTTCATAGTCTTTTTATTTTTCCACTTTATGATATGTTTTTGTTTGAAATTTCATTTTCTTAGTAGTTATCACAGTTTCAGTTCTATGTATACTTGGGTGATAGGTTCTGTCTCTGAACTGATTCAATATGGATGAAACTCAAGAAATATAATTTCCATTGGTCAGTGAGACTGGAACTGCAGAGTTTATGCCATGCTTGTAAGAAATAATATTTGCTGAAACTTTCCTTCTTTCTACTTTGTCATGTAAACACTAAGGAGCATCGATAGAAGACACTCAAGTTCTAATTAACCTTCATTAGGTTCTTGTTCTCTGGGTTTATCCGTTTATGTTGAAAGCGTGAGTTCAGCTATAGCTTGCACCTTAAGATAATATCATAAGTACTTATTGCCTTGGTTCATATATTAGTCGGATCATGTATACTTATCTAACAAATAACGGTCATTATTGTTTATTGTTTCGGAAAACCCTTAAACTTTCTATCTTATCCCCGAGACCAATGAAAATTAACAATGGTGATCTAGTGGATCAAGAAGAAAAAGGTTGATTGTGACCAGAGAAAAAGAAGTTGATTAGCATCGTTTATTAACGACGATGAATCCCTCAAACCAAACCCTCAAACCAATCAATATTAACGACGATGAATGCTGTAGCTGTAGTTGACGAATATAAAATATTTTATTTAAATGTTCGAAGTTTTATCTTAATGTTTAGATTATTGTGGCCACGTATATTCAACTTGTAGATAAATCCATGAACAAAAATCATATAAAAGTTGAGCGGGAAAAGTTACTTAATGGTTAAGAAGTTTGGCTAATGATGATCCCACTATGTCAAGTATGGACTCTTTTTATCGATAGTCGAACTGATAGAGAGAGGTTTCTTAATCGCCAAGTCCCAACCAAAAAACATAAAGTCTATATTTAAGAAAAAGACTCTCAATTAACATTTTGAATTGATATTGTTATAAAGTTTCAAAGATCCACAACTAAAAATAATAAGAAACGAATAATTCATAATTTTAAAATATAACATTTGAGAAAAAGGTAAAGCCACTCACCAAAATTCAAAAGCGATGAAACTAAAGCAAGTGAAGACGCATACATCACATAAAAAGTAGCAAACACCAAGAAGTTAGATAAAAAGTTAAGAGAATAATTTCATCGACTTTTTTCTCTTTTGTTTTCTCTAAATTTATTTATTTCAAAATTCAATCATATATACATGTGAATGTGTATATACCAACAACATTGTTGTCATATAAGATCTCTCAAGTATAAAGTACCTGAAGCATATGTGATTAAGATTTATATATATAGAGAGAGCGAGAGAGACAAGCCAGCTAGAAACATTTATATAGTACAAACACACTCACACACAAAAAGAATCAGAGAATCATTCCAAAATTTAAATAACAAAAAGAGGGAGAGAGTGAAAATGAACAGAATGAGCAATACAGTGATAGGGTTCTTGAATATCCTAACACTAATTTCCTCCATAGTTATAATAGGATCAGCTCTGTGGATGGGTAAGAGCAAGACAACATGCGAGCATTTTCTTCAGAAGCCCCTTTTGGTCTTAGGCCTAGCGATCCTGGTCTTGTCACTAGCTGGTCTGGTCGGTGCATGCTGTGACGTGGCTTGGGTCTTGTGGGTGTACCTCTTCTTCATGGTCTTCATCATAGTTGCGCTCATGGGTTTGACCCTTTTCGGGTTCATAGTGACTAGCCATGGTGGTGGTGTGGGTGTGACCGGTAGGGTTTATAAAGAGTTTAAGCTTGAAGAGTATCATCCATGGCTTAAGACAAGGGTTATGGATGCTAATTATTGGTTGACTATTAAGACTTGTCTCTTGGGCTCACTCACCTGTTCCAAGCTCTCTCTTTGGACTCCTATAGACTATCTCCAAAAGGACTTGTCTCCTCTTCAGGTACTCGACCATTCTATAATCTATGTTTTTAAACTGACGATTAATTATAAATTCTAAATATGTCATAATCACTACAATTAATCAACTAATCAAATCAAACGTTTTCTAGCGTATTGATTTGATTATATATCATGAAATTATATAGTTGTGCTCATATTATATAATTCGAGATTTTAAAATATTGGGTATTGGGAAAACACAGTCTGGATGTTGCAAACCACCGACGTCGTGCGTTTACAACACGGAGACGCCGATACAGCAAGAATCGGATTGTTACCGGTGGAACAACGCAGCGACGGTGCTCTGCTACGACTGTGACTCGTGTAGAGCTGGCGTTTTAGAGACAGTGCGTCGCGATTGGCATAGACTCTCTATAGTTAACGTTGTCATTGTTCTCTTCCTCATCGCCGTTTACTGCGTTGGTTGCTGCGCGTTTAAAAACGTCAAGCGCCCTCAAAATTACGGTTTCCCTTACGGACGCTACGGCATGTCCAAATCCCGACCCGGATGGGAACAGTCCTGGTGAGACTTAATTGTTAACTCACTAGAGATAAATATTTTTTTGTTACGTTTATAATTGAATGCTTTGTTTTTTTTTTTGGCCCAATGTAGGTCGAAGTGGTGGCATGGCAGAGATCGGTATTACTGAAAAAAATTATTCTATGTAATGCTTCGAATTTCGCTGTTTACTTCTTGGCCTCTCTAATTTAGAAATATTTTGTACAGAGCCTAAATTTTTGTTATTGAAGATTTCACCTTTCTGTTATTAAAAAAGAGCGATTAACATTGTATAACGATATGTATGTTCCAACTAGGATTAATTGGGCTACACAAAGATCATGAAGAGTTAGAACCTGAGTAGTTAACATAATAAAATCTTAAATGGGTTCTTGTTGGGCCAGATATTAGTCATGAAGGATGGCCCATAATTAAAAAACGAAACCCTGCCTAATGTTATGTAAAGATAAATGTTGTTTCTCCCACATCGGAAGCTTGGCGATAAACACTCGCTCTGATGTAGTATAAAACAAGACGAAGGTCGAGCTTTAAAAGGTACTTGCGATCAAGAAGACGAGTGGCCTAAGCTAGTGACCTCCATTGCACACTCAGGAGGGGCGCTTAGCTTAAGGTCTCCCCAAGTGGGAGAGCCTGCGTCATTATTTGTGGCCGCGGGGCCTGCGTTCGCGCGGCCCCTCCCAATACTATAGTATAATAATTAATAGTTCAACCCTACTTAAAGCCTTGTAACCTGAGCTTTTATTAGTTAAGCCAAAACCACATTCGGCATTAATATATTTTCAGGAACAAATTAACTTTTATTTTTACTTGTATTAAATCTATTCTTTTCCCCAAAAACACAAGACAAACTTCAAAATAGTAAAATAAAACTACTCGTTGTGAGGAATGACCATGGAGAGAAAGACAAGAGAGAGAACATTTATTTTTCTGCTTCACGTTATCATCGTTTCGATATGTCCTGCAAATAGTATTACAATATACTATCAACTCATAATTCAACTTTCATAGTACATATCAAATAAAGTTGCATTGATGAGGAGGAACGTCACTGCTTCCCAACTAGAAACCGAATTGCAGAGCGTGATTTTCATCGCTGTCTTTTTCTTCATTGTCTTAATATTCAAAAAGTTTTCGAGGACGACTTTTTGGTTTATATTGATTGTTGTTGTCGATCGAGGCTCTGAAATTACAGCTAATTTTATCAATAAAAAAACACTCAGATTCACAACATTAATTTAATATTTCATAGTGTCCTGGTGAAACAATTGATATATAATAGTCAATTCTGGCGGATTAATATTTTATTGTGTCCTGAGGAAATAATCGTAAAAATTCCAGCTATTGCGTATAATAATAACGTACCTAAAGATTGCATGGCTAAATAATTGTGAATAATAGTTGAAACACAATCACGACAAGTCAGAGAGACGATTTTTCATCCACAAATTTACCCTTAATTCCAAATATCTACAATTTCTTGATCTCTTTTGAAAACGTGGAGCATTGAACAATTGATCGTACATTTCTCAAGCTGGTCCACTTTGGCTCCAATAGGTTATCTCTTCCCGTCTTTCGATGCCTCTAATGCTCAAGCTGATAAGTATATAAATAATTAGTTGAACGATGACAAAAAAAACTAAAGAAAAATTGATGTGTAACTTGTTAACTTTATAAAACATATTTCTTATATGATCCAAAACCACATGAACAATCAAAACAATTTTTCTTGTTAATTTCCTTTTACCTAATTCATTATATAAAAAAAAAACCCCCAATATCAACGTGTCTACGTCTTCCACTGAAATCCAAATAAGTCAATATCAATATATTAATACAGCGAATGGTCAGCTCAACATCAAGTGTGAATAATATTCAAAGTTCAGGATAAGCTGATAAAATCCACACATTCCAAACACACACACAATCTGAATTATCAAAAGAAACAAAAATGGGAAAGCAGAGCTCTCTATCAATCCTCTGTTTCTTGATCATAACTTTTAGTGCTACCATTTCTGTTTCGGCACAAGATGATAGTTGTGACAAAAATTCTGGGAGCTTCAAACCCAACAGTCAATATGACAAGAACCGCCGTCTCATCCTCTCTACTCTTCCTTCTAACGTCACGGCTCACAACGGCTACTTCAACGGTTCCACAGGGCTTGGTCCGGACCGCATCTACGCCACGGGGATGTGCGCTCCAGGTGCTGCATCAGAAACTTGCTCCAACTGTATCGAAGAGGCATCCAAGTCTGTATTACAAAGCTGTCCGAACCAGACACACGCTTTCTCATGGATCGGTAATGAGATCCTTTGCCTTGTTCGCTACTCTAACAAGTCCTTCTCCGGGGTCCTCGCCTTGGAGCCATATGATGTGTATTTCAATGTCCTGGAGATTAAAAAAGATGTCCAGAACGAGTTTTATAGTGTGTGGGACGGGCTAATGTCTCGTATGGTGACAGTAGCTTCTTCGTCGGTGAGAAACAGTTCGTCTACTTCTTTATCATCATCGCCAAGTAGTAAATACTATGCAAAGGATGTAGCTCCGGTGCCGGTTTACGGGAACATATCTGTGTTGATGCAATGCACTCCAGATGTTTCTTCAGATGATTGTAAACTTTGTCTACAGGGAAGCATTGATTACTACAACACATGGTACTATGGGAAGAGAGGCAGCATTATTTTGCGGCCAAGTTGCTTTTTCCGGTGGGAACTGTATACTTTCTCCGGTGCTTTTGATAATATTAATAACATAAGATCACCGCCGCCTCCTTCTGTAGTAAACCTGACCAAGAGCACCAAGAAAGGCAAGTCCTTTTGGTAAAATTTCAGAGCAAGATTTTTCACACTTTTTTTTTTTTTGCTTTGTGTAATTAATGTTCTTGGTGAATTGTGTTTAATTGCAGATAAAAGAATCTCTGGTGGAATTGTGGCGGCCATTGTTATTTCTATTGTCATTGTCATACTATTGATTGCTTTAGGCTTAGTTATTTTCAAGAGGAGAAAGCAAAACCAATCAATTACGCTTCAGAGTAAGTTCCTTTTTTTTTACCATTGATTGGTTTTGGTCTTGTCACAATTTTAAAACATTACTGACAAAGCTTAATGTTGGTCTTAAAATGAAGCTGAATCTGTACAATTCGATTTAAAGACGATCGAAGTTGCAACGAGCAATTTTTCTGAAAGTAACAAGCTTGGTGAAGGTGGATTTGGTGAAGTTTACAAGGTAAGTACTCACTTAATTTTTCCAGTTCTTTGCGGACAAAATTTGAAAAGATGTGCTTAATATTTGTAATTATTTTAAAGGGTGTGCTCCCCGATGGAACTGAAGTTGCGGTGAAGAGACTGTCGAAAACATCAGGACAAGGTGAAGAAGAGTTCAAGAACGAGGTTCTTGTTGTTGCAAAGCTTCAACACAGGAATCTTGTTAGGCTTCTAGGGTTCTCGATTCAAGGAGAAGAGAAGTTACTCGTCTATGAGTTTGTTTCCAACAAAAGCCTCGATTTTTTCTTATTTGGTATACATGTTGTTTCAACTTGACATATATACAGAGGGTCTTAATCTTTTTTGTAAATATGGCTAATGAGGTAAACATTTGGATATGCAGACTCTGTGAAGAGAGCTCAGTTGGACTGGGCAGTGCGATACAACATCATCAACGGGATTACTCGAGGGATACTTTATCTTCATCAAGATTCACGGCTCACAATCATACACCGTGACCTTAAAGCTAGTAACATTCTCTTGGATGCAAATATGAATCCCAAAATCTCCGATTTCGGAATGGCTAGGATCTTTGAAATGGACCAAGGTGGAGCCAATACAAGAAGAGTCGTCGGAACCTTGTAAGTGTATAAACTTTTGGAATCAACTAACCTTTTTTTTTTGTTGTTCAAACTTGGAATCAACTAACCATATTTGTAATTTACTAACAAAAACGTTGTCTATATTTTAATTTGTAGCGGCTACATGTCTCCTGAGTATGTAACACATGGCCAATTCTCGACAAAATCAGATGTGTATAGCTTTGGAGTATTGATACTTGAGATCGTTAGCGGCAAAAAGAACAGCAGCTTCCACCGCATTGATGGTTTGGTTAACAATTTAGTCACATATGTGAGTAATTATGACCTAATGATTTGTCTCAACTCAAACTTTAATTCTTGTAAACAGTACGTGATCATAAAAATCTGAATATTACAGGTCTGGAAACTTTGGCAGAACAAGTCATTGTCTGAAGTCATAGATCCCGCTTTACAAGAAGAATGTATCGTAGAAGACTGTAAAAAGGATGAAATCACTAGATGTATCCATATCGGACTATTATGCGTTCAAGAAACCCCTAAAGATCGCCCAGCAATGTCGAAAATTCACCAGATGCTCACAAACAGTTCACTTATCCTGCCTGTGCCTAAGACACCTGGATTCTTCTTCCCGAACGGACCAGGATCGAACTCATCGGGGGTAGACTCAGAATCGACTCAATCTACTAACAAATCTTTTACTTGTTCGGTAGATGAGGCAACAATCACCAGTGTTACTCCTCGTTGAAGAATTAACATCTTCTTCTGTTTGGTTTTTGTTCTTTAGACAAAGACTTGTTACCATTTTTTTACGTAAAAGTTTTAACGGTTACTTTGAGTTAGAACTTAGAAGCCGCAAGGCAAACATGTGGCTACAGTCAAATAAATTTTGTTTTGTTTTTTGTATATTGCATAACTTACTATTGAGCCAAAAACAAAAAGAAAAGTCACGATTGTGGAAGTTGAAACACCATTATTGTTGGGACCGGTTATGTTTTCATTTTGACTGATTCAACATTAACAGCCTATGAAGGTTTTTGTCTGGCGGTTTTGTAGAATTTATTGGAAGATCCAAAATACGTGTCTACTGTATGTGGAAACGTCAATTTATTTTGTGTCAAGTGGATGTGGTAAAGTCAATTTAAATACCAGTACACATATCTATCTGTTCGATGAGTGAACGGCAAAAACAAGAATTGCAACTTTTTTTTAAAAAAAATACAGTAATCTAAATCATAAGAAAATGCCAATAATATTTGAAAACTAGAGACATTGTTCTTTAAACCATTTATCTTTAGAGAATTTACTGATGGTGCGGTTACGGACCAAGAGAACCTTTGCCTATGGACTTACTCGGCTATTCACCGAAAGATTGAGAAATAGAATTTGATTCGTTCGTGGCCCGAAGACTGGAAATTCAACCCTAATAACTTCGTTCCTCTCATATCAAGTGAATCAACATCACTCTCGAGTCATCCTCCGAACCAGTCTGATACCTTCCCATGAACAAGTCTAGAACCTTGTTATAGAAAGAAACAACTAAATCTCCCTATGTAAAATGTTTGTTCACATCACAACAGTTTATTAAAAAACGTTGAATGACAATAAATTCAGCCACGCCTATCATATCCCTTGACTTTTGAGTGACAAAATTTAGAAAAAAACATAGTAAAGTGGGTTCTATTTGGGCCGGAATATAATCATCACTGAGGCCCATCTAGAGAAAAAAGCAAGGGCTTATGAAACAACGAAACCCTGCCTAATGTCAAGTAAAAGATAAGTGATGTTTCTCCCACATCGGAACTTGGCGATAGAACACTCGTCTCTGATGTAGTATAAACAAAGACCAAGGTCGGACATTGTAAGGTACTTACCTGGACGGGGTCAACTCGCGATCAAGAAGACGAGTGGCCTAAGCTAGTGACCTGCATTGCACACTTAGGAGGGGTGCTTAGCTTAAGGTCTCCCCATGTGGGAGAGCCTGCGTCATTATTTGTGGCCGTGGGGGCCTGCGTTCGCGCGGCCCCTCCCATTTACTCATAGTTTAATTTTGTTTGATGATCAAAGCAAATGGGGATGAAGTTATGTTAAGGTTGGAACTAGCTTGAAGACAACTGCAAAATTCTTGAAAAAAAATGGTATCTTTTGACTTTGTTCCTATGTGTGACGTACGCGCCTTCGACTTGCAGATCTAATCTTCTTCTCGAGGATTTCCTCCCCATCACTTTCGATCATCCAATCTCCTTATTCTTTTTTCCATTAAAGTTTATCACATTTCACATATGTACATAAAGTTACGAAATAAAAATAAGAATTAAAGCGAAACCACTCGAGAAGAAAACGTTTACAACTCTCCCACGGTCTCTGTTACTTTCTTTTCATTTCCCCTATCGTCTCTCGACTCTGCAGAAAAAAAAGATGTGGTTTTTTGGATCGAAAGGAGCATCTGGATTCTCGTCTCGTTCCACTGCAGAAGAAGTCACACATGGAGTTGACGGAACTGGCCTCACTGCCATAGTCACAGGTTTTCTTCAATCAAAACTTTTCCAGTTTTCCTGCGGTTTCACGAATTGGGTTTGTCTAAATATGTTGACTTTTCTTTAGTTTCCAGATTTTGGGTCCTCTCTGAGTCTGTCTTAGAATTAATTTTCAAAGGAGATTTGACTTTTCATATAATTGAGTTGATTTTGGGGGTTTTTTTTTAATGATCAGGGTCTGTTTTTGATTCGGTCAACACTCTTCACTCCTTGTTGTTCGAAAGTTGTCTCTTTTATTTCAATACGTAACAATCTCAAGAGCTTTTCTTTGAATTGGATTCTTTCTTTATTTGGTGAATCCAATTTACAACATGTTTGGGACCATTGTCTGAAAGGGAAGATAACTTCGGATCTGCAAAAGAACATGTGCTTTTTAGAAGCTTACATATACTCGTCTCTGTTTCAGCTGATCCTAGTTTTGTGCTGTATATCACACAGTCTATAGAGGGAGAAAGAAACTTATCCGAAATCGTTTTAATGCTCATGATCATTTTCAAAGGACCCTTGAATCAAGAACGATCGAATCCTTTTAGTTTTAGGCTTAAGCAAGAGTTGGTGAAGTTAAAGACACCTCAAGTTGCATATAGATTAGAGCCAATATGTGTTTCTTATATGTGTGAAGTGTTGCTATTTTCTTGGTATATTGAGTTCTTAGTTAAATCGTAATTGTTGTATTAATATATTGAGTTATTAGTGTATTAATAGACATATGCAGCTATGAAACGTTCTGATTCAGACTACCAGTGTATTGAAACTAGCTTAATTAGTTACCATCCCTTAAGCTTTATGGACTATTTTTGGTTCCTCAAGTTTTCTTTTTGTCTGTGTTCATGTTTTCAGGAGCATCAAGTGGTATAGGAGTAGAGACAGCTCGTGTTCTTGCACTGCGTGGTGTGCACGTGGTCATGGCGGTGAGGAACACTGGCTCTGGTGCTAAAGTTAAGCAAGATATTGTCAACAAAGTCCCTGGTGCTAAACTCGACGTCATGGAGTTAGATCTCAGCTCATTGGAATCCGTCAGGAAATTTGCATCTGACTACAGATCTGCTGGTCTCCCACTTAACCTCTTGATGTAAGCTATTCAAAACCACTGTGGTTCATATATATAGAGAGCGGTTTGTGATTATATGATGGTTTAATGTTTTTTTGAATTTGTCTCAATCTTTGTAAGCAACAACGCTGGGATAATGGCATGTCCTTTTATGCTCTCTAAGGACAACATCGAGCTGCAATTCGCAACCAACCATTTAGGTTAGTAAGATAAACAAACTAACATTATGGCTTTGTCTTATTGTATCTTTAGTTAATCTCATCATTATATCTAAATTGTCTTTCAGGTCATTTTCTGTTGACCAAACTTCTGCTAGATTCAATGAAGAACACATCACGTGAAAGCAAAAGAGAAGGAAGGATTGTTAATCTTTCATCAGAAGCTCATCGGTACACTTACTCGGAAGGAGTCCGTTTTGATAAGATCAATGACAAGTCAAGGTACTAATGTAATGGCGAACCAAATAGCAATTCTTCGATCTCCTCTGATTCTTTTTAAATCTAACATTCTTCTTTGGTTTGGTTTCCACTGCAGTTACAGTAGTTTCCGAGCTTATGGACAATCTAAACTGTGCAATGTATTGCACGCCAACGAGCTTGCAAAGCAACTGAAGGTAACTACAAATAAAAACCAAAAAGATTTACCAAATCAAGAATCTATGTTTCCATGGTTATCTTAAGATTCAACTCTGTTATGAATAAAAAAACAGGAAGATGGAGCCAATATAACAGCAAATTCACTTCATCCTGGAGCCATTATGACAAATCTCGGGCGCTACTTTAATAGCTATTTGGCTGGTAACTTCTTTTCTCTGATTCCACACTCATCAAACCATACTCTTTAAGGTTACACATATAATAAACAAACGTGTAGATATACTCTGATTTGCTTCTGATTTTCTCTGTCACTGGCTTGATGCAGGAGCTGTTGGTGCAGTGGCTAAGTATGCGCTCAAGACTGTTCCACAGGTATGCTTCTATTTTCTAAACCTCACATTAATAACCAACCAATCAGTTACAAACCGGCCACAAGGTGTAGAGATAGACCGGTCTAGGTATAGGTGTTGATTTGGTTTGTCGGTTATCTGGTTAAACCATGTGGAATATTTGACTTTGTAGGGGGCGGCAACAACTTGCTATGTGGCATTGAATCCTCAGGTAACAGGAGTTACAGGAGAATACTTCTTAGATAGCAACATTGCTAAACCATTACCACTTGCCAAAGATTCTGAATTGGCCAAGAAGGTTTGGGACTTCAGCACTAAGCTTACCGATTCGCAATCAGGAGAAAGCAGTTCTTGAAAGTTAGTAGATATTCTGTGAACCACAAAGTTTTCACGTTTCGATATCTCAAATTGTGATACTTATTTCAATCTTTGTCAGAGGATTTAAATGTATAACAAATCTGAATCATTTCAGCTCTGCAAAAGGTTGTTTAGTTCACTTTCAAACCGGTTTGGTTCTTCAATTTCACCAAAAGGTAAACAAATCTGTATACAATTATGAATTATCAGAAGCCACGAGGAGACAATACTGTCGAGTGTCAATGCATTAAGAAAGTGATAGAAATGAAAATAAATAGGGATAGTTTAATTAAATTATAATTTTATAAAGAAAAGTTTAGCAAGAGAACTGGTTAATTAAGCTGTGTTTTGGACTTTGGAGCATAACGTGCAGTTTTGTCGACATGGATTGTTATTATTTAAAGAAGAGACCTAATTAGATGGTCTCTGTATTTAATTCTTTTCACACACTCTTTATATAATTGTCGGTCGTTAGATGGCAAGTTTTTTTGTTTTTTATTTTATTTGGACCAAACGATGTTGTAAGGTATTTTGCTGTTACATTTACAAACATTTGAGAGTTTCACGAGGGAAATTTGATTTAGGATTATGGATTAATGTAAAAGCGATGTTGAATAGTATTTGTGACTGTTACATTTCCGTATCTCAAATCATAGAAAATAGGACATAGTAAGACTGTGCGTAATTATATCTTTTGTATGTACAAACTGTTTGCAGCAAGAAAATGTTCGCAGCAAATTCACATGCTCCAATTTGAGGCATCATCGTTGTGTATGGTATTATGGATGTAGGTACAACAAACTTTATCGAAATATATATAGCAAATCAATTACTAAGATAGAAATAATAAGCAGTGTCAGAGGAGAATTATGTCATTTTATATAAGTTCTATTTTGATAAAAATAAAAATGCGATTTTACTTCTATTTTGCATGTGTATTTTTACCATTTCGTGTGAGGCTAGGCAAACATTACATCTCCTTAGGGGTGTGATTGGTGTCTATTTTTGAGGTGAAAAATATAGTAAAACGTTAAACTACTTTAAGTTTTTTTTTTTCAAATAGTAAAAAGTAAAAACAATGTTTCAGCAAAGTTTTAATGTGAAGAGGAATAAAAACCAAAAAAAAGAGAGTAGATTTTTCCCCCACATAATACATCAGAACCAAATATTCTTCTTCATTTAACGTTTCTTTTCCTCTTTTTTTTGTTGTTGTATATCTCTATAGATTTTCAACTTACCTACTTTAGTAAACACCATTCTCACTACCCTTTTTCTAGAAATATATTCAAAAAACATGTAACACAATTATACATGTATGGTTGGGAGTGGAATAATAATGAATTCTGTAGTAACGTTTCAGAAAGCAGAGCCACCAAACCACATAGAAAAAAGGATCTAAGTTCACACCTTTGTTTTACTCTATGCAATAATAATCCGTGGTACTGCAATGTAATTTAATTTTGGTAATAGTCAGTTTCATATTTCATCTTTATTTTTTACTATTGCCAAAAAGTCAATCAATCATGTTGATGTTGCATTATCGTAAGTACATGTACAAATTGGACGCTTTTCGTTGTATGTTTCTGCCATGCATACAACAATAATTGCTCTTTCTCCCAAACGAGTCCTTTCAATTTTTCAGCAAGAAAAAATGTAATCCAAATTTTTGGAGTTTGACACTAAAAGGTTATATTATAGTTTTTTTTTAAAAAAAAATTGAGCTCTCAATTATTGAGAGGAGGAGGATCATTTGAAGTTACCCTTTTCGGTTTGGCCCAATTTTCTTTCTACTTTTGGGATGAAGCTAAGCATTGAATTCAATTTTGTTTAACGGTAACCTAATCATGGTTTCGTAAGGATGGGCCTCGAATAAGACTTGGCTTCTAAATTTAGATCAGTTTCTGTCCGAAATCCCTCAAAAGGGGAAAGAACGCAGGAAAGGCGAGTGTTGGAGACGCGCTGATTTAGAGCCGTGGATTACACGTGTGAAAATGGAGTGAGGAAAGCATCAGGACCGTACGTTAAAAAATCACGTGAGGACACGTGGGGAGTGAGCAATGTAGAAACAAAACTGAGTTTTGGACTGACTTGGGAAGCAACAAGAGAAACATCGAACATCATTCGGTGTACCATAAAAACAGCACATATCATTGAGTTGTTTTGTTACTCCCAATAAACCATATGGTGTCAAAACAATACTATTTGCTCTTAATTATTCATTAATTAACAAATAAACAAAAAAATGTCGTAATACTTATACTTACTACATTTTCCATTCTTAAAAAAAACAGATTAATACGTTTTGTATAAAATTGAGGCAAAAAGATGAATGGTTAGTTGTTTTATTAACCAAAACTTAAGCCGTGTTCCCAACTTTAAGGCTTTTAAACACACAAATATACATGTATTGTAAACACAATATATTGGCATTTATTTTAGAAATTCAATTATTGCTTTGAAATGCAGTGAATTGAAACTGCGTTCATGGGAAGGTCTACGTCTTCAATCATTGACCCCTCACAAAAGCATTGGTCGTGTACACGTCTAATACTAATTACGAACCAAACTTCATTATCTAATCAGTTAGTTTCTTTAAAAAAATGGATGATCTTGGAGCGTAATCCAAACTAATGCAAGGCTTATGGATTTTCTTTTACCATTTAAAATGTTAAGTAGACAGCTGTATTGAAATCATAGTGAACAAACCTTCATTAATCTATATCCAAGCAAACCTGTAATCACCTTTTCGTTGCTAGCATGTCATTATGTAATTAAGAACAACAAGTTAATTTTCTGTGTGTCATTCCGATTTTACCTGATTTCCCGAACAAACCTAAATATTAATTAGTTTTACAACGAGTACTTATCCACTAGAGAGATAAAATCATTAATGTACGTGATACATATTTTTAAATCGACCACTGACTAATCCAAATGAACAAATAAAAAAAAAAGCCTTCATTAGTAATTTGTTTTTTTACATCGCCTTCATTAGTAATTATTCATTCCGTTTCACAACACAATTAAATTTTTTTTTGTAAATGTCTATTGTATCATTTACAGATACACTAAAACAGTTTCTCTCTCTAACTAATAAGCTAAAATAACAAAGATAAAACTAAAATTTAATTTTAAAACTGCATTGAAAATCGAAAATAATACTGTCTGTTAAGCAAAAATAAAATGTCAAAATGATATATTTTTTAAAAGGAGGAAGTATGTATTTACAAAACATAAACCTTTATTTATATATTTCAATCAGTCTAAATAAAACAAAGAAACAAATTAATCTTTGAGATCATTTGAATAGTAATGTACATTACAATGTATGAATCAAATCAATACTATGTTGATTGTAAGTATATTATTAGCAAAACCAAACGGAACGATAATACTATGTTTAAATTTTATCGTGCCATTATACAGAACGTGTGATCTATCTATTTGAATTGACCCGACCGTTAGACGTTAGTAGGCAAATTAACAAATCAATGATCTAAATAATATATCATATATTGTAATGCAACAACTACAGAAGGAGTCATAAAATAGTAAACAATATTCCTCTATCTAGTTTCATATATATATATTGACGACACATATTGTTATTGATGAAGCACTACCATATATATTCCATTTCTAATGGATATGATAATTCATGCAACGATGAATCTACGTCATGGCTTTTTGGTCTACCACTTGCACGTCACAAGTCGCAACGTTTCATTTTGTTGTGTCAACTCCTCATGCAGATTTTATATCATATATATTGTCATTGTCAACAACTAACTATACAAGTATACAATCATACTATTGTAATATAAGCATTTACCTGTATATGAAGCCAAAAATCGTTAATATATAGTATATTTTACGGGGTTAATTTATCCGATATGAAGATAACAGTTATATTTTATGAACAAAATAAAATAGCAGACGAAAAGACACGGCACAGTGACGCCCATATCCTGGTAAGAGGGACGTGACTATGAACACCTGTTTCTTTAACACAGAAACTAAATTTATGAAATTTTCTTATCAGGAAACATTGTTCATCAGAAGAATCATGACAGAAGTAAAGAAAAAACAGGAAAACAAATTGAAGAAAAGGACTGTTTAATAGTAACAAATTACTTTGTGATATTGGAGCCCACAAGCCATACCTAGGCTTGATCTCTCTTTCGTTTAGACCTCATCATCAATTCTTCCTTTTTAAAAAAAAAACATATAATATTTTAATTCGAAATTTTCACTTCTCCCAATCTCTGTCTCTTCTCTTCTTCCTTTTGAAAAATATTTTAAGAGAATAGAAGCAAATCTCTGAAGTAGAGAGAGAGAGAGAGACATCCAGGTAAAAAAGAGAGAGGCTTTGTGTTTATGTGTGATTCTGTGTGTTTTCTTTTTTGTGATTTGACAGTGCCCATGTTTCTGTTTTTCGGATAAGGACCTCTAAAAATTACTTTCTCTACATATTCGAAAAAAAACTTACTATTATCAGACTCAGTGCTTCAAACTCAAACGGTAAGCCTCTCTCTCCAATTCCTTTTCTTTTTTTTTTTCCTCCTCTCGCGGTAAATTGTTCAAAAGTCTCCAAAATCCCACGCTTGTTTGATGTTTCCTCTTCTGGGTCTTAAGAAACATTTCTTGTTCTCTTCTGGGTTTTGATCAAAACTCCATTTTTCTATTGAATATTCCATTAAAAATATCTCAACTTTTGTCTCCCCTGTTTTTTCATTTCTTTTTTTAAAACACAAAATTTAAGTCTTTTTCAAAGTCTATCTGTAAATGGCGATGCATTCGACTACTCTATGAAAGCTCTAGTGTTATTCGTCTTCTTATTCTCTCTTTTAAACCTTTCTATCTCTCACTATCAACTCCTTTCTCATTGATTAATAGTCTCTCTTCTTCAAGGATTTTTTTTTGTTTTTAACACGAGCTTGGCTTCCCCTTCTTCAGGTGGGCTTTCAATCAAACCGTAGAGATTCCAGTGAATTCTCGCATTCTTCATTTCCAAAATCAGGAAAAAATTCGGTTTTTTAGGGTTCATCATTCTTCTGGGTTTAATTGATTCTCGAATAGAAAGAGCTCAAGATGTTCTTGTTGATGGTTTATTAACACATTCACATACGCCGAGCTGTGTAAGTTTTTCAGATCTGAATCCCTGTGTACGAAAATGAAGAAAAAAATATCAGAAAATTTTCATTTTCAGTAAAATTTAAAAATGATTATTTTATTTCCCTTTCTGCTTAGATCTGCAACGTCCTCAAATCAATTATTTTCCTTAAAAGAAGAATATCTCATGATGATTTCTCCTTATTTTACTTTTGGGAAGTGTTATGTGTGAAACCAACCTGTAACTATTCACCAATGTCAAGATTTCAAAACAAAAAAAGCTTATGGTATATATAACTATATACTGTGGAGATTTCATCGCCGCTTAATTTTCATTTTTTACCAAATTTATCCGCGAAATTGCTATGAAGCTGTAAGCTTTCCTTTCTAGGGTTCTTGTCTGTTCCAAATCTTGCATCTTTATAGCCTCATTGTGAAATCCAAAATCCAAAATCTTCCATCTTTTTCAGCTGTTTGACTTTTTTTTGTTTCCTTTATCAGATTGGCTTCTATGGAAACATAAGCTGCATTTATGGGATTTGATAGATTGTCAATAAAGAGCAAATCTTGGTCATGGATTCGCGAGGTGACAGCTCCAGGTTCGGGCAATACCCGACAAAGCCCTCTAGGAACATGTCTTCATCTTCATCAGCTGCTTTCTTCTCAGCTAACCAGTCTCCGTTTTTCTCTCCAAGATCTCCCAAAACCCAACAAGAACTCTCCGAATCAACTCGCTCCGATGCTCGCTGTGACAGCTTCGACCCTCTTAGCTCCAGCTCAGGCTTTCAAGAACCACCCGAGCTCGGATTTTCAGCCGCACCTCCTCAGTCTCAGAACGTCGAGGCTGAACGAATCGCTTCGAGTAGTGTGGTCTCCTACACACCTTCTAGATATGGAAGAGGTCACGGTTCGTCTTCGTATACTCAGACATCTTCGGTCTCTGTCTCTTACAACAGGGTGAGATGTTGCGATGTCTTCTTAGGACTGCACGGTCAGAAGCCTTCTCTGCTTCGGTTTGCTGATTGGCTCAGAGCTGAGCTGGAGTTTCAAGGGATGAGTTGTTTCATGTCGGACAGAGGAAGGTGCAGGAGTTCCAAGACACAGAGGATAGTCGAGAGAGCCATGGACGGTGCTTCCTTCGGTGTTATAATCCTAACGAGGAAGGCGTTCAAGAACCCTTACACGATCGAGGAGCTACGGTTTTTCGCGAACAAGAAGAATCTGGTTCCGGTTTTCTTCGACCTTTCTCCAGGGGACTGTCTCGTGAGAGATATAGTCGAAAAGAGAGGAGTTTTGTGGGAGAAACACGGAGGAGAGCTTTGGGATTTGTACGGAGGGATTGAGAAAGAGTGGAAAGAGGCGGTTCACGGGTTATCTCGTGTTGATGATTGGAAGCTCGAAGCTCATGAAGGTAACTGGAGAGACTGTGTGTTCAGGGCGGTTACGTTATTGGCGATGAGGTTAGGGAGGAGAAGTATAGTTGAACGGTTGACGAAATGGCGGGATAAAGCGGAGAAGGAGGAGTTTCCGTATCCGAGGAACGAGAGTTTCGTTGGGAGGACGAAGGAGTTATCTGAGCTTGAGTTTATTTTGTTCGGAGATGTTGCTGGAGATTCTGAAAGGGATTACTTTGAGTTAAAGGCAAGACCGACGACGAGGAGGAAGAAGAATGTGACGCTTGGCTGGAACAAAAGCGGTTCAGCGGAAGAGAGGAGGAAGAAAGGGAAAGAGAAAGTTGTGTGGAAAGAGTCGGAGAAGGAGATAGAGATGCAGAGCACTGATCTACCATCGAGGAACCAGGTGAAGGTAGGGAGGAGCACGAGGAGGAAGCGGTCTATGAAGGTTGTTTACGGGAAAGGCGTGGCTTGCGTCTCCGGTGAATCCGGGATTGGAAAAACAGAGCTGCTTCTTGAGTTTGCTTACAGGCATCACCAGAGGTACAAGATGGTTCTTTGGATAGGCGGTGAGAGCCGTTACATCAGACAGAACTACCTGAATCTTTATCAGTACTTGGAAGTAGACGTCGGTGTAGAGAATAGTTCTGATAAAACTCGGATGAAGAGCTTCGAGGAGCAAGAAGACGCTGCGATTTCCAGGATCAGGAAAGAGCTGATGAGGAACATACCGTTCTTGGTTGTGATCGATAACTTGGAGAGCGAAAAAGACTGGTGGGATTCGAAGCTTGTGATGGATCTTCTTCCTCGGTTTGGTGGAGGGACACACATCTTGATATCTACTCGTCTCTCTCGAGTTATGAACATGGAGCCGATGAAACTCTCTTATCTCTCTGGCGCTGAAGCTATGTCGTTGATGCAGGGGAGCGTCAAAGACTATCCGGTTCCGGAAATGGACGCGTTGAGAGCGATTGAGGAGAAACTCGGGAGGTTAACGCTTGGATTAGCCGTCGTGGGAGCGATATTGTCAGAGCTTCCGATAAATCCTAGCCGGCTTTTGGATACCATAAACAGAATGCCGTTGAGAGAAACGTCATGTAGTGGCCGTGACGGGAGCTTGTTGAGGAGAAGCGCGTTTCTTTTGCAGCTGTTTGAAGTGTGTTTTTCCATCTTTGATCACGCCGATGGACGGAGAAGTTTGGCTACGAGAATGGTTGTTGCGAGCGGGTGGTTAGCTCCGGCTCCGGTTCCGGCTTCTCTGTTGGCCTCGGCTGCTTATAAGCTTCCTGAGAAACACAGAGGTCCGAAACGGCTGTGGAGTAGGCTGAGACGCGCTATAACCTGCGGTTTCGCGTCTTCGAACTCCAAGAGATCAGGAGCTGAAGCCGCTTCGATGCTGCTTAGGTTCAACATTGCTCGAACCAGCAGCATAAAGATAGGGTTTATACAGATCCACGAGCTCGTGAAGCTCTACGCAAGGAAGCGGGTACTGGTGAACGAGAACGCTCCTGCGATGGTACAAGCGGTGATAAGCCGCGGCTCGACCGTTGAAACCGCGGAGCAGATATGGGCGGTTTGTTTCTTGCTGTTTGGATTCAGCAACGAGGCTCCGACTCTTCAGCTGAAGATAACAGAGCTGCTGATTCTTGTGAAGCAAGTAATCTTGCCTCTGGCGATCAGAACTTTCATAACGTTTTCGCGGTGCAGCGCCGCAGTGGAGCTGCTCAGGGTCTGCACAAACGCTCTTGAAGCGGCTGGCCAAACGCTGGTGACGCCGGTGGAGAAGTGGCTAGACAAGTCCCTTTGCTGGAGACCGGTTCAGACAAGCGCACAGCTAAACCCTGTTCTATGGGAAGAACTTGCTCTGGCTCGAGCCACTGTGCTAGAGACTCGAGCTAAGCTGATGATACGTGGAGGGCAGTTTGGTTTGGCTGATGATCTGATCAGAAAAGCAATCTTCATAAGGACCTCAATCTCAGGAGAGGATCATCCTGGGACTGTGTCGGCTCGAGAGACATTAAGCAAGTTAACGAGACTTTTATTCATAACAGATCACCGTAATAGAGAGGGGTTTTAGGGCTATCTTGTTGTAAAAGTTAAAAAGTTAGATTTATACAGAGGGTTTAGTAATAAAAAACTGTTATGTAAGAAATTTGTCAGAGAAATCTTCTTTTTACACAGTAAAATCTCTGAAGTTTTCGGGCTCTTCTTCTAACTTTTCCTCTAATTTATTCAGACTGAGAAACAAATGGTGAATATAGAGTTTTTGAAAGTATATCAAACAATCAAATATAAATTCTGTCTAAGATCCTAATTTCTTCTTCTGTATCTTGTGTCTTGATATAAAATAATCAAAATATTGGTAAGAACAAGTTAAACAATTCACAAGGAACTCAAGCTTATGAATGAAGTAGAGTTAACAATGTTCATCACATTACCAGACTAACACCTAAATGCCAGTTTAATCAAATCTTCTGTACTTTTCTTATTGTTCTTCTTTTTTTGTCATTATGATTCACTGAGTACCAATTCCTGCACAAACAACAAAAGAAAAGTACTCGCTTAAGTGACTCGGGAAGTCGAAAACGTTTGTGAAAAAAACACAAGTTTATATTAACTGACACGAACCCTGTCACAAACTGGACAAGCCTCACTTCTTTCCATCCATTCAAGAATGCAGGCGAGATGAAAGTCGTGGCCACATTTCGTGAGCAATTTCGGGTTCTCTGTCTCATACTCTGCAAAACAAAGAAACCAAGAGAAGTTAGTAAAGATATTTTTACAAAAAAGTTATATCTTTAGTGATAAACAAAGTACCTTCTAAGCAAATAGGACACTCGTCGATGGTTTCTCGATCCTTCTTCTTTAGATCAGTATCAGTTAGGTCACCAACAGACCATGTCTCCTTCTCCGGGACGGCGTGTGCGACTCCACGAGCTCCTTCACTCGAATTGCTCTGAGTTATAGGCAATTTCGATGGAGTTTGAAGATTTCTTGGCGAAAATTCTATAGGAATAGGCGGCTGAAGCGGTGCAGAGTAAACCACGGAGGAACGTGGGGCAAGAGATAAAGGAACATGCTCATCTATAGTTCTTGAGCTCTGCAGAAAACAATAAAAGCATAAAAGAGAAGAAAAGAAAACCAGAAACAACATTTTGTAGAATGTAGAAAGAAGCTTTACTTCAGGTATACTCGGGAAACAACAGCAGCAGCAAGCCATTCTTTGGACAGTTAAACCAAGTTTTCAGACAGCTCTCAGAGATCAGTGTATTCCAGCTCTTTGGGTTACAAAAAGACCTGAAATTTTCAGACCAAATACAGTATATAAGAAAACTCAAATTTCATTAACCAATAAAAATTAACAAGGTATTATAATTTCATGTTTTAGTCATGGAAAAATCATATGATCCTCTAAGAACATCTTGAGCTTACAAAAAAAAAAAAAAAAAATAGCTTGATTCAACACAAAAGTACTGAAAAACCCTCAATTAGGTTTACTACAACAGAGATACTATTAGCAAAGTCAAACCCAAACCCTAATAGACAAACAACACAAAACAGAGAAATCAAAAATAGAGCCAGAGAAACTAAACAAGTGGGTTAAAGCAAAAAGAAAAACCCTTTAGGCCTTTTATCTTAAACCAATAGAGAAAGGAAGAAGCGAGTAACAAAGTTCGTGATCCTACGAAACAAAGTTAAAGGTACTGTTTTTGTAACGGAGGAGAAGAAATAAGAAAGATGATGAATTACCTAAACACAGAGAAAAAAGGACAGCTTTGATTTTTTCCTTAAAAATCCGTACTTTTGTTAGGATTCCTGGGAAGCTCTTGAGGTTTTGTGTTGAATAAGAAATCAGAGAGAATTTTATCTGAAAAGCGAGAGAGGGAGAAGAAGACTGGCTGCGACGAGAGAGGCGACTTTATCAGCGATGAAATCAAATCAAAATATAATTTAATAGTTATTTTGGTTGTTAATCAAACTTTTGTTTTTATATTCATGAAATTCACAAACCATATCGTACAAGGAAACTCCAGGATTTATATAATATCTTGGTGGGGTCAGAGCATAATTATTCTATTTGTGACATATTTGTTCGATAAAATTGTGTATTCTAAAGAGTGGATCCCGTAGTATTGAACTACAGTATCTATCGTTTCGTAGAAAAAATAAAGGCATACTCCTCAAAAACGGGTTTCATCGGTTAAAACTAATTAGAGTAGTTTTATGAAACGAAGTTTTCAATAATCTAGATGTTACGCTATATATACATAAAACAAAACAACTTAGTCAATATTATGTAAGAGTAAAAATTTATAGACGTCTTATATTAGTCCTTTTTATGTGATGGTGTATATAGCGCCTGACTAAACCTATTTGGTGGCATTACTTCAATCTCACGCTACTACTTCCTCAAGTTTAAAAGTATAATTATATAAACAATATGTTTCTTGCATTTGAGCTAACTTAGATCTCTAAATCCTTCTCTCAGATCAACAATATCAAGAAGATTAGTTTCAATAAAGCTATATGTTGTAACTTGTAATTTGAAAACGCATGTTACAGAAAAAAAACCATGATTCGAACAAAGATACGTTACGTCGGCAATCATAACGTGTCCAGCCCGCGGTTTCTTATATGCATCCCATCTACGAATATTTGTTGTGAAGAAAGTACCGAAATTTTTCAAACGCTAACATCAGTTTACGTGTACGAATATCTTTGCTCCACTTGGGGAACCTTTTTGATATCATGTCGGTCAATAAACACTAAAACAGAATTTGCTGATAACAAGTCATCATCAAAACGGAGTGGGTCCAAATACAAAGATTAGAAACAAACGGTGACAATAGAGACACCAAAGCGAGGGAAAACAAAAAACAAAAAAGAAAGAGCAGTCACTTTACTACATACATACACTAAAAGAATGATATAAATTGGAATCATTTGGTTACCTTTTTGTCATTGTGAAAAAAAAAAAAAAATTCAAAATCAAGGCTTGAAGAGAATCTCGACGGCTTCAAAGAAGAGAGGAGCGATCTCAGGGGTTGGAGTCTTGACCGCACATTTCAGACCAGGTTGACCAACCATGGCCGTTAGTTCGATCAAGAACGGTACGCCTCTCGGGACTTTGGCTGATAGATACAGCACGTCTTGGTTTCCGTTCTTACGCTTTGCTATGAAGAACATGTTTGATGCTGCGAGCAAGTCGAGCGTTGATTCGACGCTCGTGATGGTTATCCCGGCGAATTCCTTCTGGACCTCGTTCGAATCCGGTAATGACCTCCATGTCTAATCGGAAAACAATGTTATATTATATATAGTCAGCAATTTTTCCGATAAGGAATCAATATCTTCCTTTTTTCCACTTTTACTCAACGACTAACATGTTGATGTGGTGTTGTTAATGAACTGTGTGTATCATATATTATATAGTCTTTTTTACCTCGAGGAAGGTTCCACGTTCCATCCTACCATCTTCTGAGAAAAGAGCGTGGAGTACGATCTTATCGGTGAAGTACCA
This sequence comes from Thlaspi arvense, assembly GCA_911865555.2. Taxonomy (NCBI): domain Eukaryota; kingdom Viridiplantae; phylum Streptophyta; class Magnoliopsida; order Brassicales; family Brassicaceae; genus Thlaspi; species Thlaspi arvense. The sequence goes on along the minus strand of OU466863.1, from coordinate 7,062,046 downwards.
GACAGGCTGCTGGTTGTTTTTGACAGCAACTTGCAAAAGCGAGCTGGTGGGCCCAACAGACATGTTCTGGAACAGTTCCATCAGCAACATTGTCCTCGCGGATGCTCCGGGTTGCAGAGGCGGAACCTAAAAATAGTTAAGACATCAGTTTCAAGAGTCCATGATAATATAAGCGCGGATTGTAATAGCATATTCAACGTCTGTCACCTGCAGAGGTCCTACGGCTGCAAGGCCGAATGAGTTTTTGTTGAACTGAATCATGAAGCCATCAAGAAGCGACTGCGAGTTGTTCTCCAGGAGCATACTGTAGAATACTTGACCGTCTTGTCTGGTTAATTGAGCACTAATCTGCAGGCCTTGGCCGCTTGATGCTGGCAGGACAATAGGCAGTGGACGACTGCGATCAATATGAGACGAAACGATGAGTTTCATTTACGACAAGGTGATCCAAATAGACATGGCTGTAATAAAACCAGTCCATCGCAACCTATTAGAGATTTTTAATGCAATAGAAAATTTTCACTATTACAGCCAAACTCACCCTGAAGGAGTTGTGGGTTCATCTACAGGGACAATTGCAGCATTATCTGACCCCATTAGGTCACCTAGCAGATCGGGCACAGGATCTGAGGCAGCCGCTGCAGGAGCTGGCTGTGGGACATAACCTGTGGTGCCTGAAGGGGATGCTGCACCTTCAGCTGGATTACCAGAATATCCTGTTTCGCTCACTTCCACATAGTCCTCATCTTCCGTTTTCTGAACTGTGATTTTCAAGCGGGTTACAAAAGCCTCTGGGGGCTTGTGATACACAGAGGACAAGGTGGAAATATTTGCAAGCAGCTCATCCAGGAGTGACGGGTCAAGTTGGTTTGAGTCATCCGTAATCACAGGCTTTTCAGCTAAAACAACATCCTTGGCCGCCTAGTCAAAAGAAGTGCACTGGTGATTGTAGGTAAAAAGAAGATGATTGTTGCTCATTGTCCAATGTACTTGAACTAGTTGAGTGGTATTAACATGTCAACGGAATCATACCTCGGGATCAGTAGATAGAAGACGCCAGTAGATGTATGCACGATCTCTGAGATCAGGATTATCTGTCTCCACAGTAGCATTATTCAAGACAACCTGAAAATTTGATAAATGGCAAAAGACAGGCCTTTTGTCATATTCATGCGCTTGAATCGATTAGGAGAGCAAAAGGTGCGCTTCATAATGGTCATGGGAAAACCTGAATCATTTGTTGTGGGCCTTCGGTTGGCTTCTTCAGAAATAGTTTGACTGTAGCTGTTAGAAGCTGCAGCTGGACCTGTGCTGGCTCCTCAGGGAAACTCTCCAGGAAGCTTTCAAGAAGTTCATCCGCATTGTCTATTCTTTCAGCATATTCACCAATGATCCAAATCATAGATGCCTTTTAAGATGCCAACAAACGCACGAGTATGAGTTTCACTGATTTAAGATTTAACTCGGATGGGAAAGCTTCCAGCTATTTTACACCACGCAAACAATTTTTTTACTACCTTAGCTTCTGGTTCATCCAATGTGTCTAGACTCTCACAGAGTGTTGCAATTATGGATTCATACCTGTAAGTTGTATTGAATGACATAGACAAGATTAAAGAGAATTACGTAACTTCAAGATGCCACAACAAAGAAAATTGAAATATATCAACTTACGTGTTTGGATATCTTCTAAAGATATCTTTGATGACAATAATAGCCTCCTGAACAACATAGTTCACTTTGATTTTGATCAGCTCAAGTAAAACACTGATGCACCGTTCAGCTGCTCTTTCTAGTTTGATGGCACATCGGCCTATTGCACGAACAGCTTTCCGAACAAAATCAACATCTACTTCAGTGGCATACTCTTTGAACTCCAGAAGAACCTGGCATGTTCCAGAAACCATCGTCATATTCACCAAAACAAAAATAACATGATCAAACAGCAGATGATACAAGTGTAGCATGGATTACCTGGTCTATGTTTCTATCAGAAGCAAGTTTTATCATAATCTCCAATTTTTCCATCTTGACATAAATCGGATCATTATACTTGCAAAAGAACACCTAAAAGAAAAACATGAAGCATTATCAATAAATACAAGAATATATCCATTGCTCATTCTGAGAGTCTACGAGACAGGATCAAGCTACCTTGATTTCATGGGCAAGAATAGTGGGTCTTTTTTGGACAATAAGGTTAATGTTACGAAGTGCAACATATTGTATCTCGGGTTCTGCAGAAAGCAATGTAACTAGGGGAGGAGCCATCTTTTTGCAAAGATTTCGAATCACATCTGTACTAGTAATAAGCTCCATCTGCTGAAGGATCATCTGGAAAGCTCGTAGAGAAAACCAACAAAAGAGCAATAACATTAGAAAACTATGCAAATGCATATAGTTGGCACTTCACAGACAAGTTTGACTGACGAAGAGATATGATTTCTTTCGACAGTGTCACCTTAACAGCTGAAAGCACAACAGCGCAGTTGGCATGTTGCAACCTAGGAGTGACTCTCTCAACAATATTTTCAGCTTCACGAGGATCAGCTGCTTTATACCTCGACAAAGCATCTAATATAAATACTTGACCCCATCTGTGAAGAACATAGACAGAGTTATTAAGATTAAATACTATAAATATGCATCCAGCGAACAAGCAAGGAAAATATAGTCATTTATGGACCCCTTTCCCCAAAGTTCAAAATCATGAGTCTTTATCAACAAATAAAATATTTGAATAACAACATAGACATCCTAACACAAGAAGCAAATCATTTCGCAACTCGAAATAGATTACCCTACTGTGAATATCTAGGTCAACCTATGTTCTTCCGAAAACAAACGCCAACAATGATCTGACTACAAAGTGTCGATCAGACACAATCAGAGTGGAAGTAGGATACGGAATTCAGGAAAGACTTACTCAGTACATTCATTCAAAGCTGTGAGGAGCTTTGTGAGGGTGGTACTGTTGATTTCAAAGACGGGACTAGTACTATTCTCTTGTATCTCTGCAAGGGCGGCTACAGCATTTGCCACAACCATTGGATTATTGTCTGATATTAAATCCTTCAAGGCTTCAAGGAAACCCCTATCCTCAACTAATTCAGCATTTATGTCAAACAGTTTAGCAACACACACAGCTGCTGTCTTGCGGACATATGGATCATCATCCTGAGAAAAGGAAAATTGCAAAAGGCCAGATATAATTCATCAGTCAGGATAAAAAAAATTTCTTAAGGGACACAAAGATGTTGATACAAGTTCCAGTGGCAATGTAGCATAAAAATACTCAACCTTTAGGCACTTCTGAAGAGGATCACACAGATATTCTGTGATCTTATCAACACGAATGCAGCCCATTGTCCGCACAGCCAAAGCACGGATCAACGGATTTGGGTCTTGTGAATCCTGCCGAATTAAAAAGTGGGAGTTATATAATGATGAGTTTCTTCTTTCTCTGTTCTTGTTTCAAAATTAGAGAAAGACAAAGATACATGCCACAAATCACAGGTCTTTCAGTTTGAGCTAGCTAAAGTGGTACCTTCACAAAACAATTAGTCAGACTATATGAAACTAGCTAAAGCGTTACCTTCACAAAAGTATTTACTGCAAGGATAGCAAGATCTGGCTGGCTTTTTGCATAGTTTATCAAATACAAGTAAACAAGCTTCTTCAGCTCCAGATTCTCCGTTTGCATGCAATTGACTACATCAGTGAAAAGTGACGAAACATCCTTTCCAACAGTCATTGCCGCGATAACCTTCTTAACAGCATCTTTCCTCTTATCCTACGAACATAAAAGAGAAAAAAATAAAAAAAAAGGTTAGGAAACTGAAAGCAAAATCAGAAACACATGCCACCGTCTTGAATCAGTACCATTGTCATCTTATAAAACTGTACACTTTTGCTACACATTATATCGAAAGCTTCATACTTGTAGATGCCAAGACTGAAAAAAAAAAAAAAAAAAAAAAAAACGGAATGTGCACATCATAGACTTGCCCTTACATAAGAATTTTTTACCATTTCAACTGAAATCCATCTGGAACAGATATATATATACAAAGAAGAACAGCGTCTATCTCTCATTCAGTAGGCACAACCGGGAAATTTGAAGATTTCAAAGACATTAAACTTGCACGAAGAAGATGAGAGTTTGATCAACAATCACTGATCTTCCAACAAAACGCACTCATCCAGATACAATACATATGATCCAGACATTAGTAATTTTTCTGAATTCTCTTCCATTTCTAGCTATTTTGAAATCAACCATCGAGCACATTACCGTAACTTTCAAGTACTACCAAAACCAATCTCCATTAAACAGCAACAAATTCAACCGATCAATTCGAACGCATAATCATACAGATCTACTAGAAAACAATTACTAGAAATTAAACGAATCACTGAGAGGAGATCACAATCGTTAGAATGGCGGATCACAGATCCATACAGCAAACCATATATGAATTAAATGGAGGGAAGAAGGACCTTGTATTGTGAATTCAGCTCTTCCTTGAGCTCAGGGATCTCTCCCTTCTTCGTTGTCGAAAAGTATTTGGAATCATGGCCGCTCATTTCTCCTTTCTCCGACCTCGACACTTCTTCTCCGAAGACGATGAGTGTGACAGAGAGACGAAATTTGCAGAAACGATGGAGTTCTTTTTTTATTTTACACGCCGATTCTTCCACAGGCCTTTTGGTGATTTTAGCTCACTTCGTTTGTATGTTGACCATTCAGTTTCCCGGTCTGGATGATTTCATAATTAATGAAAGTAAATAGGTCGGTTTTTAATTAAAGTTAATTTCAATTTGGCCCTAATACTACTGATATTTCTCGAAATGCCTCATAACTTCGTCTAGTCAACGCCAGTTGCCATCAGGGAAGAGGAATGAGCAAAAACGGAAGTAATTATCCTATTACTTAAGAGGGATGAAGTTAGAAACACGTTTGTGAGGGAAAAAGCTTTGATCAGATTCTCGAAGACTTTTCGAGTCTCTGATCCTTATCGCTTCTCGCGGTAGAGTTTTTCCTCTCTAGATTGACTCACGTCGTCATCGAATCAGATCCGTGCGAAAAAAATGGCGCCGAAATTCGACACGGAGACGATGCAACAACGCCAGAACTTTCGCAACGTCTGGCATACGGATCTCACGCACAGCATCCAGGGCGATACTCCCTGTAATTTCTCAAACTCTCTCTTTCTCTTTGAAATTTTTGATTGATCGGTTTTTTTGGGGATTGATCGAACAATTTCTCTGTTATTGTTGTTCGCAGATTGCTGCTTCGCGTTGTGGTGGTAAGTTTTCTGCTCGTTCTGAGATTTTTTTCGTCGCTTGCTCTCTCTTTATTGTGGAATTTGATGAACAATTCGAGTTGTAGATCCTGTCTGTTTGAATTGACTAAGATTTGACTTGAAACAAACTTTCGGAATTACATTCTTAGATCACCAGTTTCTGGAGTGATTCTGAATTTAACAAATAATAAGAGTTTCTCTGATCATAAGTATTTGCTCAGAATGTGTATGATGTAGTAGGAGTTTGACATTTTGTGATTTGTATCTCTTTTGGTGTCTGCTTTGTTCCATACACATGTAAAATGCGCTGTGTTCTTCTCCTTACAGTGCCCCTTGTGCATCATACTTGCTCCGAAAGCGTGCGCTTTACAATGACATGTCAAGGTATCTCCACACATTCAAGTATATTCATTCAAAATTCGATCTTCTTAGGTTAAAAAAAAAGATACTTTTTTGTCTCATAGGTACACATGCTGCGCCGGTTACATGCCTTGTAGTGGCAAGTGTGGAGAAACCAAATGTCCTCAATTTTGTCTTGCCACTGAGGTAAGGGTCTTCATTTTGCTAATTACAATGAAGCCTTTTTTTATAACTTCAGTCATATTAGAACGTTCATTTCAGCATCTGAATACTTCCTGTAACATAAGCGTACAACAATCTCAGTCATGGCTTTTTTATGGCTTATGAGTCAACTCCAATGAAGTTTTCTAAATAGCAAAACAATTGCAGGTCTTTTTCTGCTTTGGAACCTCTGTGGCATCGACTCGTTTTCTTCTGCAAGATGAGTTCCAAATCCAGACGACACAATGTGACAACTGCATCATTGTAAGTATGCTCATTGCCCAAATTTACGCCAGTTTTTTAAGACTCACTGGCTATTAGTATAGAATCAAACAAGACTATGAAACATGAAAAACAAGTGTCGTAATCTATACTGTATTGTTGGCTGTGTAGGGCTTTATGGTTTGCCTCAGCCAAGTAGCTTGCATATTCTCCATTGTTGCATGTATCGTAGGCATTGATGAGCTTTCAGAAGCTTCTCAGTTGCTCACTTGTTTATCCGACATGGTGTACTGCACGTAAGACCTCCCATCTGTAGTTTCGTTCTTAAACTACTTTAAATCAAAACCCGAAGTTAACCTATCGTCACTTTTGCTTCATCTGCAGGGTTTGCGCGTGTATGCAGGTAAATTGATGATATCAACCCATTTCAGTCTCACATAACCAAAAAAAACTAATATTACAGTCTTGCTGATAAAACTTTGCTACTTGTGTAATGCTTCATGTAGACACAACACAAGGTGGAAATGGACAAGAGAGACGGTAAGTTCGGTCCACAACCAATGGCAGTGCCTCCTCCTCAGCAAATGTCACGGTTCGATCAAGCCACTCCACCAGCAATCGGTTATCCTCCACAAGGTTATCCTCAACACCCTCCACAAGGTTATCCTCCACACCCTCCACAAGGTTATCCTCAACACCCTCCACAAGGTTATCCACCTTCTGGCTATCCTCAGAACCCTCCAGCTTATTCTCAGTACCCTCCCGGTGCTTATCCTCCTCCGGCTTACCCTAAGTAATTAATCATACTGTTTGCGTGGTTTCTCTTCCGACTTGGAAGATTTTATTTCATCTCTCTATTCACTTTCATGCTGTGTGATATTATGCTCTATGCGTTGAACGTTCCCGGTCATTGTTTCTATAAGATTTGACCTCAAATGTTGTCTTTGTTGTTATCTGAGACGTCCCTCTTGGACTGAGATATTTGATGAATTTTTTCTTTCCTTTTGAATCATCTTTTTGTTTTTCAAGAGTACAGAGTCCAATCAATTACGAGTATACACAGGAGTAATATATTGTTCTGGAAAAAGGGGTGTGGTTAAGAAAGTTCTGATACTTAAGACTTGTAGCTTTTGTAGTGTTTACTAAATTCTGAGCGCTAATCTTATATATCTATATTCAATCTCTAATTCTAATTGATAAAATTGCATTTGAGGAATATCGCATTTCTTACGAACCTATCATCATACACTGAAAGAAGAACTAGGACGGGATCTCAATGAATAAAATTTTAATAACGTGGCAAAAATTACGAGGGGTAAAAAAAACAGCCTAATTCTAATTTTCCTTCCCTTTCAAAAATAAAATTATTACAAAAAATAAAACTATATAAAAAAAATTCACTTAACTTCAGTGACTTCACCTCCTCTACATACACCAACATTGATCCATAGCGTATTATTCCTCTTCGTCTGTAATACTCTGCAACAGTTCCTCCTAGGTGACTGTACAAAACACAAGAACCATCAAGTACATCACACATTATTCTCACTTTGTAATCATAATGCTGAAAATGAAACTATGTTACTCACTCTTTCCCATAGATGAGGGTCCGGTTTTTTGTAGACGACGATGGTGTTAATCTCAGCAGGGTTCGTCATCTTCCACCGGCAAGACGGATGCGAAACACGGTGTCTCGAGTATTCGCTGACCGTCGTGTTCAGCTGCGTGTCGAATTTCGTGCTCGACATGTAAAACACAAACGGTTTCTGGCACGGGTTACGGCTAACCGGCCTGGTGTTGAAGGCGTAAGCGGTGTAATCCGCCTTTTTGTACCAATTCAAGAAGGTTCTTGAAGGCATTTCCATTTCCCGCGGAGAAAATATTCCCCGGAATATTTGTACGGCGTAGCCCCACGAGACCGAGATCGTCCAGCTCTTGTGCTTGTCGTAGCATATAGACTGCTGGAGAACCCCGGCCGAGTCGAGCTTTATCGGTACGGTTAGCTTCTTCAGGGCGCGGACACGTGTCATGTTCGGGAATATCGGTTCCACCACGTCGAGGTGGTGCATTGAGACGAACGGTGTTACTGGGTGTGCGGCGAGGAGGCCGAAGAGGTTCCCGTAAACGTCGTACTGAAACGTAACAACAACAACAACAAAAACAAAAGATGTTACAATGGAGCGTGAATTGCACGCGACATAGATGCGAGTATGGAAATGATGAGAGGAACAAGTCATTTAAGTGTGAAAACAAAGCTGCGGGTCCCACTCTTACACCTGTATTTAAACATTCTAACTAAGCTAATGGACGACATTAAGCTACTCACGCGCCGATATGTCGGTACCAAACCACGGAAAATTTTGCCAAAATAGCATCGAAGCAAAACAGCAGTAGAACAAAGAAACGAAACTAAAAACTTTAACCATCCTGAGATTATAACAAAAAACTTTCTTAAAAGAACATTAAAACATTGGAGGTTCAAACTTTGAAAGTCTAGTAGTAAAGCCATTGCCTTAAACTAGTCTTTCAACTCTTTCTAACAGTCTAAAAGCCTAAACTTTGTTAAGAAGATTCCATTTGCAAGTTAGTTAACTAATTTTAATCGAAACTCATTGAATGTTAAGATCAATAATTACAACATCAATGTCACAAAATCATTAAGAAAACGCTAATTTTGCCACTAAAGTTGCTCTACACTAAACAAAAAAAAACACACCAAGCATCGCCATCAAATTTAAGTTCAGACTCAACTTCATTAATTCCCCATTTTAGTAACTTCTCAAGAATCTCTAATTCCATCTTTATGAGAAATGGCAACAATCCAACAACACTAGCACAATTACTACCAAATTTTGCCCGAATTAAACAAATCTCACTGAAATTCTCCGGTGAAAATTCCCTTACCTGGTGGAAGCCGAGTTCTTTAGTGAGTGGAACACCGAGTTCGGCCATACAAGCTTGCATGCGATCGTCGGAACCATACAATGCCGGATATCTCTGAATACACCGATCTTGCATCTTGCTCAAAGCCTTAGCCAATGGATAGCTTATAGCAAACCCTCCTCCACCGTAAGCCATCCCGTACGAGAAAAAAATGTTCTGTAGATGAGATTCCGACAAGCTCCCGATGTAATACATCTGTTCGTGGTCGTACTTCCTCAGCACCCTGATGAGATTATCCGTGACGAACACCGTGTCGTCATCACCCATCACGAACCACCTCACGTTCTTCGGACCCAAACGCAGCGTCTCCGACACGATCCTCGAGATCCGTAACGCCGAGCGTTGCCCCTGCTTGTTCGTGTAAGGGAAAGACGCGGTTCCGCCGGAGATTTTTACCGGCGGAAGAAGAAGATCGTCGTCGTCGTCTTCTTCTTCGTCGCTGTTGTTGCTGCTCTTCTTCACCTCTTTGTCCAACCAAACGTAGCCACGCATGTATTTCGGTTTATACCAGATCTTGATATATTCTTTCCTCTGTTTCCATAGCTTCGATGAAGCAGCGATCCCGAACACTACGTGGTTAAGATCGGTGGGGGCATCTGCTTTCTCTACCTCCTCAACCTCCCAGTCGCGCCGCCGTGAAGCTACGGAGGAGGAGACATTTGAGGCGTTGGTGGAAATGGCGGAGACGGTGGTGAAATGAGTGGAATCGTCGCAGGAGCGTGAGGTGGAGACGAGCTTAAGCATGTAGATAATGTAAGTGAAGACGATGAAGCAGATTAGCCAAACCATTAGTTTTGGACCGGGTCGGGTTACCGACAACATTCCGGGTATGGATGTACTCGATGAGCTCCGATCCCATATGGGTTTCTCCGACGAATCTTTCTGGTTACCTTTCATCCAAAAAATTTCTTCTTTTCTTTCCCCTACACTCAGATTGAAGCAAAAAAGTTTCAAAATTTGTGAAAACAAACCCTAGTACTCTCTAATATCTGGGTCTGTTTGAAATTCGGGGAAAGGGAAACAGTGTGTCTAACACTTGATTCGTAGCTCAGAGGAGAGAACGAACCGAGAAAATTGGATCTTTCTTTTCTTAAAAAGAAAGATCAATGAGAATGAGATGTGATACCCTGAAAAATCGAGGGAAAACGCGAGAAATTAAGGGATAGACAGTGTGAATTTTACTTTTTTGCTTCTCTATGGGCAGAAAGAAATGAGAGATATGGAAAGACAGATAAAAGGTGAGAGAGAACGCAATACTCTCCCACTATAAACTCCATAAACGCAAAAAATAAATTAAATAGAATAAAAGAACAGAAAAAGGAGTAAATATTATTAAATAAAATAAAATGGGGTTGTTGTTGTCCACTTTATAACTCTTTTATTTGTTTGTTTTTTATTTTTACTAATGATCTTACTGTTGAAAAATTACAGTAAATGATTTTTCAAATGTTTTGGTGTTACCGCAAAACTAAAAAGGTTTAGTGTAGAATGTAGATGTAAGAAAGACGACCGGTCGGATGAATGAATATGTGTGGGTCCCAATATTCCTCGTCTTCCCACGTGGGTCATACGGAACTCTCTACGTGTCCCTTTCATTGATCTTTTATTTTCAAGCCAAAGCTACGTCGTTTCTATGCTCGTTTTCAGCAACGAAAGGTTGTGGCTATTGCATTGGATGGCTTCATCGTATATACTCGCGGCAATGGGGATATTATCAATCAAAGTCTATATCAAACAAAAATTAGTAGAAGTTATTATATAGCTGTTTAATTTCAGTGTAATTGGTTCTCTTTTCAATGATAGTGGGTTTTAGATTTGATTATTAGAAATTTGGAAATCTAGATCATATATATTTCATTTAAGAGATGATCATAACTCCATAAATATAAATTTAACATTAATGATCAATACAATCTTACTAATGCAGATATTATAATCGTTTTACAATTTTAAGATTTTCAAAATTTTATCCTATGTAGGGCTATATTATTTTTGAAAAGTTTTAATCCATCTTATAGATGTTTGACTTTCTAAAGTATGATATAGTAAAAAAAAAAGAAATGTATCGAATTTCAAACTTTCCATAACTAACTATATATATTCATGAGAAAACGATGGGACTCTCTGTTTTTGTTTTGCTTTGAAATTCAATTATTAAGAACTAAGCAAATCAACGAGAGGGATTTTGCCCCATTTAATATTGCATTACATTCTCCTTTGGATTCTTGATTGATACTGTTTCTGTCGTCTTCTTCATAACTTAATCCTAAAAGCAGAATTACTGAAAAGAATAATGAAAAGATGTATAACCTGCTCTATATTCTCTAATTATTAGTGTTGGACAGCTTTGGTCCCAGCATTTAGGGCTATTGCATAGGGATATCATATTTTATCTCCACTTTACATGCATGATTTTTGGTTTATAATTTTTCTCCCTACCAAATTATTGCCTTCTATTTTTATTTTTAAAAAATACACTTTAGGACAATGTTTGATGAATCAAATTTGGCCAAGCCCATTAAGCTCATATATTAACGACTTTACTACAAAACTCATTTGATCAGTGATCAGTGATCAACTATATAACTCACATAGTACACACTGAGCTCCTTATGAAAAAACAAAACCAAGTGATCGATTTACTTACTATTAACAACATCAAACGTTCATTATCTCTAAACATCTTACAAGTTTATGCTAACGACTCAGTTATTTATCTATCAGAGAAGATTTAAGAGATACTTTATAAGAAAACTTCAGCGTACTTCATCAGCTCATGATATATGTGTAAGTCCAAGCGCTGCACCTAGCTGTCTTCTTCACGGTTAGACCATGTCTGAAGAAGGGAATACATGACCAATGGACCCACAAACGGTGAAAATGGCGGTGGTCTACTGAAGGCAACCATTGGCTCTACCGTTTCCTCCATTTTCTTCAGTGCTTCTCTTTCGCTAATGTTCTCGTTCCCATGTTTCTTCGGTACTATGGTTCTCACCACTTTACCTGCTTCTCATAAAACACAATCACTCAGTTTATTTGTCTTCTCGTGATAAACTATAATATTACAAGAAACTGTGGAGGATTTAGATACACAAGTTACCATTTGATCCTGAAACCGGGAAGATTGGTTTGAGCTTGTCTACAAGAGCCGGAAAACGCCGCATGAGATTAAGATCTATGTGATATCTCTATGTTGCTTGACCTGTTTGCAAATGGATCGAAACTTTGTTTCTTGAAAGTCATCAAAGCGAGAAACAATTGTCGAGAGTAACAATATCAGCTCTCCGCAACATATGAGAAACCCTAATTTCTTACAGCACAACAGCGAAACGTAAGGAACAAACGTATGTTTTCGAGTCTCAAATTCAAATTCTGACCAAGGACAGAATTTCAAGAATCGATTGTTTTTAGAAAATCATCAAGCAAGAAAGTCAGATGCAAATCATAAGAGACTATAAGAAGTGATACAACTGAAATAAATCTTCTTTGTAAATCTATCAACAGAGGAAATTTAATCTCCTTTGTAAATCTAACAACAAAAACAAAGAAATTAAGGCTAGAAGAACACAAACAGTCTCAGAGATTGATGTACAGGATTATTACCGACTTCAACAACTGAGCAAAGTGAAGTGAGTGTCTCAATTTCTCCTGTTGTAAGAACTTTTGCTTCAGCGATCGAAGATTTGTTTGAGTTGGAGAATTTTAGTGGTAGAGGAAGCTTTGAGAAGGTCCGCGACGCAGGGAAAATAATACAATTTTATAAGATAGCAACATATAGTTTCATTATTTCTCATTTGCCCCATATTAAATTATAGTTTCAAACAGATCCAAATATCTATAACCCATTACGGATTTAATCAAACCACGTGTCTTTCATGCCGCGTACCACTGTGATTATTGCTGGTCTACCTCTTTGATTACTTCACAACGATTACATTTTTAAACGTTTTGGAAATTTATTTCTCGGTTAATGTACGGCAAGCAAACTTAAAAATGTTAATTTTAAAAGTTTCGGATTATAAATTTATTGGAGTGGAATGAATTTATACAATATATCAACTAATTAGTGAATGATGTACGTGATCTAATAGGTGAAAAATTCTTTTGTTGGGTCGAAAACGGATCAACTCTTCTGCTGCTTCTAAATTAGTGGAACATTTTACATGACAAGAAAAGTCACTTGTCTGCATACTTTGAAATTAATCTGGGCTTAATTTATTTTCCAGTTATATATAAACAAAACAAACACGAGCAAGTTAGTTTGCTTTGCCATGTGCAGGAGAAGAAGCTCCACTTTCCGAAATTAAAGATGAAATCACTTCAAATGATCACGATATGTAAGGCAATACAACATATAGATGGCAAAAACCTGAAAACGCATAGAGACATTCGTGAATCATGACAAGAAACCGTTCTACAAATTGCAAAGTTTTACTGCAAACTCAAAAGTCAAAGCACACATTTGGTACGTATATATATATATATAAATAAGTAATGTGTAGAGAATAGATAAGGGTTTGTATATTATATATGGTAAGATCCTCACAAGAGCAAGGTACAAACCCTAGTTTTGTAACTTCATTTTTCATTCCTTTTGATTATCTCCGAATAAGTATCCAAGAGATGATCCTCCACCTGGAACCGATTTCACCTTCGTCGTTGGACGATCCTGAAATCATAACCCTTATTTTTTCTATTCATAAAAATGATCTAGAATTTAACGAATTAAAGAATTTGAAGAAGATAGAGACTTACGGTGCAAAAAAAGAATTAAAATAAAGACTTACGGTGACGAAGTTGCCGGAGTTTTGGCCCTGAGCTCTGTGGTAGTTGTTGTTGTTAGAGATCTTAGGCTTTTGGTCAGATTTATCGTCGTCGGTGGAGTCTACGCCATACGGTGGTGTAGGCTTTGGGGCAGCCGGTGGAAGATTTTTGGAAATCTCATTGTCTGACCCGAAAAGATAACCTAGCGAGCTTTGTCCACCTCCAAAGCTCCCACCTCGGCTCATTCTCGATTGATGAGTGGCTTGATTGATTATTTTATTGATGATCAAACCCTAGTTAATAGACTTGTTTATAGCTTGATCAGGAAATGCTAAGTATTAAACCATAAGTATAAGAGATCTAGAGAGAAGCTTAAATAGAGGTGGCAGTATACAAGATATGATAAGTGGTAATAATCTCATAAATAATTAATCAAATATTTATAATGAGGAGTTATTTTTTTGCCATTATTTTACAACATTTGTTATGATTTTTTTTTAAATACCCATTAATAACTATGTTTTTTTAAAAAACTAAAATTAGCTTTCTCTCTATAACAAGAGAAAACAACAATGCTTAAAAGCTTAATTATAACATAATAATTGAAGTTTTTTTCTAAATAATACAGATAGAATAATCTTAATTATAAGATTCGTTTATTAATATAGTTGTTATAAAAAATAAAATATAACATTAACAATGAACTAAGAAAAATGTATTTACATATATTTTGATAAACTTATGAAAAAAAATTATCATGAGTTACTACTTCTAGCCCAAACAAAGTTCCAACTTTTAGAGTACCATTTGAGTCAAAATTTGATTGTTTGTTGGTCATGGCATAAACAACATAAGCGGCTATTTAAGTTTTATGTCTGGTTTTTATCACCGATGATGGTGGAGCCTCGGATATGGAAATGCGTTCTTGAGAAATGTATGCATCTACGACACATGATTACATCTACGATCGAAAAAACGCCTAGTTTTAAGCTAAAACAATCATCATTTAACGTACAGAAAACTACACTACGTACATAACACGCATAAAAAGTCACAGTTTGTACATTAACTTGCACATCCCCTCGTAGTTCAGTGACCACTCCACCGTCTTTGACGCGTTTTAGATAGCCGTTAATGAATTATAGTCGCACATACGAGTCTATCATAGACCAACACACAAACGCATAGCAAAAGGACTCTCCAATTTACTGATAAACCTAACGCAGATAACCGCTACTTTACTTTTAATACCATATAACCACATATTCATGGACATATATTGACGATACAAACAAACAGAAATTACATTTTTGGTGTTCGAGATGTGTTGATGGAATACGATGGAACAAATGGATAGAAAGACCAATAATTTCCTAAGTATTTATTGAAGTTTTATTAAAGAGATGATAGCCAACCAAAATATATAATCAGGTCAAATTAAAAACGAGAACGAATAAAAAATAACAAATTTGATCTGTTATCGTTTTTATAAACATTTTTAATGTTTCCGTTAAGACTAAAGACATTGTTTTTTTTATAATTAACATATAGCTTTAACATTTTTTTTTTGTAACATCTTAGCTTTAAGCCTTTAACTAAAGACATTTTTATCGATGATAGCTTCTTAATATCTTTTTTTTGTAACATTTTTAATATCTTCTTTGAGTTGGTCATGTTTTTAATCGACAGGACCATGTGGGTTGGGTCGAGCCTTTATTAAATTATTAAATAGTTTTTCTCAGCTTTTTATCATCATTTCATGGATTATAAATATCAAGTATCTTAATAGTGGGGTTAAATCGACGAGTGTGAGTGCAACTGACAAAAATATGATATGCCTTACTGCTCTAAATAGGAAAATTATAACTGATGACAAATTACTAAATATATTTTTTTTTGATAAGGACAAATTACTAAATATATTACTAAAGTATCATTTCCTAATAGGACCTTCATTGTTTTTTTTTCCATTATTGTGTTTGAGTTTCTTTTTAAGATTTTGTTTGTAAATATATATGGTTATTATAAAGGTTGTATATAAATCTACATATTAATAGATAATTTAACACAAATAGTAACAAATTTACATTTTAAACCGCTTATCTCAGCCATGTGTTTCATCCGCATGTTTGTTTGATAACTGAAAGCGTTTAATTTTGCCTCAAACCATTTACAAACGGTCTCCAAATATGCTCTCAATGATAATCGAATTTTAAGTTTTTAACTATTCCAAAAAAATATCAATAATTTTTGTAAGAGCATATTAACTATCCCCAACTCTAGACGGCTGCAGATGAATCTACAAAAGCAAATGAAAACCATCCGCATAAATTGTTTAACAAGATTAACAAAAATTATAATTAAAAAATATGATGGAACCGTACAAAGGAGTATAAGCTTTGTCCACTACAGACTACAGTTAGTTGGGTTGGAAGGGTACTGGTAGGACATCTATCTATAGGAGTGAGCCATTCCAAAAACTATATTATTAAATATATAAGTTGATCTTAACAATTAACAATTTTGTAGGTAGATATGTCCTTAATTACACCTAATTAGTCTTTATTAAAGCCACTTTAACCAAGTAATTACTCTATATGTCAAATAAAGAGTCAAACCATATGTCATGTCATATTTAGGTATCAGATTGTTTTGAATGCAAAATCAATCTTTGCCATTCAAATCTTTTGTATATTAAAAAGGACAAAATTGAAACCAACTCAAAGAAGATATTAAAAAATCCATCGATAAAAAAAAAAGTACCTAAAGTTCAATTGGAAAAACAAACTATTTGATATCTTAAAAGGTTTATAGATAGGAAAAAGATCAGGGGGTAAAAAGTCATCCGTGCATGGGGTAAAATTATTTGATATCAATGGCAACATATATTTCCATAGTACGTTTTTCAGTTTAGTTTGTATAGTTTTTTTTTTTCTTCTTTTCTATATATATTATATTAGAGAAGAAGAGGGAGATATAACTAAAATTGCTGACATGACGATTCTTGATGTGGCAATATTGACCCGACCGTTGTTGCTTCTTTACTTTCTTCCGGTGGCAAGAGAAACTTAAAGAATTAGGGCTAGAACTGTTAGGTTGCCTATGTTACCGTGTATCACAAGTCATCAACATTAGATTACGTTTTAAAGTTAAAAAAAAATCTGCTAAGTGGATGTGTAGAAGTACTCCACCTGCTTTTGATCAACTAAGCAGAATTTACATGGTGGTTGAGATAAAAGTCTAACATACAGTACATCATCAAAATTTTCTCTTATTATTTTTCAAATAATACATATATATAGAATACAAACTTGGGTACTCGACTCTATTCAAAGGTAGTGGATTAGAGACGAAGAGTTGCTAAGATGTTTCCTTGTAGTAGTTGATGAAGAAAATAGTTGAAAATGATTGTAAAGGAGTAGCAAAACAGATGGGCTCAAATTTGATATGGGTAATAATATAATATAGCCTGACTTTTAATCAATGCGGCCTAACATTCTAATTGTTGGATCTACAAGGAACGAACCTGGATCGCAAGGCACAACCACCATTCCCCGATATTCACCATTTACGAGTTATCCACTCATTTGGGATCTTTTATTTATTTAATTATTGCTAAAGTTTTTCACAATTTCAATTCGATAAAAATAAACTCGATTCTTAACTTTCCAATGCAAAAAAATATGGATTTTTATATTTGAAATTTTTAAGGAACTCGTTGTTATGACTTGCGAGGAAAAACAGAAAAAAGGTGTCGAGCTAAGAGTTTTGGAATAATGGATAGTATAAAACCGATCTTTTTTTTTCTTTTAATTGTTAATACAATAGTGAAATAATTCGCTCTCTTTATCTCTCGTGCACTCCACCACTATCGATCAAAATGCTTGGTCGGTTGCTTCGAAATTTCCCGTGACTTGTGTTCCTTTTTCAGTTTGTCCCAATTATTATTATACCAAGTTACCAACCCCACTTTCGTTATACAAAATAATAAATTTATTTATATAAAAACAAAGGGTTTGATTGGTAATAGTTGTAGCTTTATGTTTTTGCTGTAGAAATGTGGCTATAAGTTTTTTTGCTGTAGATGTAGATTTTATTTCTTTGAAATTTTGGCTGTAGAATTGTAAAATTTGGAAATCATAAATTTATGTGTTTTAAAAAATAATGTTTTATACAGCCAAAAAAATAAAAAATGAAATATTTTGGCTGTGAGCAAATAAAGAAAATACAGAATTTATAAAGTATGATTAGTATGATTTAGAGCTTTAAACATAAATATTGTTTTGTACAGCATCTACAGCAACAACCAATCAAGTCCAAAAAATTCTATATTTGTAAAACGCTGTGAAACGTTATTCTGTTATATTGATATAATATGTTTCCATTATGTTTGTAGTTTTTATATATGTCCGTTTATATAACTAAAAATGCACATACTATATAGCTCATATAAGAAGAAAAGCCAAACACACAATTGAATTTACAAAAAGATAACGTAAATTCTCAATTAATTAACAAAAAAACGTAAGTTTCCCTGAAACATGTTGACAATGTTAATCAAATTGCATAGCCGTGTACTACACAACATGGAAAGGGTAAAGATAAAGCATGTATCGACATTTCCTTTGGATGTACTATTGTCAATACTATTGCAGATGACGGATGATATAATAACTAAAAACCAAATAGATAAGAAAAATAAATAGTAAGAAGTGGGAGAAGATAAAAAGATACTTCATGGGTTCATGCTATTGCTGAGGCTATCTCACGGATAGTGGGCTGAGTAAGCGTCGCGTGCAAGCCGACATATAAAATTTACATCATTAACCAATATCACTTAGTCCCTTTTCAGTTTAATTTTGAGACATTTTTTCTTCTCACTTTTAAAATTGCAGTTTCTCGTATATCAAGTTTATCCATCTCAATTTGGTAAACACGAAAATTTTAAAACCTTTCGTGACAAAAAGTTTAGGGGTTTAGGTTTATAACATTTAGACGATGATATAAACGCATATCCACAACATATATAATCATACTTTTTCAGGCGGGAAGTTTATGAACTCGGATTAGATATAATCATTACAAACTTGACATTTAATAGTTTTTTTTCACAACATCATTTTAATATACAATTTACATTATATACTTACTGTCATTTTCAGTATATCTGTTTTTTCTTATCATTTAGTTCCCTCGCGTCTGTTTTGTTAGAGCCATTTAGGGTGATTAGGTTAAATTTATTTTATTAGGTTTAGTTTCGTGTTCTTTTTGACTTTTGAATTATGACAAGTTTTTGATTGCCAGATTGGAGGGGTTAGTTAGAGATTTTGACCACGAAGCCGTAAGAGATGAAAAGTCTCAACGGCCAATAACTTATCTCATTTAATTTAGGGAATACTATACACAATTAGTCACATAGACCCATGTGCATGTACTTAATAAGATATTGTTACCCGTTACGGAGTTTGGCGAACGATATTGGACATTTGGACGATTAGGTAAATTACTAAAGCAAATTATATACGTTATAATCAAAAGAAGAAAAAGGATTTGGCTCTATTTTGGTAAGGTTTGCATGTGCAATGAGAATCTGAGTTAACATATATCTGTTAGTGCCTTAGTGGTATGCGATCATTTTGAGTTTGACGGGGTCTGTCGTGAACAGTCTATGGTCAATGTGATTTCTTTAGATTTGAAATGGAAAAGTCGCAAATATCTATAAGCTGAGCAAACTATTTGAACATTCATCAATAGAAAATTCTAAACCGATTGGCTAAACCTATTATATTAGTGGATTGTGGAAACTGGAAAGTTGTGTACACTTGTGTGTTCTTTGTAGTTTTATAGACATTTTTCTTTGGGGTTGAGAAAAAGACTTTTATAGGAACACTAACATCATGCATAGACCTGCATATGAAATAAAAATAAAGAATCCCAGACGACCAGCAAATGAGTTAATCAAAACCATTGCCTTTGGGTAATTTTTTCCAGGAAATATTTATATATTGTTTTAATTTGATATATTTTCAACATGTTTTCATTTTCATTGTGTGTCTACACAACTTATTTAATATATCAAATACGCTTATCAACAACGGTAGGTAGGTCGACTAGTTCCAGAAAAGTAAGGAAATAACCGAAATGCACCGTCATAGTAAAGTAAAGAAATAATCGAAGTGCCGTAGCAGGTAGCATTATATATATCTACAGTGATTGCTAGTCCAAATATATATACACATTCATGTATATTCTTTTATTTTGGACTGGATATTGGCAACCACGAATATTCTTTGAAATTAATCATTGTTAAATATATTACCATCATTATGTGATGATATACACTTTTCTGAACTTTAAATTAAGATGAATGTAGCAGTCCACTATATCCATTCACCACAAAACAGAAACTAGAAATACCAAAGACTAAGTATTACATCTCAAGTCTTATTATTTTTGATAATCTGTTCATGCTAGACAATGTAGCTGTGCAGTTTATTTAGCCAATACAGTTTATTATCCACCTTTCTTCATTTTTGTATATACTATTTTGTCTTACTATATATACTTTTAACTAAAAGCGTATACACTTTGCATGATCCAAACGGATTTTACGAGGTGTTGCTGAGGAATTATATGAGTATGACATTCTCAGTAAACATTTTAATAGTGGTTCTTTAGAGAAAAAAAATGATATAGTTTAATAGAGATGGTGGAGCATAACAAAATATCTTCAAAATTAAAATGTCCAACCACTAACAAAATCTTCAACAGTATTGCTCAAATTGGGGAAGTCTCATATTCTCATCCTATAATGCTGGTTTCAAAGTTACAAGAAGTTAGTGGTTGCATTTCCCAAATTTGTGTTGCTCATTCAATTGAAACTTTACCCATCTGGAGGACTAATAGTGGTTCACTTTCGGATCTGAAGAAGATACCTTATGTGTATATATAACCTTTTAAGGGCATAGTTCTATTTAAGTTTATTTAATATAAATATAAACTTAAACACAAAATTCAATCAACATTTATTGATGAAGGCTTGTTTTTATTTAATGATTTAGAGTCATTTCTGTCTGTTTTATAACTTAGAAAACTATATTATTTAAATTTTACTAATATTAATATGATTGAGCAACATTCTCTAACATAATATGCATATCTTATGAATTTCGAAAAAAAAATAATAATAATAATGTTATAGGAAATTCGAACTATTTTACGTTGGGTCCGGTCTCTTATATATATAACCTTCTCCGTTCATACAACAATAATAATAATCCAATTTTATTTTTCCTCCCCCAAAAAACCGCCATGCCAACTACTCTCTCCACCATCGGTTTCCTTCTCCTATTTCTCCTTCTCAGCCACGAAGGTGGTTTCACTGGAGCCGCTGATGCCGAAGAAAACCTGAGAGCCACCGATTTACATACTCATCGCCATCGTCGCCACCACGGCCATCGTCGCCCTCGCGGAGAAGAGTTTGAGTACTCGGCCGTGTCGTGTAGAGCTTACTCAGCGTCTCTTGACGAGTTTGGAGCCGTCGGAGATGGTGTGACCTCAAATACGGCGGCGTTTCGCGACGCAGTGTCACAGCTTAGCCGTTTCGCGGACTACGGCGGCTCATTGCTATTTGTTCCCGCCGGACGTTGGCTCACCGGAAGCTTTAACCTCACCAGCCATTTCACGCTTTTTCTCCACCGTGATGCTGTTATCCTCGCCTCCCAAGTAAGTGTTTTTCTCTTCACTAAGTTAACTATTTAATTTCTTTTCATTTTTTTACGAATAAAATTATTAATTAGGCTTTAGGAATATACCCCGTGACACAAAACTCCATAAACGTCTTCAATGAATTTTTTAGTCTTTTCTTGTTGCAAATTTTTATTTGTTGCAATTCATACATACACATACACGTGACATTTGCTGGCCAGCTTTTGATGATATTTGGTTGGGCCATTCAATTTATGTTTATGTTTATGTTTACATTCGGTGAACACTGAAATTATGATTAAGAAAATAGTTCTACGGTGTTTTTGACAAAAAAAAAAAAGATAGAAGAAAAATCGTGGTTCATTATCACTAGTTGACCTATATATAAAGACTTCATTATTTTTGGTTTTATAACTTTCTACTAAAGGCAAACTATTAATTAGGTTTAGAATGGGTTACTCTAAAAGTAGAGGGTAAGTAGAGTAATGAGGGAGTTACGCAAAGACAACAAAATAGGCAATGACGCAAAGTTAGTGGGGATCGTTATCGGACGATTTGAAGAGTGTGAGACCCATTCTTGTTAGGGAGATCTCAGCCGTCCATTTCTATTCCACATCTCAGCCACATATTACTTTTGGGCCTTAGCGTAAAATAGCTCTCTCATTTCTTGGGCCCACAAACCCACCAAAATATGACACCCTTTTTAAAAATTTCGATGGAAAAGCTTCTGAAGTTCTTGTAAAATGTAACATTATACTGGTAAATACACTGTAGTTTTGTAATCATAGATTTAGAAATGTAAAATCAAGGACGTAGATGTGTTACTACATTTTTATTTTCCTTACTATACAATATTTAATTTTCTCGATAACGGTTTTAGAATAAACAAAAACTTTAAAAAAGTAGACTGTGCGCTGTGAATTATTTGTAGAGTTATCTCCCAAATTGCTAAGAATATTTGGTTGTAATAAAAAGAGAATCAGGACCGTCCAAACACCCATGGCTCTGGCTCTAAACAACCACAAAGGAAACCGACTTAAATTTTTTGTTCTTTTATTAAGTCAAATGAAGATTTAATAGTCTATAATAAATACAATGAGTTTCTAATTAATGGAGTTTGTCTAATACTAAGCTAATTATGAAAATTGTTTGTCCTAACGTTATTGGCAGGAAGAGAGTGACTATGAAGTGATAGAGCCACTGCCTTCTTACGGACGAGGTAGAGACACGGATGGGGGAAGATTCATCAGTCTACTTTTCGGTTCAAACTTAACCGACGTGGTTATCACCGGTTAGTACTTCAATTTCTATATATGGAATCAACCAAAATATACGAATTTTGTCGTAACTCAATTTGCGAGTTTTTTTTTATATTGAAAGGTGAGAATGGGACTATTGATGGACAAGGAGAACCATGGTGGGGAAAATTCAAGAGAGGAGAGTTAAAATACACAAGACCGTATTTGGTTGAGATTATGCATTCCGATAGCATCCAAATCTCCAATCTCACTTTCTTGAATTCTCCTTCTTGGCATATTCACCCGGTTTACAGCAGGTAAAAACACTCACACCCGGTTTGACCCTTTATCAAAATTTGAAGCTTCTAAACCGATTTTGTTTATTCATGTCAAAATGCAGCAATATTGTTATCCAAGGTTTGACGATATTAGCACCTGTCACGGTACCAAACACCGACGGAATCAACCCAGGTACCACATCATACCGATAATTTTGAAATTCCGAGAACCGGCTTTTTTAAAGATCCGGTTAAAATTCTTTCCGGTTTATCTTAGATTCTTGCACGAACACGAAGATCGAGGACTGCTACATCGTTTCCGGCGACGATTGTATAGCTGTGAAGAGTGGATGGGATCAGTACGGAATCAACTACGGCATGCCCACGAAACAGCTCTTGATCCGACGGCTCACATGCATTTCCCCTGACAGTGCCGTGATCGCTCTCGGCAGCGAGATGTCCGGTGGAATTGAGGATGTTCGAGCTGAAGATATCGTCGCCATTAACTCTGAATCTGGAATCAGGTATGTAATCAAATTACCCGGTTTCGCAAAATTAACCGGCTTAGTTTGGTTCGGTTTAATCAAACCGAACTATATATAATCTGACAGGATCAAAACAGCGATTGGTCGAGGAGGATTCGTGAAGGATGTGTATGTCAGAGGAATGACGATGAGCACGATGAAATACGTTTTTTGGATGACCGGAAGTTACGGTTCGCATCCCGACGACCATTACGACCCGAATGCTTTACCGGTGATTCAGAACATTAACTACCAAGACATGGTCGCCGAGAACGTGACGATGCCGGCTCAATTGGCCGGAATATCGGGAGACCAGTTTACTGGGATCTGTATCTCTAACGTGACGATCACGCTATCGAAGAAACCTAAGAAAGTGCTTTGGAACTGTACGGACGTCTCGGGTTATACTAGCGGGGTGACTCCAGAGCCGTGTCAGCTGTTGCCGGAGAAGCAGCCGGGGACGATTGTGCCGTGTAATTTCCCGGAAGCTCCGATTCCTATTGAAGAAGTGAAGCTTCAACGTTGCTACTCTAGAAGAAGGAATATGTGAAGATGAAAACGTTTTCTTTTTTTTTACAAATACATTTCTTGTTCTATAAGTAAACTTGTTATCAAATGGGATGGATTTGATTGAATAACAGAAAACCCTTTGAAGGGAAAGGACAACAAAAAGCTTTCTGAAGCAATTTATAATCACACCAAATAAATTTCATAAAACCACACAATCACAAAAATAGGTCTAAACTCAAACGCGAGGTCCACACAAGAGATACAACTTCTTGAGTCGGAATGCTACAATAGTACTTCTCTTGATTATTTGAAGTAAAACAAGAGATATGCTTAACGTCACAGCCAAGTAACCAAAGAAGAAATACTTTTTTTAGCGTCTTGTCTCCAATTCAACCCATCTCAAAACATGTTTTGCTTCTAAGCTTCTATCATCTGTAAATTTCAGTTTAAGATCTATATTAAGTTTCCTCTACATATTAGTTTAGAAGCGTAAAAGAAAACAGAGTAATTGTTTAAGACCGGGAAATGGATAATGTGATGTATGAGACAAGACATACCACCATTAATGTTGGGGTTGATTGGATTCTAAAGCTAAGACCGGAGAAGGCTCTTGAAAACTTATGACACCAGAGCGATTCAAAGCAAAACCCTGCAGAGTAACAGTACCTAAAGAATATCACGAGAAGCCACCAAAAGTTTATTGAGATTAAGAGAAGAAAAATAGGGTTGGGGGGAGAGACCTCTCTAATGAATTTAAATGAGATAGAACGCTGAAATCTGACCAGATTATGAAGAGAATTAAAGTTGAGGAACACTAGATTAGCGTATCCTTTCAGTCTCATAGATACGAGGCCTTTGGGGATGTCCGTGAATCCTTCAAGGTCTTCAATTTCAAGATTCCTAGCTTGTAAGAAGGAAGTCATGGAGTAGAATAAGTCATCATCATCGAGGGACTTGACTGTTGTTATTGCTGCTACTGTCTCTTGGTGATGCATCAGAGGCTTTTCTTCATTCAGTTGTCCAGTAATTTTATAGGAACTGGACTTCTTATGTCTCTTCCTGAATGCAAACAGCTCCTTGACCTTGGTCACGACATCAGTGACGAACACAGGAACAGAGCTGCAAAAAAGAAAGCTCAGTAGTTCAGAAATAATGTTGACATAGAAGCAAAAACACACACACATATGCATTTGGTTATATACCTTCCATCTTCATAGCTCAAGCCTGATCTTGAAGAAATGGACAAGATAGCTTCTCTCCACCCCCAGATTCTAGCTTCGGTATCAAGTATAGACTTCTCATTGCTCCTATTGACTTTTTTACGCACGATTTCCTCTATCTTGAGAAGCCTATTACAGAACCATCCCTCCATTTTCCGAACTGATTCAGCCTTCAGATTGTAGAAAATGGGCAAGGGATCGATCTCTCCTGCGTCCATAAGCTTCTTGATCTCAACGAGGTCATCAAGAAACCGTTGCGACTCAGGGTACTTGATTTTGAGTGAGAAGAAAACTATTGCGACCCTTGACTCTTTGATCCTCTCCTTCGTCTCATCTTCTACATACACTGAGATCCCGTTCGATTCCAATTCTGTTTCCAGAGAGCTCACTGGGTTTCCTCCGAGCTGCTTCTCGCCGAAACTGATGAACACTCTACGCGGTGGAGAGTTTATTATCATGGCACAACGCTTCATAATGTTACATAAGAATGCAAAGCAGGTCAAAGGGTCATCGGTGTTGTTATCTTCACCAAGACGGTTCTGAAGATTGTCATTACTCTCTGCGGTTACTACCACATCTGCGCAATCTGTCAGATTTGAATCCAGAGGGGGATTAAAGTTATATGAAAGAGAGTGATGTGTTGCGTAATATGCAAGAAACTTACTAGTGACTTGAACTGGTAAAGTGTAGCTTTGATCTTGGATTTTTTGAGAGGAGACAATAAGCTTGTTACCAGGAAATAGTTGAGGTTTATTGTACAACAAGAGATGCTTGAAATCAAAATCCTACAAAGTGATAATAAAATTAGTTTACTATATAACAATTCAAAGCAGAAAAAAGTTGAGAGGCTGAGAAAACAAACCCCATCGTTGATTTCTAGAGAACCTAACAACACCAAATAAATCTTTCCTGCAACTTGACCATGCTCGATTAATCGCTGACCGAGGACAGGTTTCTTGAGAGAGATCAGGTCAAGTAACACCAGATGATCAGTTCTCAAGGAAACGGCACCATTGCTATGAATGGACGGCCTTGTAATGAGATCTACAAGATCTGATTTCTCAAGGTTTAGAGCTTGTAGTAACGACGTTACTGGCTTCTGAGGATGCATCAGAGGCTTCTCTATGATAATAAAAGCACTTCTTCGAGAAGAAATGTCGTCTAACATTTCCTTAAGTTTGACCACAACATCTCTAGCCAAATCCGGATCAGGGCCATGTTTATGAGAAATCCCCAGTATTCCTCCAACAGAGACTAAAGCTTGCCTCCATCCCCAAATCATATCCTCTGTTTCAAGTTTCGACTTGTCGCTTCCCCGATCAACTTTCTTGCGAACACTCTCCTCAGTAGCGAGGAGAGTGTTCCGGAAGCAACCAGACTGTCTCTTGACGGAGTGAGCTTTCACTTTGTAGAATATTGGAAAACCGTCGAGAGAACCTATCTCCATTTGCTTCTTGATCTCAACAAGCTCGTCTAAGCACCAGCAGGACTCGGGAAACTTTTTAGAGAAGAAGACGAGTGCAACACTCGACTCTCTGATTCGTTCGAAGAGATCTGTGATCGGCCTCCCTTTGGTCTCACACGTGTCCATGAAATAGTTGATATTTCTCCTCTGTAATTCGTCAGTTAGACTGCTCACTATATTGTCTCTCAGACTTATACCTCTGAAACTGATGAACACTTGATCATGTTTCCACGATCCAGAGAAATTCGTCATTTGCGTTATGTTTCAATTGTGAATGTTGAAGAGTTAGTACTAATGCTTGCTTGCAGATGAAAATGAAGAAGGAGGATATTGTATTGTGTAATGTTTTTTTTTTTGGGGGGGGGGTTAACAATTGAAGTCAACGCAACAAAGTTGTTCTATATGTTATTATTATAGTTTCTTACCACATGTGCAGACGCGGTTAGCAACTGTACATGGGTCCATTTGTGTGGTAATAATGAAGTTGATAGACCAATGTAACTCCGTTACGGTTAAAATATGAATGCTGAAATGTCATTTCAATAAAAATGATAAACAAACGGTATTGGTTTGAATCTCTATGTTACTGCTACGAACGACTACATGCCTCAGTTTATACACCTGGTCCGTACAACATAATCTTCTGTAGAGATTCTTATTTACATGATGCAAAATCTAGCCAAATAAATGAGAGTTGCATCTAAAAGACAGTATCTCCGACAATGGATGTATATATGATTGGTTTGAAGAGTCTCAGTCTTCTTTTTGTATTGCAATATATATTTCTCCAACTTGCAATCTTCAACTGCTACATTAAACAAATTAGGTCTTATACCTTTGATGTGCAGTTTTTATATCTTGAAAAAAAGAATTTTGTCGTTATACAGGAAATTGTTTATATAGATTTTTATTATGGAGTCTTTGGTCTCTTGGTCATAAACAAATAGTATTGCACCCAAACCGAGCCGAACATTATCTTATATTTTTTTTGTCGACCAATAATATAAGATATTGTCAGACTTATTAATAATATATTAGTGAAACAAGCTCATCTATTTATTACCAGTTAGTTTTGAGTTAAAATCTTATTAAAACTAATATTTAATGGTATCACCGATCTCAAAACGTTTCCTTCATAAGTCACACCTTATACACCCATTTGGACCGCGTTATCATATATCGAAGTTGTGGAAACGCTTTCATTAAAACCTCCTCATCAAAATATTCGTATAAAAACATCATTATGTCTATTTACTTAGTGTAAATTCCAATTTTGTGCGGAGACCACCCAAAATAGTTTCGTACAATAGTCATTTTACCTAAATTTGATAACATCCTGGAGTAGTTTATCCTCTCAGTTTGTCGATTTCCAAGGCGCTACAAGTGGAATCATATAGTGTATTCTATTTGATGCAGACAACCAATAGTGTTCTTATTCTTACAACGTTGAAGTTTCTCACTAAACAAATTAGGTTCCATATACTACTGTTGATGTGTGGAAAATGACAAAAACAAACAAAAAAGTCGTCGTTAATTACATTGAGAATTGTTTTTTTTTTTGCTTAATTATATGGAGAATTGTTTATTAGAAGAGTGTGCTGTAATGTTTGTTGGATGTTAATCATTAAAGTCTTTGGTGTTTTGGTCATAAATAAATAGTTTCTCAACGCACCGAATTTTTCTTTATCTTATACGATAACGCGGTCCAAGTGAACACCAGGTTTTGATTTGTATTGGCCAACATAATGATTTTAACTCAGATCGACGATGTTCATGTTTTGTTAGCCTCCAAATAGCAGTGGTCCTTTAAGTAAGGGGCCAATATGTTCCTTAAACAGTAAAGAAAATAAACCTTTCTATGTACAAGAAAACATGCAATGTGAAGATGTTACATACAAATCACATGTTTGGTCGCGGTTGATTATATATTTGGGCATCTCTTTTATTTACACAATTTTAAGAAGGTAACAAATGGCTTTTGCTTCAGACACAAGTAAAAAGAAAGAAGCTCAGTTGCTTGCAATGTAAGGTTCATTTCTGTGAATCCTTAGGATCATCTTTTGCGCCGCATGTAAGACACAAACAACACTTGAAACGGTAACACAGAGACGAAATGCAATTTGGACGGTAATGTCGTTTCTTACTCTTATGTTTTCTCTCGCCAATAAATCCATTGGTCCCTTGACTTGCGACAGGGGTTTTAACCAAGGGAAAGGGCTCTGTTTCATCTGCGATTCAAAAGTCAAATCGT
The DNA here is from genome assembly GCA_911865555.2 of Thlaspi arvense. Taxonomy (NCBI): domain Eukaryota; kingdom Viridiplantae; phylum Streptophyta; class Magnoliopsida; order Brassicales; family Brassicaceae; genus Thlaspi; species Thlaspi arvense. The sequence goes on along the minus strand of OU466863.1, from coordinate 7,033,057 downwards.
TAGTCACAAGTCAGGCGACAAATTTTCAGGTCTATGTCATGACATCAACTTACAAGGCAAGAGGTAAGCATGATCTCTAATGTCATGATATGAGATGGCTCGTTTATGACCACGCTGAGGCCAATCTTGAGGCACCTTAGGTTGTAACGTCTTGTCCCATGCTGGTAGTTCGGAGAAAGGAGTAATATTACGAGACAAAAAAGGCTTCAAATCAACACCCTGTGTAGTCACACTCATAAGCATCGGTATCAAAAACTGAGAAGATTTATAGAGGAATAATAAAAAACAGAGAGGCAGAGACACAGACCTCATCGTAGACCTTGAGTATCTGGCTTTTCTTTGCTGCAGAGTAGAGGATATTGTTCTTGGTGTCATGATCAAGTTTGTCCCAATTACTGAATATCAATGCAGGATGTGTCTGCTCAGACATCATGTGAAAGGCAAGCAAGTTTATAGCTTTCTCTACTGACTCATTCACTTGTACATCTAAGCTCTGAAGATTCATAGGAGACTGAAGAGAGTTTGCAGGAGGAGTAATCTCGAAACTGTTGCCAATCTGCATCGAGGAGATAAGATCTTGGCATGCAAAACCAAACATGAATCCTCTAACAAAAGATCTTTCCAGATTCAGCGCTTCCGATGTCTTTGACAAGTGGAGCAGCTTGTTTAAGTGATTAACATCGACCACAATCAGATTTGATGCTTGTCCCTGTACTGTCTGCAATAAAGATTAGCACCATGTATAGTTTAACACACACAACAAGGTAACTAATATATCAGAACTAAGATCACACCGTAGATGCTTCTGGGGTATTGTTTGTTTCATTATTTTTTTCCTTCAATGCAATTCTGTTTAAAATTATGGTAACAACTTCGACAATATTCTTGATGAAATCCAACTCTGAAATGGAACTGTAAAACACAAAAATAAAACATTAATGATAAAGATAATAAAGACACCCGTTTAAATCATGTAAGATGTAACTTCTTGATAACTCCCTCAAACCATACCTCTCGTTTGCATAAGCCAGACCAATTTGTTTAGCAACGAATCTCAAAGCTCGCTTCCACCTCATGATCCTGAGATGGGGATGCTTCTTCTGCAAATCTAGAAACTTGTTGCCGAAATCTCCGGTCTGGTCCTTAACGTGTGAAGCCCGCACCTTATAGAAAATGGGTATTACAAAGTCAAGCTTCTTGCTCTTTAAGCATTTCCTGATCTCAACCAGCTCGTTCAAACACCACTTTGACTCCAAGTAGCTAATGGAGAAGATGACGATCACGATCTTTGAGTTTCTGATATGGTTTAAGAGATTCTTCAACGGCTCTCCAAGCGCGTCTGCGTCCGTGAAAACATTCACGTTGCTTTGTTTCAAATGATGTTTGAGATAAGGCACAAATGTCAGTCGAAGGTCTTTTCCCCGGAAATTGATGAACACTTGAGGTCTATTGTCCATCTCAAAGAACAGTTTTAGATCTATTTGGTTGATAGTGATAGAGAGAAAGTCAACCAAATAATCAAGGCTCTAGGACGACTTTGCTAAAGCTTTGTTACTAGAAAAAAATATATATACATGAGACGTTGACCCTTTTCACCAGGTCCCATATTGCGCTTCTGAGTTCACCTCTTACGAAACACCATTTATATCATTTTTTTTAATAGATAATTTTGTTATCCAGCTGTACATAATACCTGTTATATTCCTTAATTAAACCAACCTAAATATATATAAAAAAAAATGTGAGACACTGTACTGTATATGAATTATGAAATAAGCTTCCAGATGGTTTTGCTATTGACTCGTTATGTACGTGACAGTATTTACGAAACCAAGAAAAATTTAGGTATTTGAAGAAACTAAAATCGTAGTCAATTTGAATCCAGTTGCGCAACTGACTAGGTTTTGAGCTAATTAATAAATTGATGAACCGATTATATGTATATCTGCCTTTCCTAGCAACACCGCTAACTCTAACACCATATGGTGGTGGTGACGTGAGTTTCGCAAGCCTCACATAGAGACCTACTAGGCCTTATCTAAATGAGAAGTGAGAACAGTATGGCCCGAAAATAATCTCAAATTTAAAGTAAACGATACATTTTCTTTTAACATAAAATTCTCAAAGACCGAAAGTTAAACATCATTTCAATAACAAACATGGCTAAAAACAACTAAGAAAAGTCTAGAAATTATTCGTTACAATTTGCAATGAAAGTACTAGAAATAGATTCGTGCTCTCATGCATGGTTCTTGATAGGGTATGAAGCCAACATCGTGATCCCACAGATACCTGTTGGATTTTGAAAGTTACGAGCCATCTTAGCGTAGCCAGCATCTCCCCACATCGTGCCCCATGAGTTTCTCACGATCCAGTAGTCCTGACCATTCTCGCTACCGTACCCGATGATGGTAACCGCATGGTCTAGATTTGTCCCGCAAGGTCCAGTAAATATACCCTTAATGACATCAAACAAGTAAACATAAACGACCATGCAAGTTTATTGATTGTTTAATTATGAAGAAAAAAAAAGTTGATTTGTAAGGTAGGATTTGATATATACCGATTTATAGAGCATAAATTCTTGGGATTTTTTGTCGATGCCAACACTCACGGGCTGGCGAGCAACCGCATTCATTAAGGAAATTTCATCATTCTGTGGCACATCCTGGTAGCCATCAATTGTAACGAGCTTGTGTGACATCTGCCACAAACGTACCCAAAAAAGCAAAAATTGAATCACAATAAGCACTTATATATGGGTATTATAAGTTACGGATCCACTAGTAGACTGTAGACGAACCTGTTTACTGCTACAGTAGCCTTGAGAACCCGAGTATGGATAATCAATCTGGGAATAAAGACCATTGTTATTGGTCAAGAAGGTGAAAGCCTTGTCCATGAAGCCTCCTCCATAACAACCGTTGTTCGCCGTGTTGCAGTCGACCAATTCTTGCTCGGACAATGAGACTAACTCTCCTGTCACGATCTTGTGTAGTCCCTCCACAGCTGCCACCGTGGAGAATGCCCAGCAGCTATCTTTCAATTCAAACATGAAAAAAAGAAGAACGTTATAAATATTAATATTTGATCATAATTATCTTTCGATTGCTTCAAACGCAAGTAATTGCATATAGTTGTTAGAATATTTTGCTAAAGTATAAATCAATTTAGTATCAGTAATAGTCACTAGCATATATTATTTGTAGAGGTTTTAGAACATATAATTGTATTACTCTCTACTACTGTTCTCATTAATTAGTATATCAGAACGGTTCTGAAATAAACCCCTTAATTCTTTTTATACGTTCTAGAAACCCTACAGATACCTACGTATGTAACGTTCTTAATTGTAAATGCAAACAAATTTACTTTGAGTTTGCGTTTCTATATCTACAATCTCAAAATGGTGTTTCCTAAAAAAATTACTAAAATATGATAATCAAATAACTTAACTTATAATCAGCATTCAGCACATAGAGAAAACAATCAGACCATCCAACATCGATCTATATCTCTACGTGTGTAGTAATAGGTCTTCAAAATAGAGCGAGGTTTTATGTGAAAAGAAAAAACTAATTCAAATGTTCTAATCCCTAGACTAAAGAGATTATGGACCAAATGTGGAAGACAAGTAATATAAAAGTACTTACTACAAACGCCTTGGTCTTTAATCCCCGTCACCGCACCTTTATTTCTCCAATCAACTGACTCGAGGAGCTGACCTACGTCAAGTGGTACGTAATTACGACTGATATTGAGAGCCCTTTGTCTCGGTTCAAGGGGATGAGAGAGGAAGTCCCGGTACTCTTGGACGGTTAGGTCAGCAAACCGGGTCAAACCGAGCTGGTAACTTAGGTTCTTGGCGTTGTGCTGTTCGATGAAACGGAGATTGTCCTTAAAGATCTGAAAACGCTGTTCAGTCTCTCCAAGAGCATTCTCATAGATCTTCCCGTGCTGGGACATCCACTTTTGGAAGATGAGGCCAACATCCTCGTCGACGGGAAGGTCCCTGGCCGAGGACGGCGAAAGAAGGAATATTATCAAAAGATAGCAGATTGTCATGCAAGCTGATCGGCTAACAAATCCCATTTTGTATATTCTTTGTTAACGATTATGGGATGTGTATATATATTGCTAGAATGGAAGAAACAAATCAATGAATTTTCACCTAATCTTTGAACTAAATCTGTTTTGCAAAAAATAGAAACGTTTACTCATAAAGAAAAGTACAACTAATTTCTTTTATCTTTGTTTTTAGGAAACAGTAATAAAAAATATCTTCAGTAATAATTTCATAAAATATACTACTTTATAGAGGTTTCATTATTCTTTTTATAAAGTGTGTAATTAATTCAATCATATTTTATAAAGAACTTAAATCCACATATTTATTGTCAATTGACTTTGCATTACTAGGAAGAAGATTACGAGGGATGTATTAAAAATAAAATTTTAGAGAATTTCATAAGATTTCAGTTTTAATAAAATTTTATATGATATTACGTGGATTTTGGAAGTTGATATGATTTTATATTAAAATTATATGAAATCCTATTTAAAATAATGGGATTTGGTTTTCTATATTTTTAATTATCAAACTTAACCAAATCGTTTAAAAGTACTCAATATTTTTTAAAATCCACTATTTAAAATATTTTCAATAACAGTGAATTTGATTTAGTTTTTATAAATTGTTGATTAAATAACATGAATTTTTAAATGACTTTAGTTAGTTTTACATAAATTTCATGTTCAATAACATCAGTTTTGGTAAGATAGATAGAAATCACTAATTCAATAACAAGAATTTTTAAAATAACCACCAAATCTTCTGAAATTTCTAATCCAATACATCCTCCTACTTATTTTACTGAATTTGATAATTTATACATATTAAGATTTTAAAAAATTCATTGTAGTCAAGTAATATTTTCAGTCAAATCTGTTTTTATTCAAAATAGTTTTTAAAAAGATTTAGTATATGGAAACATTTAAAATGGATATAAGAGAATCAAATGCGTGACAAAAAGGAAGATAGAAATTGGATTGCACAGACACACCATAACATACAGCAGTTCAATTCAAAAGAAGAAATATACAGCAGTAGTTTTGACTGAAGTACGTTCATGAAAATTGCCAATTGGCAAATGCTGGAGCCTTTGAGGCCTTATAATGATTTAGCCCGGCCCATTAATTAAAAAAATGTAATCCAAATAAGTTCATCCTTTCGGGCGTCATTATCCAAATAACATCTTTGAAAATGAAAACCTCTCCCTAATCAAACTGAATAATCTCGCTTCATCATAAATCTAATCTGTTTAATTATTCTAAATTTCTACTAACACTTTTAGATTTACATTTGTTTGATTCTTTTCCAGATGAAATTATTCCGATTATGGTTGAGGATGCTAGTGGATCTACACAACCGGGTCAAATTCGGTTGTATTTTGTTGATTTTCTGATAAAATTTTGGGAGATTTCGTCTTTCCATTCTTGACAAAAAAAAAAGGTGATAGCGGATATTACCCAAAGGCGAAAAGGCCTAGCTAAAAACTAGTCTCTTACTATTAAACTTGCTGTATTAATGAAAATCATATGCATTAGAAATTTAAATGCACATTAAACCCTAATCAATCCGCCGTTAATTCGGTGCATTTGTCTTTGACAACATCTCAAGTGGATAACACTGTTAGTCTGTCAATTAACAAAGTGTATCTGATTATTATTAGTTCTGCTGTTTTCTTTTAAAAAATTATCCATCAAATTCCTCCAAAAGAACGCGTTTAAATTCGTTATTTTTTTGTTTGGTAACGTTGAGCGCGTTTGAAATTCATTTTTCGTGGTTGCCATGTGACGGCAAAACAAAATAACAATATTTATAAATTTATAATAAATCTTATTTGTCGCTTTTGATTATTGAAAATACTTATGTTATGTGACAATATAAAAAAATTGGTCCAAAAAAAAAAAAAACTTGTGTGACAGTGATACGATGTTATTGATTTGTGAATTATGCAATTACGCTTGTATTCATGTATTTAAGACTTAAGATATGATATCGATTTAGCGCGTTAGCTATGGGAACTATAAGAATATGATATAAAGTATAAAAGTAAATTAATTTCCTTAAAAAAAAGCTAATGATCACGTCATATTGCGACGTGGCTTTCTGATGATTGCTCTCTCGTGTTAATTCAGTATTAAAGGTAAAAAAACATATAAAAAGCGATGCAATTGCAAACAAGCTTTTGAAATAACAACAATATAATATATAAATAGGACAAAGTTGGACCGACAATGTAATAAACCTGTTTATTGTTCTTTTCTAACCGTCATTAACGGTTAATTTAACCGACCATAGAATATTACTTCAAAATTATTGTAAAGGACCTCTTGATGCCCGTGATTGCCGCTTCCATTAACCTGACCGCACGCATGTTCGCATAATAAAGTTCTATAGTTAAAGTTAAACCTGTGGATAACGCTGTTAGTCTGTTAAACTTCCTTGATTATTCATAAAAACAAATAAATTAAATAGTATAGATTTAAAAGTAAATATGTGAAGTCGGGATGTAATTGTCTGTCTATATTCTAAATTTGAGATTTTATTTTATTTTCAGACACCGTGATCGAGCTCTCAAGTTGTCTCGCAATCTTGATCTAATACACTAATTGATGAACCATCTTAGAAATCACAAAAAGGGAAAAACTGAGAAGAAACAAAAAGTTGAGAAGAGAAGCACACAGTAATTGGTTTTAAGGTCTGGGAACGAGACATTTAATCTTGGCCTAGTGTCTTCTTAGCAAATCCATAGCTAAAACAAAATATCAGAAACAATTAAACAAACTTTCTCATCCATTTAAGCTCTTGACTATGACCGTTGCTATGTTTGTTTTGCCACACGGCTAAGCCACATGCCAAATCGAAACAGCATTTAAGTTTAGTTGAACTGACTGCAATTTCCTTAAATCGTTGATAAGATCGACACGATACCGGTTCTAGTCTTGAGCTGATTTGTTGTCCTCACAATATAAATTTCACAAATATAGAATTTTTCTAGATCACATGATTACTCGATCTATGATGACTTACAACTTTATGCGTAATGAAATGGTGCAAATCTTTAAGTGAAAATTTATTCTCGTATTTCTTCAATGGTAGGGAAACTTGAAAAAAGAAAAACAGAAATAAACAAACTATACAAGTACAACTAACTCCATTGTCTAGAAACGAGAAGGGACCTGCTCACGTAGTCAAATCAGGCTTCCTTTTTTTCGTTTGTTCTCATTGCTTTTACTCTGTCTGCATCCATAAAGTTTAAGTTCCCCCAAAAGACGTTTATCGTTAACCTTTACAAAAACAAAAAGAATTGCTCTTTTTACAGAATATGTCATTATCTTGTCATATTTAGTCTCATTGCTAACGCGAGATTCTTCAACCTGATGGACAGTTTCTGCTAGCATAGCTTTAAGAGCAGCAAAGAAAAATTATCAGCGATCGTATCGTTGGCTTCTAAAGAGATAGCATTACACGCATTCATTCCAAAACAAAAAAAAAAAATCTTGTTTTGACATCAAGCATGCATTCAATTCTGTCACATCTATGTACATTTCAACTCCAAGTAATAGGTGACCGACAGAAATGTAAAAGCTATTTGCATAAACAATGTGACCCTATGGTAGAATGTAAGTGTGTAATTATATGTATTTTGTGCATGTTAACAGTACTTCTCATGTTTTATTAGGACTAGACTTTTAGGGGTTTTTAGTTTTCGTTTTTTTTTTCTTATAATTTGTTTATGCTTAGAGTTTTCAAAAATATTTGTTTCTGACAATTAATAAAAGAGTAAGAGAAGCGTTTAATTTGTTTCCTTGTTTTTAATAGATTTATCAAAAATTTGTAATACAAAATTTAGGTTATTCGAAGATTTTTAAACTAAACTCATAGATTTGCAATTTATCTTAGTTTTTAGTATTTTTAGAATCAACAATTCACTAATTTATTTGTAAACACTTCAGCTGTCATCTAAAATCTTAAACGAGACTACGAATTCCTTCTATATATATAAGAGATGATTAATTTTCTTTTAACAAGCATTCAGATAAATTATCTTAATATTCAGTACTTTTTTTTTTACTAAAACAATATAATATTTAGTACTTTTAGAATCAACGAAACATTAATTTACATGTGATACTTATCTCTGTCACCATACTACGTGAGAGCTAGTAGGAAGTAGGAACTGTGACTTCTTTATGTCACCATATCACCTTTATCTTTATAAATTCTTGATACGCTTCCACTTAAAAACACATCATATTTTTTTTCTAAATTTGATAGTAAAAGCTCTATTAGATCGTCCGCCGTGTAGCCCTAAACATAACGAAAGCGGTAGAATGCTTTTTTACTGTATTATTCTTTTTAAGTTTGATCAGGCTTCTTCTACCTCCCGACTGTATTTTTATAAACATGATTATACAATATAAATTAAACTATTTTTATATAATCATATTTATATATTACGCTCCATCCATAAGAAAACACACAAATATATATATATATGTTCATTTTGTCCATAACCTATACGGTTATACCTAGTCAGTAGTCACTAAACACTAAAAAAATGAATATTGTGACAAATTATTTTGTTATAATATTGTGATGATTTACCTACGAAATTGTGATAAAATTATTAAGTAATAAAAGTGTTACTATTTTATCATAATATTGTGATTTGTTATAAAAATTCTTTCAATATTTTTGTAGTGAAAATTCTTTCAATATTTTTGTTTCTTCGACAAGTTTTCATGGTCATGTTAGTGACTCCGCAATTCCGCATCAAAGAATCTTTGGAATACACCACTACACAACAGTACTGAGATTAACCCATTTTCCCTATATCTTGTCATGTTCATGGTCATGGTCATGGCTAAGTTTGCCAGATGAGAATTCAAATAAAAACATATGACATAAAGATATATCTGCCGGTTTAGTGAAAAATACGTTAGAAAAAGAAACATTAATAAACAACATATCTTTGAGAAGAGAGACGGATAGATGTCATAAATTCTGACCCAGAATATTTCTTTCTTTGCATATCTTTCACACGCTAGCATCCTGTTTAGTCATCATCTTGAAAAAGCTGAATATTTTTTGATAATTCGATAATGAAACTACTCCGAAATTTTTATACTTGGTGTTTTATGAACTAAACAGTATTTCCTTTATTTTTAATTCATAGATTTTGTTAAGAGTTTATACATATAAAAAGAAGTTAATGTTTGATTATAAATACATATTTTTATTATTAAAAAATTAATATTATTTTAAATCAATAGTAATTTAATAAATTCAATTAATATTCACAAAATGAAATTGATTTAGCAAAAACAGAATTATCATTAATTGATCAAAATGCATAGAAAAGTTATAAAATTTCTTTACGAAACATGAAATATTGTTCTTTTAAAACATGAGGAATATCATATACTGTAATATTTTATCGTGACATCACGAGTTTAAAACAAAACAAAAACTATCTAAATTTAATAATTTTCCGGATAAAAATAACTTCAAATTATCGTTAAATCACATGTAGATAGACACTTCAAGATATAACTTTCTTAGACCTTCCTTTTTTAAATAACTCAACTTATGGATATAAATAGTAGAAAATGACAAGTTTCTTTTCATTTTGAGTATAAATGACGCGAAGGGAGTGATGAAATTATAAAAGAAAAAGTTGTCAACAAAACCTACCAAAGACGAATATTCTTCACTCGTCAGTCCGAAAGAGAGAAAATATAAAATCAAAACTTCCTTAAACATTAGAAAAAGAAAAAAAAAAAAAAAAAAAAAACTCTCTCTCCGACAAGACATGTCTTCCACCATTTCGGTTCCTTCTCTCATCTAAAATCCCAAAACCCATTTCTCTGGTTTTTCTTTTTCTTTTCCCCTTTAAAAATCTCTCCTTTATTCCCGGGGAAAAAGATAAACATTCACTGCCGCATCGATTTCATCACAGTACACTAATGGCGCCGGCGACGGAATTTCAGGGCTCGTTCCTGAGCCGAATCAGTATCCGCCGCAACCAGATCGTCTCCATGGATGTCAATCACGAGCAAGAGCTCGAAGAACTCGAGTATTTCCAGAAACACGTAGCCGAGAGTTTCTCGGAGTTAATATCTCCGTTGCCGCCTTCTTCTTCCTCCTCCTCCGACGCCGCCTGTTCTCTGACATCTGATCAGATTCTCTCGATCCCTTGGCTACAGAATGTCCTCCATGTTTTTATGTCCTGCGAAACGGAATTCAAAGGGGTCCTGTCCACGATTCAGATCTCGAAATCGCCGTCTTTAGAGAGGGTTTTGCAAGAAATGCTTGATCGGATTCTAAAGGCGCTTGATATCTGTAACGCCGTCGTTAACGGCATTGAATCCGTTAGACAGAGCCGACGTCTGGCGGAAATAGCAGTCACGGCGCTTAAACAACGGCCGTTATGCGACGGAAGCGTTCGTAGAGCCAAGCGTGCGTTGACAAGCCTCCTCGTCGGCTTAAACGCCGACGGGAAATATAGAAGCAGCGGAAGTGGTGGCTGCAGCCGAAGGACAACGTCACGGTCGTGGTCGTTTGGACAGCGCAGCAGCGTCGCCGTAGGAGGAAGTGGATCATCTGGCCACGTCAGCAAGAATTGGTCTGCGACGAAGCAGATTCAGGCGATGGTGGCTAATATGGTGCTGCCACGTGGAGCAGAAGCTTCGGGACCGGCGATGCCGGTATATATATTGAGCAGTGCTATGGTTCTGGTTATGTGGGTGCTAGTTGCGGCGGTTCCTTGTCAGACAAGCAGCGTTCTTGTGGCGCCATTGTCGCTTCCGAAACACCAGAGTTGGGCTAGCGCCGCCGTGAATATTCAGGAGAGGATTGGTGAAGAGGTGAAACGGAAGGAGAAGCGTTGTGGTGGTGGGTTTACAGGGGGATTGATGGAGGAGATGCAGAGGATGGAGGGAATTGGGTTATCTTTGATGGTATTCACCGAGAAGTTTAGGTTTCCGGCGGAGGAAGAGGAGGAGAAAGTCGCGGAGAACGTGGATGAGATGGAGGAGATTTGCCGGAGAATGGAAGTTGGACTGGAGGATTTGCAGAGACAAGTGAGAGAAGTGTTCCACAGATTGGTGAGAAGCAGGATAGAGATTGTTTCAGTGCTTGAACAAGTTCCTGCAATCTAATCTGTAGATCTTCAAATAACAAAACTTTTTATCTTTTCTTCTTTTTTGGAGAGTTTTTACTTTAAAAACACTAATCTGTGAAAATTTCTGGATGTGTATAATCTATTATGAGTTATACACACACCATGTTCAGTTTCTGGTATATGAAAACTACAAAAAAACTCTATTGACTGAGATTAGGTTCATGGTGCTTTCCTGAACCTGTTCTTCTGTGGCTTCCGTGTCTCTTTTCCTGACTTGTGATTGTTTCCAGAATCTTCCCTTTGTTTCCCGAAGCTTTTGTTACCGAAGCGCTTTGGTCCTGTTCTGCTTCCATTAATGTCGGAAGCAGGTGTGTGTTGATGTGTGCTCTTCTGTCGTTTGAATTTGTTGTGTTCTTTGCCACCATCTTGTTTGGATGTTGTTTCTGATGAAGCTTCTCTGTAATTTCTTTTCCTCGGCCTGAAAAAAAACGAATCAAAAACCATTTATGCATATAATAAGCAAGCAATGATTCCATTGGATATGTGTTCTTGATATCGAATCAAAGTGCTGATCTAAAGGATTCTTACTCTCTTGATGGCTCGATGGATGTAGTCTGTGAATCATTTGTCTCTTCTTTGTCTTTTGATTTCCCCGTACGGTTCTGCACATTGAGATGAAAGTTCCAAGATTGTGAAGCCATTTCTTAAAATTTATGCAATTAGAGAGATCTTCAAGAAAATGTACAGAGAGATAGAAGAAACCTCTAAAACTGTCTGGAGGAAACTCTTGTGCTTGTCCGGTGTGGCTAATTGGACTGCGCGGGTGCCACACTTCCTTATCATAATCTCAACGATGATCGTTACCTAAATGCACATTTTTCGTTAGGCCATCATCTTAGAACTACACGTTTTGAGCAAGGAGAAGAACTGAAATCACAAAGAAACTTGAAGTTTAAGCACTGTTTTCACCATTACCTTTGACTTAAAATAATGTCTCGAAACAGACGACCAGGGGAGAATTTCATATAAGAGGTTCTTCAGTAGATACTGCAAGTCCTGGGCTTGCGATGTCGAGACTAAAACTTTCACAAACCCCAAAACAGCCTGGAGATGCACAAAAACGCATGAGAAACTTGAGGAGAAAACAGAGGAAAGAAAATCTGGTTAAAGAGGATTAAGGTAGAGACTTACTTTTATAATCTCAATGGATTTGGTGTGAAGCAATGATAAAACAGAGGAAAGAAGCTCTGGTGACGATTGGCAGATCTCAGGGTCTTTGTATATCAAGACAGATAAAGCAGACACTGCTCCACTCCTTATGTGCGGTGATGATCCAGAAATATAACCCGCTATCTGAAGAATCATGGATGCTGATTGGTCATTTGAGAGACAACGAGAGTAAAGAAAAATTGTTATTGGGAGCTCCTCTCATGCACTTACCATGTTAATCAATTTGGGACAAAGTTCATCACCGGTGATAGATGATGAATTTTTCAGGGTTGTATATACCAAAACCAGTGCATCACAAGCTACTTTCCTATGTTCTTCTTTCCCCTGTATATGCAAAGGCAAGATAACGCACAAAGAAAAAGTTGAGACTTGTTTAGCGTATTGTTTCTTTATGCACCAACAAAATGAAGTAGCGATGAGGCAAATAGTATGTTTACATCTTTAAGTGTCAGGATCATCTCGTTCAGGATAAGGAAAGCCTTCTCATTCTCTTCTTCGGAACTTGACTGCAGATAAAAAGAACAGTAAAACATTAAGAATATTAGTCACTGTCTTCACAAGGCAACATTGAATTGTACATTTTAGAAAACAAAGCATGGTTATACTGAAGCTATAGTTCAATTTTGATGGATAATCAAAGTGTTAATTGATACAAAAGGATATATTTTTGCACCTGAATTCCATGCGCCATTAGAACGTGGAAACATGCAAATCGACTTTTCGAAGATGCTGCATCGTCCGGAGTTTTATGGCTGAGTAACATCTCTATCACCTCTGCAAAATGAGATGAACAAAACCAACCATGTTCCTGCATCAAAGAGACAAAGCCACATTAATAAGCATGAAGTATCACCCAATGGTAAGAGTAAGAGCTACTACAACAGTCAACAAGGTCAGATGAGGTAAGCAACCTCTAGAACTCTGCTCAGAGTATCATACGCCCCACGAAGAACAGCCTCGTCGGTGGCCTAAAACCAAAACAATTCATGGATCAGAGCCTCTACATAGGAAAAGTCTAGTGCATAGCTAAGCTGAAGTTTAGTAAGATACCTGAAAACTTTGGCGAGCAAGATTATATATTAATTCAATAAGATCTTCTTTGGCTCCTTCAACAAATGAAGATGCAAGATCCAGTACAGCACTCCTGGTAAATGAGAATAAGCGAAAAACTTGAAATAATATTCAATAAATTTATCAAGTTATGGAAGTGCTTTTAAGAGGATCTATACCTCTTTAACTGCGTCTTTGTAGCACTGCAGTTGTCTTTTTCTTCATCCATTGAATCATTAGGCTCATTGACCTGCCCTTCTTTTTCTTCATCCATTGAATCATTAGGCTCATTGACCTGCCCTTTTTTTTCTTCATCCATTGTATCATTAGGCTCATTGACCTGCCCTTCAATCTCACTTTCACCAGCAGGATCAAACTTATTTAGCAAGGAAATTAGAATTTTTTTCCTCACAGAAGAATCCAGAGTAGAAGCTAAGCATCCAATTGCAGCCTGACATTACAAGAGCATAAACGATGTAAGAAAAAAATTGGCTATTATGAAATAAAACCACTTAGATCAAAAGAACACACTGACATATGCTGAAGAAGTTGACGCATAGAAGGAAAAATATATTATGACAAAGAAATAAAAACCTTAGATAAGTAATTATCGACCAAATACCATTAGTTCGAGAAACTTAAGTATTGAACGTTTTTCGTGCTTATATGTATAATTTTGGTTTAAAAGAAACTACGGTCTAACAGACTATAGGAGTCAATCTAAGTTTGATATCTATGATATAGTCCCTATCATGTTTAGGCATTTTACTCCAAGTATGGAGACAATGGAAGACCTTAAATCAATTAGCTATAAGTTTAAAATGCAGAGAATAAGAAGAGAATTTGTAAACCTTAAAGTCCGCACTGATGCCTGAGACAGTGAACACATCGACAAGAGTTTGAAGCAACTCTGCAGAGCTTGATGCCAAAGCTTTCATGTTTTTAGTTGAAGCTTTCTTCGAATAGTGGAATCTACTTTCAAGCTCTGGTTTAGCATCTTCACTTACACAGGCTTTTCTTTTATTCTGATTTACAAGCATCTAAACAAGGAAAATTTCAATGAGACTGAACTTTGGAAAACAAAAGAATATTGCATAAGTGAAAAGCAAAGGAACTCACCTGTAGAGAAACGGCCACGGCTTCATGCATGAAAGACTTTTTCTTGATAAATTTAACCATCAGTTTGGCTAACGATCCAAATTTCTGGGGCACATCAACTGGGTAGTTACAAAAGGCAGGTAACAGTCTCAGCAGCTCATGACTACATGCCCGCAACTTTTTGCCGTGAGCTGACTTTTTAGCTAACGAACAAGCATAAAAAAAAATGTTAGTGAAAAAAATTGCCAGACACCTAAAGAAATCATCAAGGGATTGTGCCCTGATATGCAAACAGAAGCCAAATCACTAGAAGATAGGAAAAGTCCACACAGAAGAATACCTTCTTTAGAAGCAAGCATCAATGATTTTGCAAGGGGAACAATGTGGTCGACATAATACTCAAGAGATGCTCCAACGATATATCTTCTTAAGATAGGAATTAGCCAAACATTTGCGCATGAGTGACTCTCAGCATGTAGGGTGATAGAAAGAAGTGTTAGTAGCCTCACTGGCCCCATGGCAACCACTGCAGACCCAATGCATTGCTGAACCTGCAGATAACTCCAACTTAGTATAAATCAAGTAATATAGATAGATTCTTTATATCGTAAAAAACTATGATGAGTATCAAGAAGTCTTATTTTCTTAATTATGAAAAATTTATTGAATGCATCTTTGAGTACTAAATTCACTACTATGCACTGGGACATTCAGAAAAATAACCTGCAACCTTCTGAACTGACCTTATTCCTAAAGTAGGAAACTAATAACATAATTGTAACAAAATAGTCACTTTCGTAAAAATAATTTACAAATCCAGAAAGTTATGGAAGATTAGTCATATGGTAGAATTATTGAAAACTTACATATTCTGGAATAGAAATATCTCCAGTTGCATTGTTAATTTTTTCGGCAAGCTGAAAAATGATATCCTTTGCAAGAATATACGAAAGCTCTCCTGAAACAGTGGGAGATATAATTAAATACTTCTCTTAAGGCTTAAGCGATGTGTTATTCACGCCAATCTTAATTAACATTTGGAAAAGCAAATTGGTTGCTTGTAACAAATTGTTCTGTATCTAACATGTTCAGGATGACAAAACATAGCAACACAGAGAAAGTACACCTACCAAGTTTCTCGATCAAAAGAGTTGTGACAGTTAAAATGTGCTCGTTTGGAATTCCATCACATGACTTCAAGGTACCCTCAAAGACAGTGCATACACATCTTGCTGCGTTTATATTGTCTCCACCGGTTAAGTTATCCTCATCTTCACAAGACAAGCTCCTCTCGGTCAGAAGATTATTGGTATCGATGTGGCTACTGATCAAATCTCTTAATATAACTGAGGCTTGGGATGCAACATCGTCCGTGGAAGTAAGAAGGCCTAAAGCATACGAAATGAAAAGTTAAAATTCATCACAATGTATATATATATATATATATATATATCCTGAAAATCCAAGCTCGCAATGAAGAACAAAAGAGCTAGATGCTGACAAGTTCGGGAGGGAAAAAAACACCTGCCAATGACCCACAAACTAGTGGAAGTTTCCTTAGACATAATGTCGGTTCGACTGAGTAGGCTTTCTCCAATGCACTTTTTAAAAGGGTGCTTACATGCACGATGGTGTCAGCAGGATTCTTATCATGTAGAGATAAATAACTAGTCAAAGAAGTTATCACTCCTTCTATCTCAGGAACAATAACTGTATCTTCTGAATTCTTGAAAATAGAATCGATCGCTTTGAGAATTTGCCTCGTCAGCGGCGAAAACTGAGAAGCCATAAGCTTGCAAAGTTCTGAGAAAACACTAGTGCTAACTTTGGCAGAGAGAAATGGAATTGTAGCACTGAGCACATTTAGCACATGGGCAGCCTCTGCGTTCTCGGATTTCAGTGTTGACTCGACCTTGGAACCTTCCTCGATCTTTGTGGAGCTTAACTCAGATAGGACAGGCTTATGTTCTTCAAGCAAACCATATACTGTATTACTTGCTTCCTTTATAACAGTGGATGACCGGAGAGAGCCAAACAGTTTCTCCAGACACTCTTGAGCGCATCTTCTAACCTAACAGAGCAGACACACGAACCAAGATTTCTTGTCACCACAATATGAAATTTCATAACTTTGAAAAATGGTCATTCTTTAGACAGTAGTGATTCAATTTGAAGTAACATTTGCTAACTATAGTCAAGAAGTGGGAAACTCAAAAGTGATACCTTGGGACGTTTATCAATGGAGAACTTGAGAAGTGAAGCAAATCCTATTTGAATAGATTCCCAATCATCCAAATCGCAGAAGCCAATGAGTAAAGTCCCGATACACTTCACACCAGCTCTCAAACTAGCAACCCCAAGCTTATCTCCTTCTCCATCAATTGGTTTTACGAGCACACCCACTGCCTCACGAGCCATAGTAGCTGAAATTTCTCCGGTGGGAACCAGAGGAACGACTATGGACAGGAATGTAAGCAAAGCAGAAACCGCCATTGGATCAGCCGTAGAAGAATCCAACGAGGATATAGCAGCTGCGAAGAAAGCAGGGGGAGATGGCGGAAGAGACTCCGAGGTGAGAATGGAGCGCATCGCGGCGGCGGTGGCGACGAGATGACGGTGCTGAGAGGCGGAGGACTTGGCATAACGGTCCATAAGCTGTTGGCAGATATCAGTGTCGCCATCTTTGAACGCAATTTCATCGTTTTCATCTGCTCTGTCTTGCTGCCCTGCTTCAGAGGCCGCCATAGCTCCGAGAGATTTTGTCTAGGGTTTAAGGAAGAAGAGAGTGACGTCGACGAAGAAAAAAACACGAAGAGTAAATAAAAACCAGAGGGCACAATAGACCGGGAAATCACCCGGTTTGATTTACAATGTCTAATTTTCCGTTTTACCGGTTTGATTCGTTGGTTCGGCTTCGTTTGATTTGATTGTAAATTTATAACTTACAAAGGGTTCGGTCAGCTACAGTTTTATTAAACGATTTATTTATATGATTAGTATAGCAGTTATTAAAACACATTTATGCGTTAGAAGTTAAACTAAAAATTATCAAAACATACATAACTATATAATTTTTACAAAGAAACCAAAACTATATCATTATTAAAAGGTCAAGGTGCTTATTTCAACTAAATTCATAGCACGCTATTAAATCATCAATTTTATAATAAAAATTCAAAGTATAGCGTGATTATATTTGTTTTTTTTGGGGTCAAATTTGTGATTATATTTGTTTAAAAGTCAATTTAATAATATAGGTTTACTCTTTTTTGAACAAAGGTTAATATAGGTTTATTCTTATATTTAAGATTAGTTTAAGTTGATTCATATACTCAATATCGGTTGGTACGTACACGAATTCTCGATTACATTTCTTCTCTCTTTTTCTCCGTGGGTTGAATTATGTAACCGGAGGTCCGGAGCTAACCGTTGCACCTTTTTTATCAAATGCCAAGTTGAATGTTCCTGAAGATTTATAACCCAATTA